>JAUJYP020001004.1:0-499001 GCA_030674075.2 Linum usitatissimum | reverse complement strand
TGTAAACTACAAAGCTTTGGAAGTGAATTATATCAAGGTGGTGTTACATAAAACCAATATTTCAATCATGGTGCATAGTGCATGCAAGAAGTGCACTCCAAGAAGCTACACAATACGTAGTGGAAATCTAATGTACTAACGTGCGCAATGCTTGATTCATTTTTGATATGCATTGTACCAAGGTACGTGCCTCCTTCATGCCCATGACGATGCACCCTCCCTAATCCACAATGCATGGTTCATTGTGGAAGTACATCGTACAAAGATGAACGGTGCATAGTTCATCATCGAAGTGCACTATACATTAGTAAAAAGGTACATACTGAATAGTGCAACTCCATCAAATTAACATGCATTCTGGATAGTGGATGTCCACCGTTATAAGGTGCCAAGTGCAAGGTCGATGTTGAAACTGCACTATACCAAGGTGTAAACAACACACTGGAAGTGAATTATATCAAGGTGCACGATCCATATTTCGTGGTGAAAGTGTATCGTAACAAGGTGAACTGTGCAAGGTGCATAGTGGAATTGCACCACACCAAAGTGAATAGTGCAACGTGCACGGTTAAATTGCTGCATACGAAGGTGCACCGTGTTACGTAAAACGCAATATTTCAATCAGCATGGAGCATAGTGCATGCAAGAAGTGCACCCCAAGAATACTCAATGCCTAGTGGAAATCTAATGTACTAACGTGCGCAATGCTTCGATTCTTTTTTGAAGTGCATTGTACCAAAGTGTACGGTTCATGGTGGATGAGCACCACTGTGAAGCTACACATGAATAGTGGAAATGTAATGTACTAATGTGCACAATGCATGGTTCATTGTGGACGTACATTGTACAAAGATGAACGGAGCATAGTTCATGATCGAACTGCCCCATACCATAGTGCAAACTACATGCTGAATAGTGCAACTCCATCAAATTAACGTGCATTGTGGATAGTGGAAGTCCACCGTTATAAGGTGCAAAGTGCAAGGGGGATGGTGAAACTGCACCATACCAACGTGTAAACTATAAACAGGAAGTGCCTTATATCATGGTGTACGGTCCATATTTCGTGGTGAAAGTGGAACGTAACAAGGTGAACTGTGTAAGGTGCATAGTGGAATTGCACCACACCAAAGTGAATTGTGCAACGTGCACAGTGAAATTGCACTTAAAGATGCACTGTGTAAAGTAAAACTCAATATTTCAATCATCATGGTGCATAGTGCATGCAAGAAGTGCACTCCAAGAAGCTACACAATGCGTAGTGGAAATCTAATGTACTAACGTGCGCAATGCTTGATTCATTTTTGAAGTGCATTGTACCAAAGTGTACGGTTCATGGTGGATGTGCACCACAAGAAGCTACACAATGCATGGTGGAAATGTAATGTACTAATGTGCACAATGCATGGTTCATTGTGGAAGTACATTGTACGAAGATGAACGGTGCATAGTTCATGATCGAACTGCACCATACCATAGTGCAAAGTACATACTGAATAGTGCAACTCCATCAAATTAACATGCATTGTGGATAGTGGAAGTCCACCGTTATAAGGTGCAAAGTGCAAGGTCGATGTTGAAACCGCACCATACCAAGGTGTAAACTACAAACCGGAAGTGAATTATATCAAGGTGCACGATCCATATTTCGTGGTGAAAGTGTATCGTAACAAGGTGAACTGTGCAAGGTGCATAGTGGAATTGCACCACACCAAAGTGAATAGTGCAACGTGCACAGTTAAATTGCACCATACGAAGGTGCACCGTGTTACGTAAAACGCAATATTTCAATCAGCATGGTGCATAGTGCATGCAAGAAGTGCACCCCAAGAAGCTACTCAATGCATAGTGGAAATCTAATGTACTAACGTGCGCAATGCTTGATTCCGTACATTGTACAAAGATGAACGGAGCATAGTTCATGATCGAACTGCCCCATACCATAGTGCAAACTACATGCTGAATAGTGCAACTCCATCAAATTAACGTGCATTGTGGATAGTGGAAGTCCACCGTTATAAGGTGCAAAGCGCAAGGTGGATGGTGAAACTGCACCATACCAAGGTGGAAACTATAAACTGGACGTGCATTATATCATGGTGCACGGCCCATATTTCGTGGTGAAAGTGGAACGTAACAAGGTGAACCGTGTAAGGTGCATAGTGGAATTGCACCACACCAAAGTGAATTGTGCAACGTACACAGTGAAATTGCACCATACGAAGGTGCACTGTGTAAAGTAAAACTCAATATTTCAATCATCATGGTCCATAGTGCATGCAAGAAGTGCACTCCAAGAAGCTACACAATGCGTAGTAGAAATCTAATGTACTAACGTGCGCAATGCTTGATTCATTTTTGAAGTGCATTGTACCAAAGTGTACGGTTCATGGTGGATGTGCACCACAGGAAGCTACACAATGCATGGTGGAAATGTAATGTACTAATGTGCACAATGCATGGTTCATTGTGGAAGTACATTGTACGAAGATGAACGGTGCATAGTTCATGATCGAACTGCACCATACCATAGTGCAAGGTACATACTGCATAGTGCAACTCCATCAAATTAACATGCATTCTGGATAGTGGAAGTCCACCGTTATAAGGTGCAAAGTGCAAGGTCGATGTTGAAACTGCACCATACCAAGGTGTAAACTACAAACCGGAAGTGAATTATATCAAGGTGCACGATCCATATTTCGTGGTGAAAGTGTATCGTAACAAGGTGAACCGTGCAAGGTGCATAGTGGAATTGCACCACACCAAAGTGAATAGTGCAACGTGCACGGTTAAATTGCACCATACGAAGGTGCACTGTGTTACATAAAACGCAATATTTCAATCAGCATGGTGCATAGTGCATGCAAGAAGTGCACCCCAAGAAGCTACTCAATGCATAGTGGAAATCTAATGTACTAACGTGCGCAATGCTTGATTCTTTTTTGAAGTGCATTGTACCAAAGTGTACGGTTCATGGTGGATGAGCACCACGGAAGCTACACATGAATAGTGGAAATGTAATGTACTAATGTGCACAATGCATGGTTCATTGTGGACGTACATTGTACAAAGATGAACGGAGCATAGTTCATGATCGAACCGCCCCATACCATAGTGCAAACTACATGCCGAATAGTGCAACTCCATCAAATTAACGTGCATTGTGGATAGTGGAAGTCCACCGTTATAAGGTGCAAAGTGCAAGGTGGATGGTGAAACTCGCACCATACCAAGGTGTAAACTATAAACTGGACGTGCATTATATCATGGTGCACGGTCCATATTTCGTGGTGAAAGTGGAACGTAACAAGGTGAACCGTGTAAGGTGCATAGTGGAATTGCACCACACCAAAGTGAATTGTGCAACGTGCACAGTGAAATTGCACCATAGGAAGGTGCACTGTGTAAAGTAAAACTCAATATTTCAATCATCATGGTGCATAGTGCATGCAAGAAGTGCACTCCAAGAAGCTACACAATACGTAGTGGAAATCTAATGTACTAACGTGCGCAATGCTTGATTCATTTTTGAAGTGCATTGTACCAAAGTGTACGGTTCATGGTGGATGTGCACCACTGGAAGGTACACAATGCATGGTGGAAATGTAATGTACTAATGTGCACAATGCATGGTTCATTGTGGAAGTACATTGTACAAAGATGAACGGTGCATAGTTCATGATCGAAGTGCACCATACCATAGTGCAAAGTACATGCTGCATAGTGCAACTCCATCAAATTAACATGCATTGTGGATAGTGGAAGTCCACCGTAACAAGGTGCAAAGTGCAAGGTGGATGGTGAAACTGCACCATACCAAGGTGTACACTACAAAGTGGAAGTGCATTATATCAAGGTGCACGGTCCATATTTCGTGGTGAAAGTGTATCGTAACAAGGTGAACTGTGCAAGGTGCATAGTGGAATTGCACCACACCAAAGTGAATTGTGCAACGTGCACTGTTAAATTGCACCATACGAAGGTGCACTGTGTAAAGTAAAACTCAATATTTCAATCGACATGGTGCATAGTGCATGCAAGAAGTGCACTCCAAGAAGCTACACAATGCATAGTGGAAATCTAATGTACTAACATGCGCAATGCTTGATTCGTTTTTGAAGTGCATTGTACCAAAGTGTACGGTTCATGGTGGATGTGCACCACGGGAATCTACACAATGCATAGTGGAAATGTAATGTACTAATGTGCACAATGCATGGTTCATTGTGGAAGTACATTGTACAAAGATGAACGGTGCATAGTTCATGATCGAAGTGCACCATACCTTAGTGCAAAGTACATGCTGAATAGTGCAACTCCATCAAATTAACGTGCATTGTGGATAGTGGAAGTGCACCGTTATAAGGTGCAAAGTGCAAGGTGGATGGTGAAACCGCACCATACCAAGGTGTAAACTACAAACTGGAAGTGCGTTATACCAAGGTGCACAGTCCGTATTTCGTGGTGGAAATGCATCGTAACAAGGTGAATTGTGCAAGGTGCATAGTGGAATTGCACCACACCAAATGTGAATAGTGCAACGTGCACAGGAAATTGCACCATACGAAGGTGCACCTGCAAAGTAAAACTCAATATTTCAATCAGCATGGTGCATAAGTGCATGCCGGAAGTGCACCCCAAGAAGCTACACAATGCATAGTGGAAATCTAATGTACTAACATCCACAATGCATGATTCGTTTTTCAAGTGCATTGTACCAAGGTGTACGGTTCATGGTGGATGTTCACCACGAGAATCTACACAATGCATAGTGGTAATGTAATGTACCAATGTGCACAATGTATGGTTCATTGTGGAAGTACATTGTACAAACATGAACGATGCATAGTTCATGATCGAAGTGCACCATACCTTAGTGCAAAGTACATGATGAATAGTCCAACTCAATCAAATTAACGTGCATTGTGGATAGTGGAAGTGAACCGTAATAAGGTTCAAAGTGCAAGGTGGATGGTGAAAATGCACCATACCAAGGTGTACACTACAATGGAAGTGCATTATACCAAGGTGCACGGTCCATATTTCGTGGTGGAAGTTCATCGTAACAAGGAGAATTGTGCAAGGTGCAAAGTGGAATTGCACCACACCAAGGTGAATTGTGCAACGTGCATTATCAAATTGCACCATACAAAGGTGCACAGTGCAAAGTAAAACTCAATATTTCAATCAGCATGGTGCATAGTGCCTGCTAGAAGTGAACCCCAAGAAGCTACACAATGCATATTTTAAATCAAATGTACTAATGTGAGCAATGCATGATTCATTTTTTGAAGTGCATTGTACCAAGGTGTACGGTTCATGGTGGATCTTCACCACAGGAATCTACACAATCCATAGTGGAAATGTAATGTACTAATGTGAACAGGGCATGGTTCATTGTGGAAGTGCATTGTACAAAGATGAACGGTGCATAGTTCATGATCGAAGTGCACCATATCTTAGTCCAAAGTACATGATGAATAGTGCAACTCCGTCAAATTAACGTGCATTGTGGATAGTGGAAATGCACCTTAATAAGGTGCAAAGTGCAAGGTGGATGGTGAAACTGCACCATACCAAGGTGTGCACTAGAAATTAGAAGTGCATTATACCAAGGTGCACAGTCCGTATTTCGTGGTGGAAATGCACTGTAACAAGGTGAATTGTGCAAGGTGCATAGTGGAATTGCACCATAGCAATGTGAATTGTGCAACGTGCACAGTCAAATTGCACCATACGAAGGTGCACTGAGCAAAGTAAAACTCAATATTTCACTAGCATGGTGAATAGTGCATGCTGGAAGTGCACCCCAAGAAGATACACAATGCATAGTGGAAATCTAATGTACAAACATGCGCAATGCATGATTCATTTTTGAAGTGCATTGTACCAAGGTGTACGGTTCATGGTGGATGTTCACCACTGGGAACCTACAAATGCGTAGTAAATGTAATGTGCTAATGTGCTGATGCATGGTTCATTTCGAGTACATTGTACAAAGATGAATTGTGCATAGTTCATGATCGAACGACGGCATACCGTAGTGCAAAGTACCGATGAATAGTACAACTCCATCGATTAACAAGCATTGTGATAGTGAAGGCCACATTAATAAGTGAAAGCACCTGCTGCAGTGATGTGTGCACCATACCAAGGTGAATCTAGAAGCTGGAAGTGCATTATACCAAGGTGCACGGTCCATATTTGGTTGTGGAAGTGCCACGTAACAAGGTGAATTGTGCAAGGTGCATAGTGGAATTGCACCATACCAAGGTTAATGGTGCAACGTGCACAATCAAATTGCACCATAAGAAGTTGCACGTGCCCAAAGTAAAACTTACTATTTCAATCGAAATGGTGCATACAGCATGCTAGAAGTGCACCCCAAGAAGCTACACAACGCATAGTGGAAATCTAATGTACTCACATGCGCAATGCATGATTCGTTTTTGAAGTGCATTGTACCAAGGTGTACGGTTCATGGTGGATGGTCACCATACTACACAATGCATAAGGAAATGTAATCTACATAATGTGCACACAATGCATGGTTCATTTTGGAAGTACATTGTACAAAGATAATGGTGCATAGTTCATGATCGAACGGCCCGGCATACCGTAGTGCAAAGTACCCGATGAATAGTGCAACTCCATCAATTAACGTGCATTGTGGATAGTGGAAGGCCACCGTAATAAGGTTCAAAGTGCAAGGTGGATGGTGAAACTGCACCATACCAAGGTGTACTCTACAAACTAGAAGTACATTATACCAAGGTGCACGGTCCGTATTTCGTGGTGGAAGTTCATCGTAAGAAGGAGAATTGTGCAAGGTGCAAAGTAGAATTGCACCACACCAAGGCCAATTGTGCAACGTGCACAGTCAAATCGCACCATACGAAGGTGCAAAGTGCAAAGTAAAACTCACTATTTCATTCAGCATGGTGCATAGTGCCTGCTAGAAGTGCACCCCAAGAAGCTACACAATGCATATTGGAAATCTAATGTACTAACATGCGCAATGCATGATTCGTTTTTGAAGTGCATTGTACCAAGGTGTATGGTTCATGGTGGATGTCCACCACAGGAAGCTACACGATGCATAGTCGAAATGTAATGTACTAATGTGCACAATGCATGGTTCATTGTGGAAGTACGTTGTACAAAGATGAACGGTGCATAGTTCATGATCGAAGTGCACCATACCTTAGTGCAAAGTACATGATAAATAGTGCAACTCAATCAAATTAACGTGCATTGTGGATAGTGGAAGTGAACCTTAATAAGGTTCAAAGTGCAAGGTGGATGATGAAACGCACCATACCAAGGTGTACCCTACAAATCGGAAGTGCATTACACGAAGGTGCACGATCCATATTTCGTGATGGATGTGCATCTTAACAAGGAGATATGTGCAAGGTGCTTATTGGAATTGCACCACAGGAAAGTCAATTATGCAACGTGCGCAAACACAATTGCACCGTACGAAGGTGTACTGTGCAAAGTAAAACTCAATATTTCAATCGGCATGGTGCATAGTGCATAGCGTGTGAAGTGCACCCCAAGAAGCTACACAATGCATAGTTAAAATCTAATGTACGAACGTGTGTAATCCATGATTCGTTTTTGAAGTGCATTCTACCAAGGTGTACGGTTCATGGTGGACGTGCACCGCTAGGAAGCTACACGATGCATAATGGAAATGTAATGTACGAATGTGCACAATGCATGGTTCATTTTGGAAGTACATTGTACAAAGATAATGGTGCATAGTTCATGATCGAACAACGGCATATAGTAGTGCAAAGTACCCGATGAATAGTGCAACTCCATCAGGGTACGTGCATTGTGGATAGTGGAAGGCCACCGTAATAAGGTGCAAGCGCAAGGTGGATGGTGAAAGTCAACCGCCTACCAAGGTGTAAACTACAAGGCGGAACTGCATTATACCAAGGTGCACGGTCCATATTTCGTTGTGGAAGTGCAACGTAACAAGGTGAATTGTGCAAGGGTGCATAGTGGAATTGCACCACACGAAGGTTAATGGTGCAACGTGCACACTCAAATTGCACCATACGAAGGTGCGCTGCCCAAAGTAAAACTTACTATTTCAATCAAGATGGTGCATAGTGCATCTTTGAAGGGTACCCCAAGAAGCTACACAACGCATAGTGAAAATCTAATGTACTAACATGTGCAATGCATGATTCGTTTTTTGAAGTGCATTGTACCAAGGTGTACGGTACATGGTGGAAGTGCACCATAAGGAATCTGCATAAGACAAAGTGGAAATGTAATGTACGAATGTGCACAATGGCATGGATCATTGTGGAAGTACATTGTACAAAGATGAATGGTGCATAGTTCATGATCGAAGAGCAGCATACCGTAGTGCAAAGTACAGATGATGAATAGTGCAACTCCATCGAATTAACGTGCATTGTGGATAGTGGAAGGGAACATTAATAAGGTTCAAAGTGCAAGGTGGATGGTGAAAAAACGCATCATACCAAGGTGTAAACTACAAACGGGATGTTCATTATACCAAGGTCCACGGTCCGTATTTCGTGGTGGAAGTGCATCTTAACTATGTGAATTGTGCAAGGTGCAAAGTTGGAATTGCACCACACGAAGGTCAATTGTGCAACGGTGGTACAGTCAAAGTGCACCATACGAAGGTGCAGTGTACAAAGTAAAACTCACTATTTGATCTAGCATGGTGCATGGTGCACTCGCTAGAAGTGCACCCCAAGAAGCTACACAACGCATATTGGAAATCTAATGTACTAACATGTGTAATGCATGATTCATTTTTGAAGTGCATTGCACCAAGGTGTACGGTTCATGGTGGATGTGCACCATAGAAGCTACACGATGCATAGTCGAAATGTAATGTACTAATGTGCACAATGCATGGTTCATTGTGGAAGTACATTGTACAAAGATGAACGGTGCATAGTTCATGATCGAACGTGCACGCATACCGTAGTGCAAAGTACACGATAAATAGTGCAACTCCATCAAATTAACGTGCATTGTGGATAGTGGAAGGGCACCGTAACTAGGTGCAAACTCGGCAAGGTGGATGGTGAAACTTGCACCATATCCAAGGTGTGAACTAGAAACGGAAGTGCATTATACCAAGGTGCACGGTCCGTATTTCGTGGTGAAAGTGCATCGTAACAAGGTGAATTGTGCAAGGTGCATAGTGGAATTGCACCACATGAGAAGTGAATTGTGCAACGTGCACGGTCAAATTGCAACATACGAAGGTGCAATAGTGCAAAGTAAAACTCAATATTTCAATCAGATGTGCATGTGGCATCTAGGAAGTGCACCCCAAGAAGCTACACAACGCATAGTGGAAATCTAATGTACGAACGTGTGTAATCCATGATTCGTTTTTGAAGTGCATTGTAACAAGGTGTACGGTTCATGGTGGATGTGCACCACGGGAAATCTACACAATGCATAATGGAAATATAATGTACGAATGTGCACGATGCATGGTTCATTTTGGAAGTACATTGTACGAAAATGAATGGTGCATAGTTCATGATCGAACGGCGGCATATAGTAGTGCAAAGTACACGATGAATAGTACAACTCCATCAAAATAACGTGCATTGTGAATAGTGGAAGGCCACCGTAATAAGGCGCAAAGTGCAAGGTGGATGGTGAAACTGCACTATACCAAGGTGTAAACTACAAACTAGAAGTGCATTATACCAAGGTGCATGGTCCATATTTCGTGGTGAAAGTGCATCTTAAAAAAGATGAATTGTGCAAGGTGCATAGTGGAACTACACCACACCAAGGTGAATTGTGCAACGTGCACAGTCAAATTGCAACATACGAAGGTGCGGTATGCAAGTAAAACTCAATATTTCAATCGACGCAGTGCATGGTGCATGCGCTGAAGTGCACCCCAAGAAGCTACACAATGCATAGTGGAAATCCAATGTACTAACGTGTTTGTAATGCATGATTCGTTTTTGAAGTGCATTCTACCAAGGTGTCGCGGTTCATGGTGGATGTGCACCATAGGAAGCTGCAAAATGCGTAATGGAAATGTAATGTACGAATGAAGAGAGAGAAGTACAATGCATGGTTCATTTTTGGAAGTACATTGTACAAAGATGAATTGTGCATAGTTCATGATCGAACGGCAGGTTACCGTAGTGCAAAGTACCCGATGAATAGTGCAACTCCATCCAATTAACGTGCATTGTGGATAGTGGAAGGCCACGATGACAAGGTGCAAGCTGTTGCAAGGTGAATGGTGAAAATGCACCATACCAAGGTGTAAACTACAAGTTTGGAAGTGCATTATACCAAGGTGCACGGTCCATATTCCGTGGTGAAAGTGCATCTTAACAAGGTGAATTGTGCAAGGTGCATAGTGGAATTGCTGCACACGAAGGTGAATTGTGCAACGTGCACGGTCAAATTGCAACATACGAAGGTGCGGTATGCAAAGTAAAACTCAATATTTCAATCGGCATGGTGCATAGTGCATCTTGGAAGTGCACCACAAGAAGCTACACAACGCATAGTGAAAATCTAATGTACTAACGTGTCTGATACATGATTCGTTTTTGAAGTGCGTTGTACCATGGTGTACGGTACATGGTGGAATTGCACCATAAGGCTACACAATGCATAATGGAAATGTAATGTACGAATGTGCACAATGCATGGTTCATTTTGGAGAATTACATTGTACAAAGATGAATGGTGCATAGTTCATGATCGAACAACGGCATACCGTAGTGCAAAGTACCCGATGAATAGTGCAACTCCATCAAATTAACGTGCGTTGTGGATAGTGGAAGGCCACAGTAATAAGGTGCAAAGTGCAAGTGGATGGTGAAGCTGTGCACCATACCAAGGTGTAAACTACAAGCTTGGAAGTGCATTATGCCAAGGTGCACGGTCCATATTTCGTGGTGAGGGTGCATCTTAACAAGGTAGTGTGTGCAAGGTGCATAGTGGATGCACCACACGAAGGTGAATTGTGCAACGTGCACGGTCAAATTGCAACATACGAAGGTGCGGTATGCAAAGTAAAACTCAATATTTCAATCGACATGGTGCATAGTGCATGGCCAGGAAGTGCACCTCAGAAGCTACACAACACATAGTGGAAATCTAATGTACTAACGTGTACAATGCATGATTCATTTTTGAAGTGCATTGTACCAAGGTGTACGGTTCATGGTGGATGTGCACCACGGGAAGCTACACAATGCATAATGGAAATGTAATGTACTAATGTGCACGATGGATGGTTCATTTTGGAAGTACATTCTACAAAGATGGATTGTGCATAGTTCATGATCGAACAGCAGCATGCCGTAGCGCAAACTACACGATGAATAGTGCAACTCCATCGAATTAACGAGCATTGTGGATAGTGGAAGGCCACCGCAATAAGGTGCAAAGCGCAAGGTGGATGGTGAAAGCGCACCACACCAAGGTGTAAACTACAAGCTTGGAAGTGCATTATACCAAGGTGCACGGTCCATATTTCGTGGTGAAAGTGCATCTTAACAAGATGAATTGTGCAAGGTGCATAGTGGAATTGCACCACACGAATATGAATTGTGCAACGTGCACGCTCAGATTGCAACATACGAAGGTGCGGTATGCAAAAGTAAAACTCAATATTTCAATCAGCATGGTGCATAGTGCATGCTGGAGGTGCACCCCAAGAAGCGTCACAACGCATAGTGGAAATCTAATGTACTAACGTGTGCAATGCATGATTCGTTTTGGAAGTGTATTCTACCAAGGTGTACGGTTCATGGTGGATGTGCACCATAGGAAGCACACAATGCATAATGGAAATGTAATGTACGAATGTGCGCCATGCATGGTTCATTTAGGAAGTACATTGTACAAAGATAATGGTGCATAGTTCATGATCGAACAGCGACATACGTAGTGCAAAGTACCTGATGAATAAGTACTGATCTCCATCGAATTAACGTGCATTGTGGATAGTGGAAGGCCACCTGTGATGAGGTGCAAAGTGCAAGGTGGATGGCGAGACTGCACCATACAAAGGTGTAAACTACAAGCTTGGAAGTGCATTATACCAAGGTGCACGGTCCATATTTCATGGTTAAAGTGCATATTAACAAGGTGAATTGTGCAAGATGCATAATTGAATTGAACCACGCCAAAGTGAATTGTGCAACGTGCACGGTCAAATTGCAACATACGAAGGTGCGGTATGTAAAGTAAAACTCAATATTTCAATCAGCATGGTGCATAGTGCATGCGGGAAGTGCACCCAAAGAAGCTACACAACGCATAGTGAAAATCTAATGTCTTAGCAGTGCTATAATGCATGATTCGTTTTTAAGTGCATTGTACCAAGGTGTACGGTACATGGTGGATGTGCACCACGAAGGGAAACTACACAATGCATAATGGAAATGTAATGTACGAATGTGCACAATGCATGGTTCATTTTGGAACTACATTGTACAAAGATGAATGGTGCATAGTTCATGATCAAACAACGGCATACCGTGAGTGCAAAGTACACGATGAATAGTGCAACTCCATCAAATAACGTGCATTGTGGATAGTGGAAGGCCACCGGGTAATAAGGCGCAAAGTGCAAGGTGGATGGTGAAGCGCACCATACCAAGGTGTAAACTACAAGCGGGAAGTGCATTATACCAAGGTGCACGGTCCATATTTCGTGGTGAAAGTGCATAGTAACAAGGTGAATTGTGCAAGGTGCATAGTGGAATTGCACCACACGAAGGTGAATTGTGCAACGTGCATGGTCAAATTGCAACATACGAAGGTGCGGTATGCAAAATAAAACTCAATATTTCAATCGGCATGGTGCATAGTGCATCTTGGGAGTACCCCAAGAAGCTACACAACGCATAGTGGAAATCTAATGTACTAAAATGTGCAATGCATGATTCGTTTTTAAGTGCATTGTACCAAGGTGTACGGTTCATGGTGGATGTGCACCACGGGAACCTACACAATGCATAGTGGAAATGTAATGTACTAATGTGCACGATGCATGGTTCATTTTGGAAGTACATTGTACAAAGATGAATGGTGCATAGTTCATGATCGAACGAACGGCATACCGTAGTGCAAAGTACACGATGAATAGAACAACTCCATCAATTAACGTGCATTGTGGATAGTGGAGAGGCCACAGTAATAAGGTGCAAAGTTCAAGGTGGATGGTGAAGCTACACCATACCAAGGTGTAAACTACAAACTGGAAGTGCATTATACCAAGGTGCACGGTCCATATTTCGTAGTGAAAGTGCATCTTAACAAGGTGAATTGTGCAAGGTGCATAGTGGAATTGCACCACACAAATATGAATTGTGCAACGTGCACAGTCAAATTGCAACATACGAAGGTGCGGTATGCAAAGTAAAACTCAATATTTCAATCGGCATGGTGCATAGTGCATCTAGGAAGTGCACCCCAAGAAGCGACACAATGCATAGTGGACATCTAATGTACTAACGTGTGCAATGCATGATTCGTTTTTGAAGTGCATTGTACCAAGGTGGTACGGTTCATGGTGGATGTGCACCATGGGAAGCTACACAATGCATAGTGGAAATGTAATGTACCAATGTGCACAATGCATAGTTCATTTTGGAAGTACATTGTACAAAGATGAATGGTGCATAGTTCATGATCGAACAGCGGCATACCGTAGTGCAAAGTACACGATGAATAGTGCAACTCCATCCAATTAACGTGCATTGTGGATAGTGGAAGGCCACCGTAATAAGGTGCAAAGTGCAAGGTGGATGGTGAAGCGCACCATACCAAGGTGTAAACTACAAGTTTGGAAGTGCATTATACCAAGGTGCACGGTCCATATTTCGTGGTGAAAGTGCATCTTAACAAGGTGAATTGTGCAAGGTGCATAGTGGAATTGCACCACACGAAGGTGAATTGTGCAACGTGCACGATCAAATTGCAACATACGAAGGTGCGTATGCAAAGTAAAACTCAATATTTCAATCGGCATGGTGCATAGTGCATGCTGGAAGTGCACCCAAGAAGCTACACAATGCATAGTGGAAATCTAATGTACTAACGTCAGTGATACATGATTCGTTTTTTGAAGTGCATTGTACCAAGGTGTACGGTTCATGGTGGATGTGCACCACAGGAAAAAGCTACACAATGCATAATGGAAATGTAATGTACGAATGTGCACAATGCATGGTTCATTTTGGAAGTACATTGTACAAAGATGAATGGTGCATAGTTCATGATCGAACGACGGCATACCGTAGTGCAAAGTACACGATGAATAGTGCAACTCCATCCAACTTAACGTGCATTGTGGATAGTGGAAGGCCACCGTAATAAGGTGCAAAGTGCAAGGTGGATGGTGAAGCTACACCATACCAAGGTGTAAACTACAAAGTTTGGAAGTGCATTATACCAAGGTGCACGGTCCATATTTCGTGGTGAAAGTGCATCTTAACAAGGTGAATTGTGCAAGGTGCATAGTGGAATTGCACCACACGAAGGTGAATTGTGCAACGTGCACGGTCAAATTGCAACATACGAAGGTGCGGTATGCAAAGTAAAACTCAATATTTCAATCGGCATGGTGCATAGTGCATGTTTGGAAGTGCACCCCAAGAAGCGACACAACGCATAGTGGAAATCTAATGTACTAACGTGTGCAATGCATGATTCGTTTTGAAGTGCATTGTACCAAGGTGTACGGTTCATGGTGGATGTGCACCACGGGAACCTACACAATGCATAATGGAAATGTAATGTACGAATGTGCACAATGCATGGTTCATTTTGGAAGTACATTGTACAAAGATGAACGGTGCATAGTTCATGATCGAACAACACCATACCGTAGTGCAAAGTACACGATGAATAGTGCAACTCCATCAAATTAACGTGCATTGTGGATAGTGGAAGGCCACCGTAATAAGGCGCAAAGTGCAAGGTGGATGGTGAAACTGCACCATACCAAGGTGTAAACTACAAACTGGAAGTGCATTATACCAAGGTGCACGGTCCATATTTCGTGGTGAAAGTGCATCGTAACAAGGTGAATTGTGCAAGGTGCATAGTGGAATTGCACCACACCAAGGTGAATTGTGCAACGTGCACGGTCAAATTGCAACATACGAAGGTGCGGTATGCAAAGTAAAACTCAATATTTCAATCGGCATGGTGCATAGTGCATGCTTTGAAGTGCACCCCAAGAAGCTACACAATGCATAGTGGAAATCTAATGTACTAACGTCCGCAATACATGATTCGTTTTTTCAAGTGCATTGTACCAAGGTGTACAGTTCATGGTGGATGTGCAGCACAGGAAAAAGCTACACAATGCATAGTGGAAATGTAATGCACTAATGTGCACAATGCATGGTTCATTGTGGAAGTACATTGTACAAAGATGAATGGTGCATAGTTCATGATCGAACAGCAGCATACCGTAGTGCAAAGTACACGATGAATAGTGCAACTCCATCCAATTAACGTGCATTGTGGATAGTGGAAGGCCACCGTAATAAGGTGCAAAGTGCAAGGTGGATGGTGAAGCTGCACCATACCAAGGTGTAAACTACAAGCTGGAAGTGCATTATACCAAGGTGCACGGTCCATATTTCGTGGTGAAAGTGCATCTTAACAAGGTGAATTGTGCAAGGTGCATAGTGGAATTGCACCACACGAAGGTGAATTGTGCAACGTGCACGGTCAAATTGCAACATACGAAGGTGCGGTATGCAAAGTAAAACTCAATATTTCAATCGGCATGGTGCATAGTGCATGCGGAAGTGCACCCAAGAAGCTACACAACGCATAGTGGAAATCTAATGTACTAACGTGTGCAATGCATGATTCGTTTTTGTAAGTGCATTGTACCAAGGTGTACGGTACATGGTGGATGTGCACCATAGGAAGCTACACAATGCATAATGGAAATGTAATGTACGAATGTGCACAATGCATGGTTCATTTTGGAAGTACATTGTACAAAGATGAATGGTGCATAGTTCATGATCGAACAACAGCATACCGTAGTGCAAAGTACCCGATGAATAGTGCAACTCCATCCAATTAACGTGCATTGTGGATAGTGGAAGGCCACCGTAATAAGGTGCAAAGTGCAAGGTGGATGGTGAAGCGCACCATACCAAGGTGTAAACTACAAGCGGAAGTGCATTATACCAAGGTGCACGGTCCATATTTCGTGGTGAAAGTGCATCTTAACAAGGTGAATTGTGCAAGGTGCATAGTGGAATTGCACCACACGAAGGTGAATTGTGCAACGTGCACGGTCAAATTGCAACATACGAAGGTGCGGTATGCAAAGTAAAACTCAATATTTCAATCGGCATGGTGCATAGTGCATGCTTGGAAGTGCACCCCGAAGCGACACAACGCATAGTGGAAATCTAATGTACTAACGTGTGCAATGCATGATTCGTTTTTGAAGTGCATTCTACCAAGGTGTACGGTTCATGGTGGATGTGCACCATAGGAAGCTACACAATGCATAATGGAAATGTAATGTACGAATGTGCACAATGCATGGTTCATTTTGGAAGTACATTGTACAAAGATGAATGGTGCATAGTTCATGATCGAACGACGACCATACCGTAGTGCAAAGTACACGATGAATAGTGCAACTCCATCCAATTAACGTGCATTGTGGATAGTGGAAGGCCACCGTAATAAGGTGCAAAGTGCAAGGTGGATGGTGAAACGCACCATACCAAGGTGTAAACTACAAACTGGAAGTGCATTATACCAAGGTGCACGGTCCATATTTCGTGGTGAAAGTGCATCTTAACAAGGTGAATTGTGCGAGGTGCATAGTGGAATTGCACCACACGAAGGTGAATTGTGCAACGTGCACGGTCAAATTGCAACATACGAAGGTGCGGTATGCAAAGTAAAACTCAATATTTCAATCAGCATGGTGCATAGTGCATGCTGGAAGTGCACCCCAAGAAGCTACACAACGCATAGTGAAAATCTAATGTACTAACGTGTGCAATGCATGATTCGTTTTTGAAGTGCATTGTACCATGGTGTACGGTTCATGGTGGATGTGCACCACAGGAAGCTACACAATGCATAATGGAAATGTAATGTACGAATGTGCACAATGCATGGTTCATTTTGGAAGTACATTGTACAAAGATGAATGGTGCATAGTTCATGATCGAACAACAGCATACCGTAGTGCAAAGTATCCGATGAATAGTGCAACTCCATCAAATTAACGTGCATTGTGGATAGTGGAAGGCCACCGTAATAAGGTGCAAAGTGCAAGGTGGATGGTGAAACTGTACCATACCAAGGTGTAAACTACAAACTCGGAAGTGCATTATACCAAGGTGCACGGTCCATATTTCGTGGTGAAAGTGCATCTTAACAAGATGAATTGTGCAAGGTGCATAGTGGAACTACACCACACCAAGGTGAATTGTGCAACGTGCACAGTCAAATTGCACCATACGAAGGTGTAGTATGCAAAGTAAAACTCAATATTTCAATCAGCATGGTGCATAGTGCATGCTGGAAGTGCACCCCAAGAAGCTACACAATGCATAGTGGAAATCCAATGTACTAACGTCCGTAATGCATGATTCGTTTTTGAAGTGCATTCTACCAAGGTGTACGGTTCATGGTGGATGTGCACCATAGGAAGCTACACAATGCATAATGGAAATGTAATGTACGAATGTGCACAATGCATGGTTCATTTTGGAAGTACATTGTACAAAGATGAATTGTGCATAGTTCATGATCGAACAGCAGCATACCGTAGTGCAAAGTACCCGATGAATAGTGCAACTCCATCCAATTAACGTGCATTGTGGATAGTGGAAGGCCACCGTAATAAGGTGCAAACTGCAAGGTGAATGGTGAAACTGCACCATACCAAGGTGTAAACTACAAAGCCGGGAAGTGCATTATACCAAGGTGCACGGTCCATATTTCGTGGTGAAAGTGCATCTTAACAAGGTGAATTGTGCAAGGTGCATAGTGGAATTGCACCACACGAAGGTGAATTGTGCAACGTGCACGGTCAAATTGCAACATACGAAGGTGCGGTATGCAAAGTAAAACTCAATATTTCAATCGGCATGGTGCATAGTGCATGCGAGGAAGTGCACCCCAAGAAGCTACACAACGCATAGTGAAAATCTAATGTACTAACGTGTGCAATGCATGATTCGTTTTTGAAGTGCATTGTACCATGGTGTACGGTACATGGTGGAATTGCACCATAGGAAGCTACACAATGCATAATGGAAATGTAATGTACGAATGTGCACAATGCATGGTTCATTTTGGAAGTACATTGTACAAAGATGAATGGTGCATAGTTCATGATCGAACAACAGCATACCGTAGTGCAAAGTACACGATGAATAGTGCAACTCCATCGAATTAACGTGCATTGTGGATAGTGGAAGGCCACCGTAATAAGGTGCAAAGTGCAAGGTGGATGGTGAAGCGCACCATACCAAGGTGTAAACTACAAACTGGAAGTGCATTATACCAAGGTGCACGGTCCATATTTCGTGGTGAAAGTGCATCTTAACAAGGTGAATTGTGCAAGGTGCATAGTGGAATTGCACCACACCAAGGTGAATTGTGCAACGTGCACGATCAAATTGCAACATACGAAGGTGCAGTATGCAAAGTAAAACTCAATATTTCAATCGGCATGGTGCATAGTGCATGCTTTGGAAGTGCACCCCAAGAAGCTACACAACGCATAGTGGAAATCCAATGTACTAACGTCTGTAATGCATGATTCGTTTTTGAAGTGCATTCTACCAAGGTGTACGGTTCATGGTGGATGTGCACCATAGGAAGCTACACAATGCATAATGGAAATGTAATGTACGAATGTGCACAATGCATGGTTCATTTTGGAAGTACATTGTACAAAGATGAATTGTGCATAGTTCATGATCGAACAGCAGCATACCGTAGTGCAAAGTACCCGATGAATAGTGCAACTCCATCCAATTAACGTGCATTGTGGATAGTGGAAGGCCACCGTAATAAGGTGCAAACTGCAAGGTGAATGGTGAAACTGCACCATACCAAGGTGTAAACTACAAACTGGAAGTGCATTATACCAAGGTGCACGGTCCATATTTCGTGGTGAAAGTGCATCTTAACAAGGTGAATTGTGCAAGGTGCATAGTGGAATTGCACCACACGAAGGTGAATTGTGCAACGTGCACAGTCAAATTGCAACATACGAAGGTGCGGTATGCAAAGTAAAACTCAATATTTCAATCAGCATGGTGCATAGTGCATGCTGGAAGTGCACCCCAAGAAGCTACACAACGCATAGTGAAAATCTAATGTACTAACGTGTGCAATGCATGATTCGTTTTTGAAGTGCATTGTACCATGGTGTACGGTTCATGGTGGATGTGCACCACAGGAAGCTACACAATGCATAATGGAAATGTAATGTACGAATGTGCACAATGCATGGTTCATTTTGGAAGTACATTGTACAAAGATGAATGGTGCATAGTTCATGATCGAACAACAGCATACCGTAGTGCAAAGTACCCGATGAATAGTGCAACTCCATCCAATTAACGTGCATTGTGGATAGTGGAAGGCCACCGTAATAAGGTGCAAAGTGCAAGGTGGATGGTGAAGCTACACCATACCAAGGTGTAAACTACAAGCGGAAGTGCATTATACCAAGGTGCACGGTCCATATTTCGTGGTGAAAGTGCATCTTAACAAGGTGAATTGTGCAAGGTGCATAGTGGAATTGCACCACACGAAGGTGAATTGTGCAACGTGCACAGTCAAATTGCAACATACGAAGGTGTAGTATGCAAAGTAAAACTCAATATTTCAATCAGCATGGTGCATAGTGCATGCTGGAAGTGCACCCCAAGAAGCTACACAACGCATGGTGGAAATCTAATGTACTAACGTGTGTAATGCATGATTCGTTTTTGAAGTGCATTCTACCAAGGTGTACGGTTCATGGTGGATGTGCACCATAGGAAGCTACACAATGCATAATGGAAATGTAATGTACGAATGTGCACAATGCATGGTTCATTTTGGAAGTACATTGTACAAAGATGAATTGTGCATAGTTCATGATCGAACGACGGCATACCGTAGTGCAAAGTACCCGATGAATAGTGCAACTCCATCCAATTAACGTGCATTGTGAATAGTGGAAGGCCACCGTAATAAGGTGCAAACTGCAAGGTGAATGGTGAAACTGCACCATACCAAGGTGTAAACTACAAACTTTGGAAGTGCATTATACCAAGGTGCACGGTCCATATTTCGTGGTGAAAGTGCATCTTAACAAGGTGAATTGTGCAAGGTGCATAGTGGAATTGCACCACACGAAGGTGAATTGTGCAACGTGCACGGTCAAATTGCAACATACGAAGGTGCGGTATGCAAAGTAAAACTCAATATTTCAATCGGCATGGTGCATAGTGCATGCTGAAGTGCACCCCAAGAAGCTACACAACGCATAGTGAAAATCTAATGTACTAACGTGTGCAATGCATGATTCGTTTTTGAAGTGCATTGTACCATGGTGTACGGTTCATGGTGGATGTGCACCATAGGAAGCTACACAATGCATAATGGAAATGTAATGTACGAATGTGCACAATGCATGGTTCATTTTGGAAGTACATTGTACAAAGATGAATGGTGCATAGTTCATGATCGAACGACGGCATACCGTAGTGCAAAGTACCCGATGAATAGTGCAACTCCATCCAATTAACGTGCATTGTGGATAGTGGAAGGCCACCGTAATAAGGTGCAAAGTGCAAGGTGGATGGTGAAACTGCACCATACCAAGGTGTAAACTACAAACTTGGAAGTGCATTATACCAAGGTGCACGGTCCATATTTCGTGGTGAAAGTGCATCTTAACAAGGTGAATTGTGCAAGGTGCATAGTGGAATTGCACCACACGAAGGTGAATTGTGCAACGTGCACGGTCAAATTGCAACATACGAAGGTGCGGTATGCAAAGTAAAACTCAATATTTCAATCGGCATGGTGCATAGTGCATGCTTTGGAAGTGCACCCCAAGAAGCTACACAACGCATAGTGGAAATCTAATGTACTAACGTGTGCAATGCATGATTCGTTTTTGAAGTGCATTCTACCAAGGTGTACGGTTCATGGTGGATGTGCACCATAGGAAGCTACACAATGCATAATGGAAATGTAATGTACGAATGTGCACAATGCATGGTTCATTTTGGAAGTACATTGTACAAAGATGAATTGTGCATAGTTCATGATCGAACAACAGCATACCGTAGTGCAAAGTACCCGATGAATAGTGCAACTCCATCCAATTAACGTGCATTGTGGATAGTGGAAGGCCACCGTAATAAGGTGCAAAGTGCAAGGTGGATGGTGAAACTGCACCATACCAAGGTGTAAACTACAAACTGGAAGTGCATTATACCAAGGTGCACGGTCCATATTTCGTGGTGAAAGTGCATCTTAACAAGGTGAATTGTGCAAGGTGCATAGTGGAATTGCACCACACGAAGGTGAATTGTGCAACGTGCACAGTCAAATTGCAACATACGAAGGTGCGGTATGCAAAGTAAAACTCAATATTTCAATCGGCATGGTGCATAGTGCATGCTTGGAAGTGCACCCCAAGAAGCTACACAACGCATAGTGGAAATCTAATGTACTAACGTGTGCAATGCATGATTCGTTTTTGAAGTGCATTGTACCAAGGTGTACGGTTCATGGTGGATGTGCACCACGGGAAGCTACACAATGCATAATGGAAATGTAATGTACGAATGTGCACAATGCATGGTTCATTTTGGAAGTACATTGTACAAAGATGAATGGTGCATAGTTCATGATCGAACAACGGCATACCGTAGTGCAAAGTACCCGATGAATAGTGCAACTCCATCCAATTAACGTGCATTGTGGATAGTGGAAGGCCACCGTAATAAGGTGCAAAGTGCAAGGTGGATGGTGAAAGCTGCACCATACCAAGGTGTAAACTACAAACTTGGAAGTGCATTATACCAAGGTGCACGGTCCATATTTCGTGGTGAAAGTGCATCTTAACAAGGTGAATTGTGCAAGGTGCATAGTGGAATTGCACCACACGAAGGTGAATTGTGCAACGTGCACAGTCAAATTGCAACATACGAAGGTGCAGTATGCAAAGTAAAACTCAATATTTCAATCAGCATGGTGCATAGTGCATGCTGGAAGTGCACCCCAAGAAGCTACACAACGCATAGTGAAAATCTAATGTACTAACGTGTGCAATGCATGATTCGTTTTTGAAGTGCATTGTACCATGGTGTACGGTACATGGTGGATGTGCACCATAGGAAGCTACACAATGCATAATGGAAATGTAATGTACGAATGTGCACAATGCATGGTTCATTTTGGAAGTACATTGTACAAAGATGAATGGTGCATAGTTCATGATCGAACAACAGCATACCGTAGTGCAAAGTACCCGATGAATAGTGCAACTCCATCCAATTAACGTGCATTGTGGATAGTGGAAGGCCACCGTAATAAGGTGCAAAGTGCAAGGTGGATGGTGAAACTGCACCATACCAAGGTGTAAACTACAAACTGGAAGTGCATTATACCAAGGTGCACGGTCCATATTTCGTGGTGAAAGTGCATCTTAACAAGGTGAATTGTGCAAGGTGCATAGTGGAATTGCACCACACGAAGGTGAATTGTGCAACGTGCACAGTCAAATTGCAACATACGAAGGTGCAGTATGCAAAGTAAAACTCAATATTTCAATCAGCATGGTGCATAGTGCATGCTGAAGTGCACCCCAAGAAGCTACACAACGCATAGTGGAAATCTAATGTACTAACGTGTGCAATGCATGATTCGTTTTTGAAGTGCATTCTACCAAGGTGTACGGTTCATGGTGGATGTGCACCATAGGAAGCTACACAATGCATAATGGAAATGTAATGTACGAATGTGCACAATGCATGGTTCATTTTGGAAGTACATTGTACAAAGATGAATTGTGCATAGTTCATGATCGAACGCACGGCATACCGTAGTGCAAAGTACACGATGAATAGTGCAACTCCATCCAATTAACGTGCATTGTGGATAGTGGAAGGCCACCGTAATAAGGTGCAAAGTGCAAGGTGGATGGTGAAACGCACCATACCAAGGTGTAAACTACAAACTTGGAAGTGCATTATACCAAGGTGCACGGTCCATATTTCGTGGTGAAAGTGCATCTTAACAAGGTGAATTGTGCAAGGTGCATAGTGGAATTGCACCACACGAAGGTGAATTGTGCAACGTGCACGGTCAAATTGCAACATACGAAGGTGCGGTATGCAAAGTAAAACTCAATATTTCAATCGGCATGGTGCATAGTGCATGCGGGAAGTGCACCCCAAGAAGCTACACAACGCATAGTGGAAATCTAATGTACTAACGTGTGCAATGCATGATTCGTTTTTGAAGTGCATTGTACCAAGGTGTACGGTTCATGGTGGATGTGCACCACGGGAAGCTACACAATGCATAATGGAAATGTAATGTACGAATGTGCACAATGCATGGTTCATTTTGGAAGTACATTGTACAAAGATGAATTGTGCATAGTTCATGATCGAACAACGGCATACCGTAGTGCAAAGTACACGATGAATAGTGCAACTCCATCCAATTAACGTGCATTGTGGATAGTGGAAGGCCACCGTAATAAGGTGCAAAGTGCAAGGTGGATGGTGAAACCGCACCATACCAAGGTGTAAACTACAAAGCTTGGAAGTGCATTATACCAAGGTGCACGGTCCATATTTCGTGGTGAAAGTGCATCTTAACAAGGTGAATTGTGCAAGGTGCATAGTGGAATTGCACCACACGAAGGTGAATTGTGCAACGTGCACGGTCAAATTGCAACATACGAAGGTGCGGTATGCAAAGTAAAACTCAATATTTCAATCGGCATGGTGCATAGTGCATGCTTGGAAGTGCACCCCAAGAAGCTACACAACGCATAGTGGAAATCTAATGTACTAACGTGTGCAATGCATGATTCGTTTTTGAAGTGCATTCTACCAAGGTGTACGGTTCATGGTGGATGTGCACCACAGGAAGCTACACAATGCATAATGGAAATGTAATGTACGAATGTGCACAATGCATGGTTCATTTTGGAAGTACATTGTACAAAGATGAATTGTGCATAGTTCATGATCGAACAACGGCATACCGTAGTGCAAAGTACCCGATGAATAGTGCAACTCCATCCAATTAACGTGCATTGTGGATAGTGGAAGGCCACCGTAATAAGGTGCAAAGTGCAAGGTGGATGGTGAAACTACACCATACCAAGGTGTAAACTACAAAGTTTGGAAGTGCATTATACCAAGGTGCACGGTCCATATTTCGTGGTGAAAGTGCATCTTAACAAGGTGAATTGTGCAAGGTGCATAGTGGAATTGCACCACACGAAGGTGAATTGTGCAACGTGCACGGTCAAATTGCAACATACGAAGGTGCAGTATGCAAAGTAAAACTCAATATTTCAATCAGCATGGTGCATAGTGCATGCTGGAAGTGCACCCCAAGAAGCTACACAACGCATAGTGGAAATCTAATGTACTAACGTGTGCAATGCATGATTCGTTTTTGAAGTGCATTGTACCAAGGTGTACGGTTCATGGTGGATGTGCACCACGGGAAGCTACACAATGCATAATGGAAATGTAATGTACGAATGTGCACAATGCATGGTTCATTTTGGAGGTACATTGTACAAAGATGAATGGTGCATAGTTCATGATCGAACAACAGCATACCGTAGTGCAAAGTACACGATGAATAGTGCAACTCCATCCAATTAACGTGCATTGTGGATAGTGGAAGGCCACCGTAATAAGGTGCAAAGTGCAAGGTGGATGGTGAAACTGCACCATACCAAGGTGTAAACTACAAACTGGAAGTGCATTATACCAAGGTGCACGGTCCATATTTCGTGGTGAAAGTGCATCTTAACAAGGTGAATTGTGCAAGGTGCATAGTGGAATTGCACCACACGAAGGTGAATTGTGCAACGTGCACGATCAAATTGCAACATACGAAGGTGCAGTATGCAAAGTAAAACTCAATATTTCAATCGGCATGGTGCATAGTGCATGCTTGGAAGTGCACCCCAAGAAGCTACACAACGCATAGTGGAAATCTAATGTACTAACGTGTGCAATGCATGATTCGTTTTTGAAGTGCATTGTACCAAGGTGTACGGTTCATGGTGGATGTGCACCACGGGAAGCTACACAATGCATAATGGAAATGTAATGTACGAATGTGCACAATGCATGGTTCATTTTGGAAGTACATTGTACAAAGATGAATGGTGCATAGTTCATGATCGAACAACAGCATACCGTAGTGCAAAGTACCCGATGAATAGTGCAACTCCATCCAATTAACGTGCATTGTGGATAGTGGAAGGCCACCGTAATAAGGTGCAAAGTGCAAGGTGGATGGTGAAACTGCACCATACCAAGGTGTAAACTACAAACTGGAAGTGCATTATACCAAGGTGCACGGTCCATATTTCGTGGTGAAAGTGCATCTTAACAAGGTGAATTGTGCAAGGTGCATAGTGGAATTGCACCACACGAAGGTGAATTGTGCAACGTGCACAGTCAAATTGCAACATACGAAGGTGCGGTATGCAAAGTAAAACTCAATATTTCAATCAGCATGGTGCATAGTGCATGCTGGAAGTGCACCCCAAGAAGCTACACAACGCATAGTGAAAATCTAATGTACTAACGTGTGCAATGCATGATTCGTTTTTGAAGTGCATTGTACCATGGTGTACGGTTCATGGTGGATGTGCACCACGGGAAGCTACACAATGCATAATGGAAATGTAATGTACGAATGTGCACAATGCATGGTTCATTTTGGAAGTACATTGTACAAAGATGAATGGTGCATAGTTCATGATCGAACAACGGCATACCGTAGTGCAAAGTACCCGATGAATAGTGCAACTCCATCCAATTAACGTGCATTGTGGATAGTGGAAGGCCACCGTAATAAGGTGCAAAGTGCAAGGTGGATGGTGAAACCGCACCATACCAAGGTGTAAACTACAAACTGGAAGTGCATTATACCAAGGTGCACGGTCCATATTTCGTGGTGAAAGTGCATCTTAACAAGGTGAATTGTGCAAGGTGCATAGTGGAATTGCACCACACGAAGGTGAATTGTGCAACGTGCACAGTCAAATTGCAACATACGAAGGTGTAGTATGCAAAGTAAAACTCAATATTTCAATCAGCATGGTGCATAGTGCATGCTGGAAGTGCACCCCAAGAAGCTACACAACGCATAGTGGAAATCTAATGTACTAACATGTGTAATGCATGATTCGTTTTTGAAGTGCATTCTACCAAGGTGTACGGTTCATGGTGGATGTGCACCATAGGAAGCTACACAATGCATAATGGAAATGTAATGTACGAATGTGCACAATGCATGGTTCATTTTGGAAGTACATTGTACAAAGATGAATTGTGCATAGTTCATGATCGAACAACAAGCATACCGTAGTGCAAAGTACCCGATGAATAGTGCAACTCCATCCAATTAACGTGCATTGTGGATAGTGGAAGGCCACCGTAATAAGGTGCAAAGCGCAAGGTGAATGGTGAAACTGCACCATACCAAGGTGTAAACTACAAGTTGGAAGTGCATTATACCAAGGTGCACGGTCCATATTTCGTGGTGAAAGTGCATCTTAACAAGGTGAATTGTGCAAGGTGCATAGTGGAATTGCACCACACGAAGGTGAATTGTGCAACGTGCACGATCAAATTGCAACATACGAAGGTGCAGTATGCAAAGTAAAACTCAATATTTCAATCAGCATGGTGCATAGTGCATGCTGGAAGTGCACCCCAAGAAGCTACACAACGCATAGTGAAAATCTAATGTACTAACGTGTGCAATGCATGATTCGTTTTTGAAGTGCATTGTACCATGGTGTACGGTTCATGGTGGATGTGCACCACAGGAAGCTACACAATGCATAATGGAAATGTAATGTACGAATGTGCACAATGCATGGTTCATTTTGGAAGTACATTGTACAAAGATGAATGGTGCATAGTTCATGATCGAACAACAGCATACCGTAGTGCAAAGTACACGATGAATAGTGCAACTCCATCCAATTAACGTGCATTGTGGATAGTGGAAGGCCACCGTAATAAGGTGCAAAGTGCAAGGTGGATGGTGAAACTGCACCATACCAAGGTGTAAACTACAAACTTTGGAAGTGCATTATACCAAGGTGCACGGTCCATATTTCGTGGTGAAAGTGCATCTTAACAAGGTGAATTGTGCAAGGTGCATAGTGGAATTGCACCACACGAAGGTGAATTGTGCAACGTGCACAGTCAAATTGCAACATACGAAGGTGCAGTATGCAAAGTAAAACTCAATATTTCAATCAGCATGGTGCATAGTGCATGCTGGAATTGCACCCCAAGAAGCTACACAACGCATAGTGGAAATCTAATGTACTAACATGTGTAATGCATGATTCGTTTTTGAAGTGCATTCTACCAAGGTGTACGGTTCATGGTGGATGTGCACCATAGGAAGCTACACAATGCATAATGGAAATGTAATGTACGAATGTGCACAATGCATGGTTCATTTTGGAAGTACATTGTACAAAGATGAATTGTGCATAGTTCATGATCGAACAGCAGCATACCGTAGTGCAAAGTACCCGATGAATAGTGCAACTCCATCCAATTAACGTGCATTGTGAATAGTGGAAGGCCACCGTAATAAGGTGCAAAGCGCAAGGTGAATGGTGAAACCGCACCATACCAAGGTGTAAACTACAAACTGGAAGTGCATTATACCAAGGTGCACGGTCCATATTTCGTGGTGAAAGTGCATCTTAACAAGGTGAATTGTGCAAGGTGCATAGTGGAATTGCACCACACGAAGGTGAATTGTGCAACGTGCACAGTCAAATTGCAACATACGAAGGTGCGGTATGCAAAGTAAAACTCAATATTTCAATCGGCATGGTGCATAGTGCATGCTTGGAAGTGCACCCCAAGAAGCTACACAACGCATAGTGAAAATCTAATGTACTAACGTGTGCAATGCATGATTCGTTTTTGAAGTGCATTGTACCATGGTGTACGGTTCATGGTGGATGTGCACCACAGGAACCTACACAATGCATAATGGAAATGTAATGTACGAATGTGCACAATGCATGGTTCGTTTTGGAAGTACATTGTACAAAGATGAATGGTGCATAGTTCATGATCGAACAACAGCATACCGTAGTGCAAAGTACACGATGAATAGTGCAACTCCATCCAATTAACGTGCATTGTGGATAGTGGAAGGCCACCGTAATAAGGTGCAAACTGCAAGGTGGATGGTGAAACTGTACCATACCAAGGTGTACAAACTGGAAGTGCATTATACCAAGGTGCATGGTCCATATTTCGTGGTGAAAGTGCATCTTAAAAAAGATGAATTGTGCAAGGTGCATAGTGGAACTACACCACACCAAGGTGAATTGTGCAACGTGCACAGTCAAATTGCAACATACGAAGGTGCAGTATGCAAAGTAAAACTCAATATTTCAATCAGCATGGTGCATAGTGCATGCTGGAAGTGCACCCCAAGAAGCTACACAACGCATAGTGGAAATCTAATGTACTAACATGTGCAATGCATGATTCGTTTTTGAAGTGCATTCTACCAAGGTGTACGGTTCATGGTGGATGTGCACCACAGGAAGCTACACAATGCATAATGGAAATGTAATGTACGAATGTGCACAATGCATGGTTCATTTTGGAATTACATTGTACAAAGATGAATTGTGCATAGTTCATGATCGAACAGCAGCATACCGTAGTGTAAAGTACACGATGAATAGTGCAACTCCATCCAATTAACGTGCATTGTGGATAGTGGAAGGCCACCGTAATAAGGTGAAAACTGCAAGGTGGATGGTTAAACTGCACCATTCCAAGGTGTAAACTACAAACTGGAAGTGCATTATACCAAGGTGCACGGTCCATATTTCGTGGTGAAAGTGCATCTTAACAAGGTGAATTGTGCAAGGTGCATAGTGGAATTGCACCACACGAATGTGAATTGTGCAACGTGCACAGTCAAATTGCAACATACGAAGGTGCAGTATGCCAAGTAAAACTCAATATTTCAATCAGCATGGTGCATAGTGCATGCTGGAAGTGCACCCCAAGAAGCTACACAACGCATAGTGGAAATCTAATGTACTAACATGTGCAATGCATGATTCGTTTTTGAAGTGCATTCTACCAAGGTGTACGGTTCATGGTGGATGTGCACCACAGGAAGCTACACAATGCATAATGGAAATGTAATGTACGAATGTGCACAATGCATGGTTCATTTTGGAAGTACATTGTACAAAGATGAATGGTGCATAGTTCATGATCGAACAACAGCATACCGTAGTGCAAAGTACCCGATGAATAGTGCAACTCCATCCAATTAACGTGCATTGTGGATAGTGGAAGGCCACCGTAATAAGGTGCAAAGTGCAAGGTGGATGGTGAAACTGCACCATACCAAGGTATAAACTACAAACTGGAAGTGCATTGTACCAAGGTGCACGGTCCATATTTCGTGGTGAAAGTGCATCTTAACAAGGTGAATTGTGCAAGGTGCATAGTGGAATTGCACCACACGAAGGTGAATTGTGCAACGTGCACGATCAAATTGCAACATACGAAGGTGCGGTATGCAAAGTAAAACTCAATATTTCAATCAGCATGGTGCATAGTGCATGCTGGAAGTGCACCCCAAGAAGCGACACAACGCATAGTGGAAATCTAATGTACTAACGTGTGCAATGCATGATTCGTTTTTGAAGTGCATTGTACCAAGGTGTACGGTTCATGGTGGATGTGCACCACAAGAAGCTACACAATGCATAGTGGAAATGTACTATACTAATGTGCACAATGCATGGTTCATTGTGGAAGTACATTGTACAAAGACGAACGGTGCATAGTTCATGATCGAAATTGCACCATACCATAGTGCAAAGTACATGATGAATAGTGCAACTACATTACCATTAACGTGCATTGTGGATAGTGGAAGTCCACCGTAATAAGGTGCAAAGTGCAAGGTGGATGGTGAAACTGCACCATACCAAGGTGTAAACTACAAACTGGAAGTGCATTATACCAAGGTGCACGATCCGTATTTCGTGGTGAAAGTGCATCATAACAAGGTGAATTGTGCAAGGTGCATAGTGGAATTGAACCACACCAAAGTGAAATGTGCAACGTCCACGATCAAATTGCAACATACGAAGGTGCACTATGCAAAGTAAAACTCAATATTTCAATAAGCATGGTGCATAGTGCATGAAGGAAGTGCACCCCAAGAAGCGACACAACACATAGTGGAAATCTAATGTACTAACGTGTGCAATGCATGATTTGTTTTTGAAGTGCATTGTACCAAGGTGTACGGTTCATGGTGGATGTGCACCACAAGAAGCTACACAATGCATAGTGGAAATGTAATGTACTAATGTGCACAATGCATGGTTCATTGTGGAAGTACATTGTACAAAGACGAACGGTGCATAGTTTATGATCGAATTGCACCATACCATAGTGCAAAGTACATGATGAATAGTGCAACTACATTACCTTAACGTGCATTGTGGATAGTGGAAGTCCACCGTAATAAGGTGCAAAGTGCAAGGTGGATGGTGAAACTGCACCATACCAAGGTGTAAACTACAAACTGGAAGTGCATTATACCAAGGTGCACGATCCGTATTTCGTGGTGAAAGTGCATCATAAAAAGGTGAATTGTGCAAGGTGCATAGTGGAATTGAACCACACCAAAGTGAATTGTGCAACACCCACAGTCAAATTGCAACATACGAAGGTGCACTATGCAAAGTAAAACTCAATATTTCAATAAGCATGGTGCATAGTGCATGAAGGAAGTGCACCCCAAGAAGCGACACAACGCATAGTGGAAATCTAATGTACTAACGTGTGCAATGCATGATTCGTTTTTGAAGTGCATTGTGCCAAGGTGTACGGTCCGTATTTCATGGTGAAAGTGCATCATAACAAGGTGAATTGTGCAAGGTGCATAGTGGAATTGAACCACACCAAAGTGAATTGTGCAACGTCCACAGTCAAATTGCAACATACGAAGGTGCACTATGCAAAGTAAAACTCAATATTTCAATAAGCATGGTGCATAGTGCATGAAGGAAGTGCACCCCAAGAAGCGACACAACGCATAGTGGAAATCTAATGTACTAACGTGTGCAATGCATGATTCGTTTTTGAAGTGCATTGTACCAAGGTGTACGGTTCATGGTGGATGTGCACCACGGAAGCTACACAATGCATAATGGAAATGTAATGTACGAATGTGCACAATGCATGGTTCATTTTGGAAGTACATTGTACAAAGATGAATTGTGCATAGTTCATGATCAAACAGCAGCATACCGTAGTGCAAAGTACACGATGAATAGTGCAACTCCATCCAATTAACGTGCATTGTGGATAGTGGAAGGCCACCGTAATAAGGTGCAAAGTGCAAGGTGGATGGTGAAACCGCACCATACCAAGGTGTAAACTACAAACCGGAAGTGCATTATACCAAGGTGCACGGTCCATATTTCGTGGTGAAAGTGCATCTTAACAAGGTGAATTGTGCAAGGTGCATAGTGGAATTGCACCACACGAATGTGAATTGTGCAACGTGCACGATCAAATTGCAACATACGAAGGTGCAGTATGCAAAGTAAAACTCAATATTTCAATCAACATGGTGCATAGTGCATCTTGGAAGTGCACCCCAAGAAGCTACACAACGCATAGTGGAAATCTAATGTACTAACATGTCAATGCATGATTCGTTTTTGAAGTGCATTCTACCAAGGTGTACGGTTCATGGTGGATGTGCACCACGAAGCTACACAATGCATAATGGAAATGTAATGTACGAATGTGCACAATGCATGGTTCATTTTGGAAGTACATTGTACAAAGATGAATGGTGCATAGTTCATGATCGAACAACAGCATACCGTAGTGCAAAGTACACGATGAATAGTGCAACTCCATCCAATTAACGTGCATTGTGGATAGTGGAAGGCCACCGTAATAAGGTGCAAACTGCAAGGTGGATGGTGAAACCGCACCATACCAAGGTATAAACTACAAACTGGAAGTGCATTATACCAAGGTGCACGGTCCATATTTCGTGGTGAAAGTGCATCTTAACAAGGTGAATTGTGCAAGGTGCATAGTGGAATTGCACCACACGAAGGTGAATTGTGCAACGTGCACCAAATTGCAACATACGAAGGTGCGGTATGCAAAGTAAAACTCAATATTTCAATCACATGGTGCATAGTGCATGCTGGAAGTGCACCCCAAGAAGCTACACAACGCATAGTGGAAATCTAACGTACTAACGTGTGCAATCATGATTCGTTTTTTAAGTGCATTGTACCAAGGTGTACGGTTCATGGTGGATGTGCACCACAAGAAGCTACACAATGCATAGTGGAAATGTAATGTACTAATGTGCACAATGCATGGTTCATTGTGGAAGTACATTGTACAAAGACGAACGGTGCATAGTTTATGATCGAATTGCACCATACCATAGTGCAAAGTACATGATGAATAGTGCAACTACATTACCTTAACGTGCATTGTGGATAGTGGAAGTCCACCGTAATAAGGTGCAAAGTGCAAGGTGGATGGTGAAACAGCACCATACCAAGGTGTAAACTACAAACCGGAAGTGCATTATACCAAGGTGCACGATCCGTATTTCGTGGTGAAAGTGCATCATAACAAGGTGAATTGTGCAAGGTGCATAGTGGAATTGAACCACACCAAAGTGAAATGTGCAACGTCCACAGTCAAATTGCAACATACGAATGTGCACTATGCAAAGTAAAACTCAATATTTCAATAAGCATGGTGCATAGTGCATGAAGGAAGTGCACCCCAAGAAGCGACACAACACATAGTGGAAATCTAATGTACTAACGTGTGCAATGCATGATTTGTTTTTGAAGTGCATTGTACCAAGGTGTACGGTTCATGGTGGATGTGCACCACAAGAAGCTACACAATGCATAGTGGAAATGTAATGTACTAATGTGCACAATGCATGGTTCATTGTGGAAGTACATTGTACAAAGACGAACGGTGCATAGTTTATGATCGAATTGCACCATACCATAGTGCAAAGTACATGATGAATAGTGCAACTACATTACCTTAACGTGCATTGTGGATAGTGGAAGTCCACCGTAATAAGGTGCAAAGTGCAAGGTGGATGGTGAAACTGCACCATACCAAGGTGTAAACTACAAACTGGAAGTGCATTATACCAAGGTGCACGATCCGTATTTCGTGGTGAAAGTGCATCATAAAAAGGTGAATTGTGCAAGGTGCATAGTGGAATTGAACCACACCAAAGTGAATTGTGCAACACCCACAGTCAAATTGCAACATACGAAGGTGCACTATGCAAAGTAAAACTCAATATTTCAATAAGCATGGTGCATAGTGCATGAAGGAAGTGCACCCCAAGAAGCGACACAACGCATAGTGGAAATCTAATGTACTAACGTGTGCAATGCATAATTCGTTTTTGAAGTGCATTGTGCCAAGGTGTACGGTCCGTATTTCATGGTGAAAGTGCATCATAACAAGGTGAATTGTGCAAGGTGCATAGTGGAATTGAACCACACCAAAGTGAACTGTGCAACGTCCACAATCAAATTGCAACATACGAAGGTGCACTATGCAAAGTAAAACTCAATATTTCAATAAGCATGGTGCATAGTGCATGAAGGAAGTGCACCCCAAGAAGCGACACAACGCATAGTGGAAATCTAATGTACTAACGTGTGCAATGCATGATTTGTTTTTGAAGTGCATTGTACCACGGTGTACGGTTCATGGTGGATGTGCACCACAGGAACCTACACAATGCATAATGGAAATGTAATGTACGAATGTGCACAATGCATGGTTCGTTTTGGAAGTACATTGTACAAAGATGAATTGTGCATAGTTCATGATCGAACAGCAGCATACCGTAGTGCAAAGTACACGATGAATAGTGCAACTCCATCCAATTAACGTGCATTGTGGATAGTGGAAGGCCACCGTAATAAGGTGAAAACTGCAAGGTGGATGGTTAAACTGCACCATTCCAAGGTGTAAACTACAAACTGGAAGTGCATTATACCAAGGTGCACGGTCCATATTTCGTGGTGAAAGTGCATCTTAACAAGGTGAATTGTGCAAGGTGCATAGTGGAATTGCACCACACGAATGTGAATTGTGCAACGTGCACAGTCAAATTGCAACATACGAAGGTGCAGTATGCCAAGTAAAACTCAATATTTCAATCAGCATGGTGCATAGTGCATGCTGGAAGTGCACCCCAAGAAGCTACACAACGCATAGTGGAAATCTAATGTACTAACATGTGCAATGCATGATTCGTTTTTGAAGTGCATTCTACCAAGGTGTACGGTTCATGGTGGATGTGCACCACAGGAAGCTACACAATGCATAATGGAAATGTAATGTACGAATGTGCACAATGCATGGTTCATTTTGGAAGTACATTGTACAAAGATGAATGGTGCATAGTTCATGATCGAACAGCAGCATACCGTAGTGCAAAGTACCCGATGAATAGTGCAACTCCATCCAATTAACGTGCATTGTGGATAGTGGAAGGCCACCGTAATAAGGTGCAAACTGCAAGGTGGATGGTGAAACTGCACCATACCAAGGTATAAACTACAAACTGGAAGTGCATTGTACCAAGGTGCACGGTCCATATTTCGTGGTGAAAGTGCATCTTAACAAGGTGAATTGTGCAAGGTGCATAGTGGAATTGCACCACACGAAGGTGAATTGTGCAACGTGCACAGTCAAATTGCAACATACGAAGGTGCAGTATGCAAAGTAAAACTCAATATTTCAATCAGCATGGTGCATAGTGCATGCTGGAAGTGCACCCCAAGAAGCGACACAACGCATAGTGGAAATCTAACGTACTAACGTGTGCAATGCATGATTCGTTTTTTAAGTGCATTGTACCAAGGTGTACGGTTCATGGTGGATGTGCACCACAAGAAGCTACACAATGCATAGTGGAAATGTACTGTACTAATGTGCACAATGCATGGTTCATTGTGGAAGTACATTGTACAAAGACGAACGGTGCATAGTTTATGATCGAATTGCACCATACCATAGTGCAAAGTACATGATGAATAGTGCAACTACATTACCTTAACGTGCATTGTGGATAGTGGAAGTCCACCGTAATAAGGTGCAAAGTGCAAGGTGGATGGTGAAACTGCACCATACCAAGGTGTAAACTACAAACTGGAAGTGCATTATACCAAGGTGCACGATCCGTATTTCGTGGTGAAAGTGCATCATAACAAGGTGAATTGTGCAAGGTGCATAGTGGAATTGAACCACACCAAATTGAATTGTGCAACGTCCACAGTCAAATTGCAACATACGAAGGTGCACTATGCAAAGTAGAACTCAATATTTCAATAAGCATGGTGCATAGTGCATGAAGGAAGTGCACCCCAAGAAGCGACACAACGCATAGTGGAAATCTAATGTACTAACGTGTGCAATGCATGATTCGTTTTTGAAGTGCATTGTGCCAAGGTGTACGGTCCGTATTTCATGGTGAAAGTGCATCATAACAAGGTGAATTGTGCAAGGTGCATAGTGGAATTGAACCACACCAAAGTGAATTGTGCAACGTCCACAGTCAAATTGCAACATACGAAGGTGCACTATGCAAAGTAAAACTCAATATTTCAATAAGCATGGTGCATAGTGCATGAAGGAAGTGCACCCCAAGAAGTGACAAAACGCATAGTGGAAATCTAATGTACTAACGTGTGCAATGCATGATTTGTTTTTGAAGTGCATTGTACCAAGGTGTACGGTTCATGGTGGATGTGCACCACAAGAAGCTACACAATGCATAGTGGAAATGTACTGTACTAATGTGCACAATGCATGGTTCATTGTGGAAGTACATTGTACAAAGACGAACGGTGCATAGTTTATGATCGAATTGCACCATACCATAGTGCAAAGTACATGATGAATAGTGCAACTACATTACCTTAACGTGCATTGTGGATAGTGGAAGTCCACCGTAATAAGGTGCAAAGTGCAAGGTGGATGGTGAAACAGCACCATACCAAGGTGTAAACTACAAACTGGAAGTGCATTATACCAAGGTGCACGATTCGTATTTCGTGGTGAAAGTGCATCATAACAAGGTGAATTGTGCAAGGTGCATAGTGGAATTGAACCACACCAAAGTGAATTGTGCAACGTCCACAGTTAAATTGCAACATACGAAGGTGCACTATGCAAAGTAAAACTCAATATTTCAATAAGCATGGTGCATAGTGCATGAAGGAAGTGCACCCCAAGAAGCGACACGACGCATAGTGGAAATCTAATGTACTAACGTGTGCAATGCATGATTCGTTTTTGAAGTGCATTGTGCCAAGGTGTACGGTCCGTATTTCATGGTGAAAGTGCATCATAACAAGGTGAATTGTGCAAGGTGCATAGTGGAATTGAACCACACCAAAGTGAATTGTGCAACGTCCACGCTAAATTGCAACATACGAAGGTGCACTATGCAAAGTAAAACTCAATATTTCAATAAGCATGGTGCATAGTGCATGAAGGAAGTGCACCCCAAGAAGCGACACAACGCATAGTGGAAATCTAATGTACTAACGTGTGCAATGCATGATTTGTTTTTGAAGTGCATTGTACCAAGGTGTACGGTTCATGGTGGATGTGCACCACAGGAAGCTACTCAATGCATATTGGAAATGTAATGTAGGAATGTGCACAATGCATGGTTCATTTTGGAAGTACATTGTACAAAGATAAATGGTGCATTGTTCATGATCGAACAGCAGAATACCGTAGTGCAAAGTACATGATGAATAGTGAAACTCCATCCAATTAACGTGCATTGTGGATAGTGCACCACAAGAAGCTACACAATGCATAGTGGAAATGTAATGTACTTATGTGCACAATGCATAGTTCATTGTGGAAGTACGTTGTACAAAGATAAACGGTGCATAGTTCGTGATCGAACTGCACCATACCATAGTGCAAAGTACATGGTGAATAGTGCAACTCCATCAAATTAACGTGCATAGTGGATAGTGGAAGGCCACCGTAATAAGGTGCAAACTGCAAGGTGGATGGTGAAACTACACCATACCGAGGTGTAAACTACAAACTGGAAGTGCATTATACCAAGGTGCACGGTCCATATTTCGTAGTGAAAGTGCATCTTAACAAGGTGAATTGTGCAAGGTGCATAGTGGAATTGCACCACACCAAGGTGAATTGTGCAACGTGCACAGTCAAATTGCAACATACGAAGGTGCAGTATGCAAAGTAAAACTCAATATTTCAATCATCACGGTGCATAGTGCATGCTAGAAGTGCACCCCAAGAAGCTACACAATGCATAGTGGAAATCTAATGTACTAAAGTCCGCAATGCATGATTCGTTTTTGAAGTGCATTGTACCAAGGTGTACGGTTCATGGTGGATGTGCACCACAAGAAGCTACACAATGCATAATGGAAATGTAATGTACTAATGTGCACAATGCATGGTTCATTTTTGAAGTACATTGTACAAAGATGAACGGTGCATAGTTCATGATCGAACTGCACCATACCATAGTGCAAAGTACATGGTGAATAGTGCAACTCCATCAAATTATCGTGCATTGTGGATAGTGGAAGGCCACCGTAATAAGGTGCAAAGTGCAAGGTGGATGGTGAAACTGCACTATACCAAGGTGTAAACTACAAACTGGAAGTGCATTATACCAAGGTGCACGGTCCATATTTCGTGGTGAAAGTGCATCTTAACAAGGTGAATTGTGCAAGGTGCATAGTGGAATTGCACCACACCAAGGTGAATTGTGCAACGTGCACAGTCAAATTGCAACATACGAAGGTGCAGTATGCAAAGTAAAACTCAATATTTCAATCAGCACGGTGCATAGTGCATGCTAGAAGTGCACCCCAAGAAGCTACACAATGCATAGTGGAAATCTAATGTACTAAAGTCCGCAATGCATGATTCGTTTTTGAAGTGCATTGTACCAAGGTGTACGGTTCATGGTGGATGTGCACCACAAGAAGCTACACAATGCATAATGGAAATGTAATGTACTAATGTGCACAATGCATGGTTCATTTTTGAAGTACATTGTACAAAGATGAACGGTGCATAGTTCGTGATCGAACTGCACCATACCATAGTGCAAAGTACATGGTGAATAGTGCAACTCCATCAAATTAACGTGCATTGTGGATAGTGGAAGGCCACCGTAATAAGGTGCAAAGTGCAAGGTGGATGGTGAAACCGCACTATACCAAGGTGTAAACTACAAACCGGAAGTGCATTATACCAAGGTGCACGGTCCATATTTCGTGGTGAAAGTGCATCTTAACAAGGTGAATTGTGCAAGGTGCATAGTGGAATTGCACCACACCAAGGTGAATTGTGCAACGTGCACAGTCAAATTACAACATACGAAGGTGCAGTTTGCAAAGTAAAACTCAATATTTCAATCAGCATGGTGCATAGTGCATGCTGGAAGTGCACCCCAAGAAGCTACACAATGCATAGTGGAAATCTAATGTACTAACGTCCGCAATGCATGATTCGTTTTTGAAGTGCATTGTACCAAGGTGTACGGTTCATGGTGGATGTGCACCACAAGAAGCTACACAATGCATAGTGGAAATGTAATGTACAAATGTGCACAATGCATGGTTCATTGTGGAAGTACGTTGTACAAAGATGAACGGTGCATAGTTCGTGATCGAACTGCACCATACCATAGTGCAAAGTACATGGTGAATAGTGCAACTCCATCAAATTAACGTGCATTGTGGATAGTGGAAGGCCACCGTAATAAGGTGCAAACTACAAGGTGGATGGTGAAACTTCACCATACCAAGGTGTAAACTACAAACTGGAAGTGCATTATACCAAGGTGCACGGTCCATATTTCGTGGTGAAAGTGCATCTTAACAAGGTGAATTGTGCAAGGTGCATAGTGGAATTGCACCACACGAAGGTGAATTGTGCAACGTGCACGATCAAATTGCAACATACGAAGGTGCAGTATGCAAAGTAAAACTCAATATTTCAATCAGCATGGTGCATAGTGCATGCTGGAAGTGCACCCCAAGAAGCTACACAATGCATAGTGGAAATCTAATATACTAACGTCCGCAATGCATGATTCGTTTTTGAAGTGCATTGTACCAATGTGTACGGTTCATGGTGGATGTGCACCACAAGAAGCTATACAATGCATAGTGGAAATGTAATGTACTAATGTGCACAATGCATGGTTCATTGTGGAAGTACATTGTACAAAGATGAACGGTGCATAGTTCGTGATCGAATCGCACCATACCATAGTGCAAAGTACATGGTGAATAGTGCAACTCCATCAAATTAACGTGCATTGTGGATAGTGGAAGGCCACCGTAATAAGGTGCAAACTGCAAGGTGGATGGTGAAACTACACCATACCAAGGTGTAAACTACAAACTGGAAGTGCATTATACCAAGGTGCACGGTCCATATTTCGTGGTGAATTGTGCAAGGTGCATAGTGGAATTGCACCACACCAAGGTGAATTGTGCAACGTGGACAGTCAAATTGCAACATGCAAAGTAAAACTCAATATTTCAATCAGCATGGTGCATAGTGCATGCTGGACGTGCACCCCAAGAAGCTACACAATGCATAGTGGAAATCTAATGTATTAACGTCCGCAATGCATGATTCGTTTTTGAAGTGCATTGTACCAAGGTGTACGGTTCATGGTGGATATGCACCACAAGAAGTTACACAATGCATAATGGAAATGTAATATACTAATGTGCATAATGTATGGTTCATTGTGGAAGTACATTGTACAAAGATGAATGGTGCATAGTTCGTGATCGAACTGCACCATACCATAGTGCAAAGTACATGGTGAATAGTGCAACTCCATCAAATTAACGTGCATTGTGGATAGTGGAAGGGCACCGTAATAAGGTGCAAAGTGCAAGGTGGATGGTGAAACTACACCATACAAAGTTGTAAACTACAAACTCGAAGTGCATTATGCCAAGGTGCACGGTCCATATTTCGTGGTGAAAATGCATCTTAACAAGGTGAATTGTGCAAGGTGCATAGTGGAATTGCACCACACCAAGGTGAATTGTGCAATGTGCACAGTCAAATTGCAACATACGAAGGTGCAGTATGCAAAGTAAAACTCAATATTTCAATAAGCATGGTGCGTAGTGCATGAAGGAAGTGCACCCCAAGAAGCGACACAACGCATAGTGGAAATCTAATGTACTAACGTGTGCAATGCATGATTCGTTTTTTAAGTGCATTGTACCAAGGTGTACGGTTCATGGTGGATGTGCACCACAGGAAGCTACACAATGCATAATGGAAATGTAATGTACGAATGTGCACAATGCATGGTTCATTTTGGAAGTACATTGTACAAAGATGAATGGTGCATAGTTCATGATCGAACAGCAGCATACCGTAGTGCAAAGTACACGATGAATAGTGCAACTCCATCCAATTAACGTGCATTGTGGATAGTGGAAGGCCACCGTAATAAGGTGCAAAGTGCAAGGTGGATGGTGAAACTGCACTATACCAAGGTGTAAACTACAAACCGGAAGTGCATTATACCAAGGTGCACGGTCCATATTTCGTGGTGAAAGTGCATCTTAACAAGGTGAATTGTGCAAGGTGCATAGTGGAATTGCACCACACCAAGGTGAATTGTGCAACGTGCACGATCAAATTGCAACATACGAAGGTGCGGTATGCAAAGTAAAACTCAATATTTCAATCGGCATGGTGCATAGTGCATGCTGGAAGTGCACCCCAAGAAGCTACACAATGCATAGTGGAAATCTAATGTACTAACGTCCGCAAATGCATGATTCGTTTTTGAAGTGCATTGTACCAAGGTGTACGGTTCATGGTGGATGTGCACCACAAGAAGCTACACAATGCATAGTGGAAATGTAATGTACTAATGTGCACAATGCAGGGTTCATTGTGGAAGTACGTTGTACAAAGATGAACGGTGCATAGTTCGTGATCGAACTGCACCATACCATAGTGCAAAGTACACGATGAATAGTACAACTCCATCCAATTAACGTGCATTGTGGATAGTGGAAGGCCACCGTAATAAGGTGCAAAGTGCAAGGTGGATGGTGAAACGCACCGTACCAAGGTGTAAACTACAAAGCGGAAGTGCATTATACCAAGGTGCACGGTCCATATTTCGTGGTGAAAGTGCGTCTTAACAAGGTGAATTGTGCAAGGTGCATAGTGGAATTGCACCACACCAAGGTGAATTGTGCAACGTGCACGATCAAATTGCAACATACGAAGGTGCGGTATGCAAAGTAAAACTCAATATTTCAATCAGCATGGTGCATAGTGCATGCTGGAAGTGCACCCCAAGAAGCTACACAATGCATAGTGGAAATCTAATGTACTAACGTCCGCAATGCATGATTCGTTTTTGAAGTGCATTGTACCAAGGTGTACGGTTCATGGTGATTGTGCACCACAAGAAGCTACACAATGCATAGTGGAAATGTAATGTACTAATGTGCACAATGCAGGGTTCATTGTGGAAGTACGTTGTACAAAGATGAACGGTGCATAGTTCGTGATCGAACTGCACCATACCATAGTGCAAAGTACACGATGAATAGTGCAACTCCATCCAATTAACGTGCATTGTGGATAGTGGAAGGCCACCGTAATAAGGTGCAAAGTGCAAGGTGGATGGTGAAACTGCACTATACCAAGGTGTAAACTACAAAGCGGAAGTGCATTATACCAAGGTGCACGGTCCATATTTCGTGGTGAAAGTGCATCTTAACAAGGTGAATTGTGCAAGGTGCATAGTGGAATTGCACCACACCAAGGTGAATTGTGCAACGTGCACAGTCAAATTGCAACATACGAAGGTTCAGTATACAAAGTAAAACTAAATATTTCAATCAGCATGGTGCATAGTGCATGCTGGAAGTGCACCCCAACAAGCTACACAATGCATAGTGGAAATCTAATGTACTAACGTTCGCAATGCATGATTCGTTTTTGAAGTGCATTGTACCAAGGTGTACGGTTCATGGTGGATGTGCACCACAAGAAGCTACACAATGCATAGTGGAAATGTAATGTACTAATGTGCACAATGCATGTTTCATTGTGGAAGTACGTTGTACAAAGATGAACGGTGCATAGTTCATGATCGAACTGCACCATACCATAGTGCAAAGTACATGGTGAATAGTGCAACTCCATCAAATTAACGTGCATTGTGGATAGTGGAAGGCCACCGTAATAAGGTGCAAAGTGCAAGGTGGATGGTGAAACTGCACTATACCAAGGTGTAAACTACAAACTGGAAGTGCATTATACCAAGGTGCACGGTCCATATTTCATGGTGAAAGTGCATATTAACAAGGTGAATTGTGCAAGGTGCATAGTGGAATTACACCACACCAAGGTGAATTGTGCAACGTGCACAGTCAAATTGCAACATACGAAGGTGCAGTATGCAAAGTAAAACTCAATATTTCAATCGGCATGGTGCATAGTGCATGCTTTGGAAGTGCACCCCAAGAAGCTACACAATGCATAGTGGAAATCTAATGTACTAACGTCCGCAATGCATGATTCGTTTTTGAAGTGCATTGTACCAAGGTGTACGGTTCATGGTGGATGTGCACCACAAGAAGCTACACAATGTAATGTACTAATGTGCACAATGCAGGGTTCATTGTGGAAGTACGTTGTACAAAGATGAACGGTGCATAGTTCGTGATCGAACTGCACCATACCATAGTGCAAAGTACACGATGAATAGTGCAACTCCATCCAATTAACGTGCATTGTGGATAGTGGAAGGCCACCGTAATAAGGTGCAAAGTGCAAGGTGGATGGTGAAACTGCACTATACCAAGGTGTAAACTACAAAGTTTGGAAGTGCATTATACCAAGGTGCACGGTCCATATTTCGTGGTGAAAGTGCATCTTAACAAGGTGAATTGTGCAAGGTGCATAGTGGAATTGCACCACACCAAGGTGAATTGTGCAACGTGCACAGTCAAATTGCAACATACGAAGCTGCAGTATGCAAAGTAAAACTCAATATTTCAATCAGCATGGTGCATAATGCATGCTGGAAGTGCACCCCAAGAAGCTACACAATGCATAGTGGAAATCTAATATACTAACGTCCGCAATGCATGATTCGTTTTTGAAGTGCATTGTACCAATGTGTACGGTTCATGGTGGATGTGCACCACAAGAAGCTATACAATGCATAGTGGAAATGTAATGTACTAATGTGCACAATGCATGGTTCATTGTGGAAGTACATTGTACAAAGATGAACGGTGCATAGTTCGTGATCGAACTGCACCATACCATAGTGCAAAGTACATGGTGAATAGTGCAACTCCATCAAATTAACGTGCATTGTGGATAGTGGAAGGACACCATAATAATGTGCAAACTGTAAGGTGGATGGTGAAACTACACCATACCAAGCTGTAAACTACAAACAGGAAGTGCATTATACCAAGGTGCACGGTCCATATTTCGTGGTGAAAGTGCATCTTAACAAGGTGAATTGTGCAAGGTGCATAGTGGAATTGCACCACACCAAGGTGAATTGTGCAACGTGCACAGTCAAATTGCAACATACGAAGGTGTAGTATGCAAAGTAAAACTCAATATTTCAATCAGCATGGTGCATAGTGCATGCTGGAAGTGCACCCCAAGAAGCTACACAATGCATAGTGGAAATCTAATATACTAACATCCGCAATGCATGATTCGTTTTTGAAGTGCATTGTACCAAGGTGTACGGTTCATGGTGGATGTGCACCACAAGAAGCTACACAATGCATAGTGGAAATGTAATGTACTAATGTGCACAATGCATGGTTCATTGTGGACGTACATTGTACAAAGACGAACGGTGCATAGTTTACGATCGAAGTGCACCATACCATAGTGCAAAGTACATGATGAATAGTGCAACTCCATTACCTTAACGTGCATTGTGGATAGTGGAAGTCCACTGTAATAAGGTGCAAAGTGCAAGGTGGATGGTGAAACTGCACCATACCAAGGTGTAAACTACAAACTGGAAGTGCATTATACCAAGGTGCACGGTCCATATTTCGTGGTGAAAGTGCATCTTAACAAGGTGAATTGTGCAAGGTGCATAGTGGAATTGCACCACACGAAGGTGAATTGTGCAACGTGCACGGTCAAATTGCAACATACGAAGGTGCGGTATGCAAAGTAAAACTCAATATTTCAATCGGCATGGTGCATAGTGCATGCTTTGGAAGTGCACCCCAAGAAGCTACACAATGCATAGTGGAAATCTAATATACTAACGTCCGCAATGCATGATTCGTTTTTGAAGTGCATTGTACCAATGTGTACGGTTCATGGTGGATGTGCACCACAAGAAGCTATACAATGCATAGTGGAAATGTAATGTACTAATGTGCACAATGCATGGTTCATTGTGGAAGTACATTGTACAAAGATGAACGGTGCATAGTACGTGATCGAACTGCACCATACCATAGTGCAAAGTACATGGTGAATAGTGCAACTCCATCAAATTAACGTGCATTGTGGATAGTGGAAGGACACCGTAATAAGGTGCAAACTGTAAGGTGGATGGTGAAACTACACCACACCAAGGTGTAAACTACAAACTGGAAGTGCATTATACCAAGGTGCACGGTCCATATCTCGTGGTGAAAGTGCATCTTAACAAGGTGAATTGTGCAAGGTGCATAGTTGAATTACACCACACCAAGGTGAATTGTGCAACGTGCACAGTCAAATTGCAACATACGAAGGTCCAGTATGCAAAGTAAAACTCAATATTTCAATCAGCATGGTGCATAGTGCATGCTGGAAGTGCACCCCAAGAAGCTACACAATGCATAGTGGAAATCTAATATACTAACATCCGCAATGCATGATTCGTTTTTGAAGTGCATTGTACCAAGGTGTACGGTTCATGGTGGATGTGCACCACAAGAAGCTACACAATGCATAGTGGAAATGTAATGTACTAATGTGCACAATGCATGGTTCATTGTGGAAGTACATTGTACAAAGACGAACGGTGCATAGTTTACGATCGAATTGCACCATACTATAGTGCAAAGTACATGATGAATAGTGCAACTGCATTACCTTAACGTGCATTGTGGATAGTGGAAGTCCACCGTAATAAGGTGCAAAGTGCAAGGTGGATGGTGAAACTGCACTATACCAAGGTGTAAACTACAAACTGGAAGTGCATTATACCAAGGTGCACGGTCCATATTTCGTGGTGAAAGTGCATCTTAACAAGGTGAATTGTGCAAGGTGCATAGTGGAATTGTACCAAGGTGTATGGTTCATTGTGGAAGTACATTGTACAAAGATGAACGGTGCATAGTTCGTGATCGAACTGCACCATACCATAGTGCAAAGTACATGGTGAATAGTGCAACTCCATCAAATTAACGTGCATTGTGGATAGTGGAAGGCCACCGTAATAAGGTGCAAAGTGCAAGGTGGATGGTGAAACTAAACCATACATAGTTGTAAACTACAAACTCGAAGTGCATTATGCCAAGGTGCACGGTCAATATTTCGTGGTGAAAGTGTATCTTAACAAGGTGAATTGTGCAAGGTGCATAGTGGAATTGCACCACACCAAGGTAAATTGTGCAATGTGCACAGTCAAATTGCAACATACGAAGGTGCACTGTGCAAAGTAAAACTCAATATTTCAATAAGCATGGTGCATAGTGCATGAAGGAAGTGCACCCCAAGAAGTGACACAACGCATAGTGGAAATCTAATGTACTAACGTGTGCAATGCATGATTAGTTTTTTAAGTGCATTGTACCAAGGTGTACGGTTCATGGTGGATGTGCACCACAGGAAGCTACACAATGCATAATGGAAATGTAATGTACGAATGTGCATAATGCATGGTTCATTTTGGAAGTACATTGTACAAAGATGAATGGTGCATAGTTCATGATCGAACGACGGCAGATACCGTAGTGCAAAGTACACGATGAATAGTGAAACTCCATGCAATTAACGTGCATTGTGGATAGTGGAAGGCCACCGTAATAAAGTGCAAAGTGCAAGGTGGATGGTGAAACCGCACTATACCAAGGTGTAAACTACAAGCTGGAAGTGCATTATACCAAGGTGCACGGTCCATATTTCGTGGTGAAAGTGCATCTTAACAAGGTGAATTGTGCAAGGTGCATAGTGGAATTGCACCACACCAAGGTGAATTGTGCAACGTGCACGATCAAATTGCAACATACGAAGGTGCGGTATGCAAAGTAAAACTCAATATTTCAATCGGCATGGTGCATAGTGCATGCTTTGGAAGTGCACCCCAAGAAGCTACACAATGCATAGTGGAAATCTAATGTACTAACATCCGCAATGCATGATTCGTTTTTGAAGTGCATTGTACCAAGGTGTACGGTTCATGGTGGATGTGCACCACAAGAAGCTACACAATGCATAGTGGAAATGTAATGTACTAATGTGCACAATGCATGGTTCATTGTGGAAGTACGTTGTACAAAGATGAACGGTGCATAGTTCGTGATCGAACTGCACCATACCATAGTGCAAAGTACATGGTGAATAGTGCAACTCCATCAAATTAACGTGCATTGTGGATAGTGGAAGGACACCGTAATAAGGTGCAAAGTGCAAGGTGGATGGTGAAACTAAACCATACATAGTTGTAAACTACAAACTCGAAGTGCATTATGCCAAGGTGCACGGTCAATATTTCGTGGTGAAAGTGCATCTTAACAAGGTGAATTGTGCAAGGTGCATAGTGGAATTGCACCACACCAAGGTGAATTGTGCAACGTGCACAGTCAAATTGCAACATACGAAGGTGCGGTATGCAAAGTAAAACTCAATATTTCAATCAGCATGGTGCATAGTGCATGCTGGAAGTGCACCCCAAGAAGCGACACAACGCATAGTGGAAATCTAATGTACTAACGTGTGCAATGCATGATTAGTTTTTTAAGTGCATTGTACCAAGGTGTACGGTTCATGGTGGATGTGCACCACGGAAGCTACACAATGCATAATGGAAATGTAATGTACGAATGTGCACAATGCATGGTTCATTTTGGAAGTACATTGTACAAAGATGAATGGTGCATAGTTCATGATCGAACGACAAAGATACCGTAGTGCAAAGTACACGATGAATAGTGCAACTCCATGCAATTAACGTGCATTGTGGATAGTGGAAGGCCACCGTAATAAAGTGCAAAGTGCAAGGTGGATGGTGAAACTGCACTATACCAAGGTGTAAACTACAAACTGGAAGTGCATTATACCAAGGTGCACGGTCCATATTTCGTGGTGAAAGTGCATCTTAACAAGGTGAATTGTGCAAGGTGCAAAGTGGAATTGCACCACACCAAGGTGAATTGTGCAACGTGCACAGTCAAATTGCAACATACGAAGGTGCAGTATGCAAAGTAAAACTCAATATTTCAATCAGCATGGTGCATAGTGCATGCTTTGAAGTGCACCCCAAGAAGCTACACAATGCATAGTGGAAATCTAATGTACTAACGTCCGCAATGCATGATTCGTTTTTGAAGTGCATTGTACCAAGGTGTACGGTTCATGGTGGATGTGCACCACAAGAAGCTACACAATGCATAGTGGAAATGTAATGTACTAATGTGCACAATGCATGGTTCATTGTGGAAGTACGTTGTACAAAGATGAACGGTGCATAGTTCGTGATCGAACCGCACCATACCATAGTGCAAAGTACATGGTGAATAGTGCAACTCCATCAAATTAACGTGCATTGTGGATAGTGGAAGGACACCGTAATAAGGTGCAAAGTGCAAGGTGGATGGTGAAACTAAACCATACATAGTTGTAAACTACAAACTCGAAGTGCATTATGCCAAGGTGCACGGTCAATATTTCGTGGTGAAAGTGCATCTTAACAAGGTGAATTGTGCAAGGTGCATAGTGGAATTGCACCACACCAAGGTGAATTGTGCAACGTGCACAGTCAAATTGCAACATACGAAGGTGCAGTATGCAAAGTAAAACTCAATATTTCAATTAGCATGGTGCATAGTGCATGCTGGAAGTGCACCCCAAGAAGCGACACAACGCATAGTGGAAATCTAATGTACTAACGTGTGCAATGCATGATTAGTTTTTTAAGTGCATTGTACCAAGGTGTACGGTTCATGGTGGATGTGCACCACAGGAAGCTACACAATGCATAATGGAAATGTAATGTACGAATGTGCACAATGCATGGTTCATTTTGGAAGTACATTGTACAAAGATGAATGGTGCATAGTTCATGATCGAACAGCAGCATACCGTAGTGCAAAGTACACGATGAATAGTGCAACTCCATGCAATTAACGTGCATTGTGGATAGTGGAAGGCCACCGTAATAAAGTGCAAAGTGCAAGGTGGATGGTGAAACTGCACTATACCAAGGTGTAAACTACAAACTGGAAGTGCATTATACCAAGGTGCACGGTCCATATTTCGTGGTGAAAGTGCATCTTAACAAGGTGAATTGTGCAAGGTGCATAGTGGAATTGCACCACACCAAGGTGAATTGTGCAACGTGCACAGTCAAATTGCAACATACGAAGGTGCAGTATGCAAAGTAAAACTCAATATTTAAATCGGCATGGTGCATAGTGCATGCTGGAAGTGCACCCCAAGAAGCTACACAATGCATAGTGGAAATCTAATGTACTAACGTCCGCAATGCATGATTCGTTTTGAAGTGCATTGTACCAAGGTGTACGGTTCATGGTGGATGTGCACCACAAGAAGCTACACAATGCATAGTGGAAATGTAATGTACTAATGTGCACAATGCATGGTTCATTGTGGAAGTACGTTGTACAAAGATGAACGGTGCATAGTTCGTGATCGAACTGCACCATACCATAGTGCAAAGTACATGGTGAATAGTGCAACTCCATCAAATTAACGTGCATTGTGGATAGTGGAAGGCCACCGTAATAAGGTGCAAACTGCAAGGTGGATGGTGAAACTTCACCATACCAAGGTCTAAACTACAAACTGGAAGTGCATTATACCAAGGTGCACGGTCCATATTTCGTGGTGAAAGTGCATCTTAACAAGGTTTATTGTGCAAGGTGCATAGTGGAATTGCACCACACGAAGGTGAATTGTGCAACGTGCACAGTCAAATTGCAACATACGAAGGTGCAGTATGCAAAGTAAAACTCAATATTTCAATCAGCATGGTGCATAGTGCATGCTGGAAGTGCACTCCAAGAAGCTACACAATGCATAGTGGAAATCTAATATACTAACGTCCGCAATGCATGATTCGTTTTTGAAGTGTATTGTACCAATGTGTACGGTTCATGGTGGATGTGCACCACAAGAAGCTATACAATGCATAGTGGAAATGTAATGTACTAATGTGCACAATGCATGGTTCATTGTGGAAGTACATTGTACAAAGATGAACGGTGCATAGTTCGTGATCGAACTGCACCATACCATAGTGCAAAGTACATGGTGAATAGTGCAACTCCATCAAATTAACGTGCATTGTGGATAGTGGAAGGACACCGTAATAAGTTGCAAACTGCAAGGTGGATGGTGAAACTACACCATACCAAGGTGTAAACTACAAACTGGAAGTGCATTATACCAAGGTGCACGGTCCATATTTCGTGGTGAAAGTGCATCTTAACAAGGTGAATTGTGCAAGGTGCATAGTGGAATTGCACCACACCAAGGTGAATTGTGCAACGTGCACAGTCAAATTGCAACATACGAAGGTGCAGTATGCAAAGTAAAACTCAATATTTCAATCAGCATGGTGCATAGTGCATGCTGGAAGTGCACCCCAAGAAGCTACACAATGCATAATGGAAATCTAATATACTAACATCCGCAATGCATGATTCGTTTTTGAAGTGCATTGTACCAAGGTGTACGGTTCATGGTGGATGTGCACCACAAGAAGCTACACAATGCATAGTGGAAATGTAATGTACTAATGTGCACAATGCATGGTTCATTGTGGAAGTACATTGTACAAAGACGAACGGTGCATAGTTTACGATCGAATTGTACCATACCATAGTGCAAAGTACATGATGAATAGTGCAACTCCATCCAATTAACGTGCACTGTGGATAGTGGAAGTCCACCGTAATAAGGTGCAAAGTGCAAGGTGGATGGTGAAACTGCACTATACCAAGGTGTAAACTACAAACTGGAAGTGCATTATACCAAGGTGCACGGTCCATATTTCGTGGTGAAAGTGCATCTTAACAAGGTGAATTGTGCAAGGTGCATAGTGGAATTGCACCACACCAAGGTGAATTGTGCAACGTGCACAGTCAAATTGCAACATACGAAGGTGCAGTATGCAAAGTAAAACTCAATATTTCAATAAGCATGGTGCATAGTGCATGAAAGAAGTGCACCTTAAGAAGTTACACAATTCATAGCGGAAAGCTAATGTACTAACGTGCACAATGCATGATTCGTATTTGAAGTGCATTGTACCAAGGTGTACGGTTCATGGTGGATGTGCACCACAGGAAGATACACAATGCATAGTGGAAATGTAATGTACTAATGTGCACAATGCATGGTTCATTGTGGAAGTGGATTATACAAAGATGCACGGTACATAGTTCATGATTGAAGTGCACCATACCATAGTGCAAAGTACATTATGAATAGTGCACTCCATCAAATTAACGTGTGTTGCGGATAGTGGAAGTCCCATGTAGTAAGATCCAAAGTGGAAGGTGGATGGTGGATAGTGAAACTGCACCAAAAGAAGGTGTACACTACAAAGTTGAAGTGCATTATTCCAAAGTGCACGGTCCATATTTGGTTGTGGAAGTGCAACGAAACAAGGTAAATTGTGCAAGGTGCAGAGTGGAATTGCACCATACCAAGGTTAATTGTGCAACGTGCACAGTCAAACTGCACCATACGAAGACGCACTGGGGAAAGTAAAACTCAATATTTCAATAAGCATGGTGCATAGTGCATGAAAGAAGTGCAGTCCAAGAAGCTACACAATTCATAGTGGAAATCTAATGTACTAACGTGCGCAATGCATGATTCATTTTTGAAGTGCATTGTACCAAGGTGTACGGTTCATGGTGGATGTGCACCACAGGAAGATACACAATGCATAGTGGAAATATAATGTACATGCACAATGCATGGTTCATTGTGGAAGTGGATTGTACAAAGATGCACGGTACATAGTTCATGATTGAAGTGCACCATACCATAGTGCAAAGTACATGATGAATAGTGCACTCCATCAAATTAACGTGTGTTGGGGATAGTGGAAGTCCACTGTAGTAAGGTGCAAAGTGCAAGGTGGATGGTGGATAGTGAAACTGCACCATAAGAAGGTGTACACTACAAAGTTGAAGTGCATTATTCCAAAGTGCACGGTCCATATTTGGTTGTGGAAGTGCAACGTAACTAGGTAAATTGTGCAAGGTGCATAGTGGAATTGCACCATACCAAGGTTAATTGTGCAACGTGCACGGTCAAACTACACCATACGAAGATTTTGTCCTCGAAATCAAAATAAAACCATAAAAAATCTAAACACACATAGATTAACTAACCACAATTTTTTCAGGACGAGGAACTTCTAAACAACACCATACAATAATTAGCCAGGCAAAGAGATCATGTTCTCCTTATGTAAACATCGTATTGACTTCTACGAATAGGTTCAATCAGAAGATTCTCTGGACTTTGTTGCTCTTCTACACAATTGAGGTGTTGCATGAAACATGATATGACCAAGATGAAGAAAATGGCAAAACAAAATTCACCCCAATCAAAGCTTCAGAGAAATTAGAAAAAGCCATTTTTTCCTAAACAAGACTCAAGGTAGACAATTAAAACATAAACTCGGAAGAAATAGGAACTATCTACTAGCAAGAAATAACCAGAGAAGTCAAATAAATTACTTCTCAACTCCAAAGTAAAGAGGTGCTGAGAATGGGACAATTGCATTTGCTCATTAATGCACCTCCTACTTTATCCTCGTGTCGGAAACGTGAAAGATGAACAAGGAGGGGAGACATGATTAATGGTAGTCAATATTTGTCGAACTTTACAGATCACTAGCATAGCTGTCAAGTACACCAAGACAAAAATAATTTGATCGGTGAGGTAACTTTTTAAAAGTCACACCTTCTTAGTCTTGTATTTAAATCTAGGGAATGCTGCACTTTACACAAAAATAAAATTCTCATCAAGGGTTCTTCTAAAATAAATTACCGAAGGGAAAATTCAGATAGAGACCTCCAGGGGAACAAATAATGGAAAGGGTACGACTATGACGCCACCTACATGTACCTTACAACATACTGGAGGAGTTGGAAATACTACAAGTTATTCTTATCCTCCAGGTTTTTGTCCTTTTTGTGAAGTGAAGAAATCCGAATGGTTAATCGACTGCGACTGTACTAATCACATGTCTCCTAACGAAAATATTTTCTTTGGAATTGATTACAATATTAATACTTCTATTGAGGTCGGAGATACCAAATTAAAAGTCAAGGGCAAGGGTTCTGTCATGTTAGGTCCACTCATTATTCAAGAGGCTCTACTGGTTCTCGATATCAAGATGAGTTTTCTAAGCGTTGGCCAGCTCATAGAGAAGGGATTTTCTTTTCTCTTCAAAGGAAACTATGGTGCAATCTATGATCCGAATGGAAATCTATTTGTCCAAATTCCAAGGTCGGGTAGGATTTTTCTACTTACTTTAACTTATTCCCATCAACCACAAAATGTAATACAAGGAACACCGATCCACCGAGGAGAAACTTCTATCGTTGTTTCCCACGAAGGATAACCACAGAAAGAAGAGAGCGATAGAGCTCCAGACAAGAGACCATGGATCCAAAAGAGAAAAAGGAGGAAGAAGACTCCAGAACGATGTTGTTAACCAGGGCAACAGAGATTATGCTAAATCAGTCGCTTGTACTTTTGTCAAATAAACTGTAACCATGTCTAATAATAAAAGTAAGTTAAGTTACCCATAAAGAATACTTGTTCATTAGAAGACAATCAAAGGAAATAGCTTTGAAAACATAACAACCATTAGTTACTCAGAAACAGAAAAGAAAGAAGATAACTATGAACATAAAAAATTTCACAGCGAAGAGAGATTCGGAGGATTCCGTCATTAATTAGGCGAGAAAACGAATTAAAACTCCAATCTCTAAACAAATTGAGAAAGGAAACTTCAATGGCGTCGGATGGGAAAAAGTAGAAGAGGGAGAGCTTAAGAAGAAGGTGGAGGTGAAGTGGGCACAATAATTGTGTCCTTCACTATTACTCTGTCGGCATAAAAGACAAAACAAAATCCAATACCGAGAATTGGTTCGGTTAAAATATCATCTGCCGTCCGCACCAATAACCTTGACTTTGAGGAGGGACTTGAAACTATTTTTATGAAACCATGTTCCTTTTTAAGACTCTGATTTGAAATAATCAAAATCTCAATTTGAAAACTCTGGGATTAGTTGATACAAGATCGAACCTCTAGTATTTCTTAGTAACCTAAGAAATAAAAGAAGACCGGCTCTGATACCAACTTGTAACATCCCAGTTTTACCTTTTGAAATAAACAAAAAATTGTCCCGGGACGAACACATAACACAGTTTAGAAATAGTACAAAATATAATTAAAATTATACATAAACGATACTGGTAACCTTTGTAGAAACACTGGAATATTACGCCAAACAACTTATTTCCGAAAGCAGGTGTGAAACAGGGAATGGACCCATCTTTTAAAATAAATCCTGGACATATACAGTCTCATCAATATCACAACTTCAGCCTGGCCGCAGACAAACAGATCCTCTATTAATTCTTCTAATACCATATAACCTGCCACAAACTGGTGGGTGGCTCGGGGTCAGTCTTCCGAAGTTATCATATAGATATCAATATTGAAAATCATTAAAAAAGATAACCATATAGCATGTAAAGCACGTTGGATAACTCTGACTCTACTTTGCATATTTTAAATGGGGATCCCGGCTCACATATGCTGACGACCCATATACATGTTAGTGGCACCAAATAAGGCCGCATATAGTGGCGCCTACCCAGGCCCACGATCACAGTTAGTGTGGGAAGCCCACCGCGTAGCTATAGTGCATTAAGCACGATCGTCAACATATGGGCTCTAACTAGGTGATCAATCAATACCAATATTACTCTTGTAACATAACATGTTCAACTGCACAATTACATGTAACATATCATATCAGCAATATATCTCTTAGGATATAATAGAATATATAGATCACATACAATTATTCTGTCACGTTGTCACATATAATGCTTTTAAAACCTTTATAATCCAATTATTATTCATTTAATTCAAATAATCATAAATAACACAAGTAATACATAACCATTTAAAATGGAAGATATTACCCCCTTAAACTAACCCACCTGGAATTACGCGGGTTGACCCGAAATACGGTCAAATATCCAAGAACGGAACAATTATGGCTTAACTCAAAACTGCTGGGCCAAACTGCAATACCTGAAAGTATTGGGTCGTGATTGATAACCCAAAAAGTTGTGGACAGCGGTGAAAAAAATAAAACAGTTTAGGTACTAAACTAGAAGTATGAAAGTTCAGGGACTAAACTGGATATTTACCACACAGTTCATTTTTCCAGTCAAATTTCCAGAATCCGGTGACGACGAGCTCGACTCCAGCGAGCCTTGAATCGCCACTAAAACTCGAGCAAACTCGAGTCGAAGGACACGTAAAGCTTCGTCTCGATAATACAAAGTTAACAAAAGGTATTTTAAGCTCATGGGTTGGTCCGGAACTCGTCGACGCAAGTCGCCGTCGAAGAAGGAATCAGAGAAGGAGGGACAAAATTTCGGCTTGCCTCCATTCAATACTAACTCTAGACGACTTTAAATAGCCAAACGATTTCCCACGAGCGACAGTTTGGTCTTGATTCGAGGCATAGACACATGGATTTGCAATTCGGCGCCGGATGCAAACAAAACGCTTGTCAGAGGAGATGAGGAAGATGACGATGATGACCGCCACTAAAACTCAAGCAAAATCGAATCGAAGGACACGTAAAGCTTCGTCTCGATAATACGAACTTAACAAAGGTATTTAAAGGTCATGGGTTGGTCCGGAACTCAATCGATGCAAGTCGCCGTCGAAGAAGGAAACAGAGAAAGAGGGACAAAATTTCGGCTTGCGTCCATTCGAGGCATCTTTAAATAGCCAAACGATTTCCCACGAGCGACGGTTTTGTCTTGATTCGAGGCATAGATACATGGATTTGCAATTTGGCGCCGGATGCAAATAAAACGCTTCTCGGAGGGGATGAGGAAGATGACGATTTCTCAAAACGATGTCGTTTTATGGCTGAGTGAAAATGAACCTAAAATTGAAACTAAATGCTTCTCCTGGGATTTGAACTCGGGTCAATGGACTTGAGGACTTATTGGTTAACCAATTAAGCTACTAACAAATCTATGATCATTTTACAAACTGAATAACTATAGTTAAACCATGTGAAACTTAATTAGCTAAACCCTTTGATTAGCAATTAATTACACCATTTCCAAATATAATTATTATTATCTAATATCGGTATAAACCCAATTTTTTGTTTTTTTTTACGGATAGATTAGAGACTTTTACATAAATATTTTCATATTAGGGTCGGGGTATTACAGTGTACTTCCACTATGCACCATGCACATTAGTATCACACACTTCCACAATTCATCATGTATTGTGCAACATGGTATGGTGCACTTCCGTTATGCACACTACACCCAACAGCTTTGTACGATGTACTTCCACTATGCACCATGCAACTTGGTACAATGCACTTCCACTATGCACATTGTTACTTGATATTTTACATTTTCACCATGCACTAATGCTCCGTTAACCTTAATCCAAAGAGAAACATAAACACAAAAAAGCATCAAAGGCTCAACAAGAGTCTAATAAGAAGTAAATCAGGGTCAAACGAGAATTATAATCATCCCATCAGTGGGGGAAATCACAATCTGAAATACAATGAAAACCAAGTAAAAGTCCTCAAAAGTATGACCAGGGTCGAACATCCTCTAGATACCACTCTCTGAAAATCTCAAGGTCACTCTATCGAGATGCAAAAGCTGCTCATCTACTCTTAAGGGCCATCGGCTCCCGATTGTCTAGAATCATACATACAAGTTTACATAGACGCGATTATTGATATGGACTGATTGTCTAGCAAAACAATGCGCAGAATTGATAGGCATCGAAAGAATAACTCAAGATAAATAGTCAAGAGATCATCATAGTCTACTCTAGTAATGTGACCTTACAAGTCATCTAGTAGGATACAAAGCATTAGCCACCCTATATGTACGGTTAATGGATCCGACCATTAAAACCATACTAACCATGTGCATAGGATCTATGCGCATGCTCAACACGTCCTGAACCTTTCTTTTATTACTATGGATTGCGCAATCCGGAGTGAGTGACTAATGCAAAATATCATCTTGATCTATCTAGCTAGGCATGTATTGTCCTATCATGCATAGTGGATCACATGCCATTGTTCATCAATCAAGAGCATCAAGCTACGGAACAGCCTCTGAGCCCTTGCTCCATAACATCAATCATCACACGATAATTCCTTTCAAAGGGCCTCCCTAATATCCATTTACAATTCTATGCTATTCAAGGTAGGATGTAGCATAAACCCCCACCTATGATCGCTTCCTTGAAGAGTGGATCAAAGCAGTTGTCCCAAAGCTCAAGTCTCCCCTCCTTCCAACGAATCTCCTTGACTCTATAATCCTCTAGAACCAACTAGATATTGATTAGCTCCAGCCTTCTTACTTGATCGCGCAGTTCCTGAGATGGGATCGCCATTTGTCAGACTTTAGAGAGAATTAGGTTTTAGGTTTTTGTGTTCTGTGAATTGCAGGTCGCAGAAGTTTCTATGTATAAACCACTATGACAATGATACCAATCCACCCTGCCCGTGGTCATCAGCCGACCATGCCCGTCACACATTGTCAACCACTATTGTTACGTGCCAAGAATCATGACCCTGATATACAATCGAGCACGACCGTGGTTTTCCTCACCACCATGGTCGTGAGAACCCAGTCATGCTCGTTATTATCCACTCAGCCACGACCCTTTCCTAACCCCCATAACCAGGAAATCAACCCAAAATTGGGGTGTAACTAGAGATACCGGAGCAAGTACACCTTCTAAGAGATGCAGCTATTGTCTAATATGTCAGAATCCACAGACTGAGTAAACAGCAATAGATGTGGAGCATTTATGTTATTTCCTTTGGAGTTAGACTTGAGACATTTGATTATGATTCGGACTTGGTTTCTACTTTGGTTTGCCCACATGTTTAGGCCTTAATACTTGAATGTTTCATTTCTGTTGGCTTCTACTTTGGTTTTTAATAACGAGTATTGTCCGCCCCAGGGGCATTTGAGTCATTTAATAAATGATAGAATTCTAGGGTGTTTCAAGCGTCACTCTAGACTACATACTCACCCCCAACGACCAGAAAAGTAAGCACATGTGCGTTGGTGAACCTCTTCTTCATATCCTCAAAACTCTCACTACAAGCCTTGCTCCAAATGAAAGGCGTGTCCTTCCTGGTCAGCTTGTGGAGAGGTCACACTTTCTTAGAGAACCCCTCCTACAAACTTAATGACGTACCCAACCATGCCCAGAAAGCTCCTCACCTTAGTCACACTATTAGGCGGCAGCCAATCCACATTCGCCTCCACCTTCTTCGAGTCCACCTCGATGTCTTGATCACTGATCAGGTGCCAAAACAACAACACTTCCTTCAACCAGAACTCACACTTGGAGAAGTTGGCAAACAATCATTCTCTCCTTAGTGTGGCTAATATTGTCCTCAAGTGCTCGACATGCTCCTCTTCAATGTTGGAGTAGACCAAGATGTCATCGATGAATACCATGAAAAACTTATCCAAGTCCCCATGAAACTCCTTGTTCATCATTGCGATGAAGAATGCAGGGGCATTGGTCAACCTGAACGGCATCACTAGGAACTCATAGTGGTCATACCTTGTCTTGAAACTATTCTGAGGAACGGCTTCCTCGGCTCCCTTCAGCTAATGATATCTAGACATCAGATCAATCTTGGGAAAACACTACCGCCTTGGAGTAGATTGACCAACTCATTAATGCGAGGCAGACAATACTTGTTCTTAATAATAACATGGTTCAACCTCTTGTAGTTTATGCATATCCTCATAAACCCATCTTTCTTCTTTACAAACAACACTGGCGCACCCCAATGCGACACATTGGCAGGATGAACGTTTTCTCCAACAGATCATGCAGCTGCTCTAACAGCTCCATCGGTGTCATCCAGTAGGGTGTTATGGATATATATGATGTGCCTGGCACGAGCTCTATCTCGAAATCCACCTCCCGCTCATGAGGAACCTTAGACAAGTCTTATGGGAACACAGTGAGAAACTCCCAAACAACTAACACATCCTTAATCCTTCCCTTAGCATCTAGGAGAATGTGAGCTAGAAAAGCCTCACATCAACTTTTGATTAACTTCTATGCCTTCAAACCAGGAAAAAAAAATTAACTGAGTTGCTCTCGCCCCTTAGCCCCAGAGATCACTACATTATCCTTCCCAGACATCAAAAACCTATTCAGCTTCTTCTTACAATCAACCAAGGCTCCATGCTTATCTAGCCAGTCCATCCCAAGAATACATCAAACCCATCAAGAGGAGGGACGATGAGATTTTTTGTGAACTCCCAATCCACAAGAGCAGAACTGCTCCATCTACACAAGAGTCCACCAACCGAGCCTTCCCTACTAGAGCACTCACTCTAAAGGGCCTACTCATCCTAACATGTAGGATGGGCAACAAAAAATGATGCCACTACAAATGAAAGAGTGTGAAGCACCTATATCAAACAAGGCATGCAAGGATTTTCTGAAATAATAACCAAACTGGTGATATTATCCGGGGCCGCCTCTACCTCAGCACTAGTAGCGTACACCCTTCTTTGTGTGTTACTTTTTCGTCCCTGTTGTGTCCTCTGTCCTAAGGCCACCGTGTTAGCTCTCGAAAGCGGACCCTTGAACATCCTTCTCTCGCCTGACTCCCAGACGGAGCTTGAACTTGCTGCACGGTGGCCTCAAACACTACCCAAAGAACAACACCTCATTAATTGCACTAAAATTCAAAAGCTGGTTTTGGTTCAAAATCTGATTAGCTCACAAATTCAAAACAAAATCAACTCAGTTGAATTGCCATCAAAACGAGACTCAACCTTGACAACTTATAAGCGGATGCGGAGACTCCAAAAATCATGTCTTAAATCATACCCGAGAGTTGAACTAGTCGACTTGACCAAAATGGAACTCGAACCAGAGAATCGAACCGGACAACCCGTCCGGTAAAAAACTTGTCTGAAATTCAGCTTAAATTATGTTAGAAGTCTCGGATTAAAATCAATACTTCGTATCCAACTTTTAAAGCACTCGAGCTCAGCTTTCACGGCTCGTCTTAAAAATATATCAAATCTAGGACAAGACCTAACCTCTAAATAAATAAATAAAATTTGATTTATACTGGACCCGGACGAAATGCGATAACCACCATGGTCATCATCCTCTAACGACTTCTGGGACTCCTTGGAGTAGACGACTAACTGTAGTCCCATTAACATTGATCTACATATAAAATATCCATAATGATGTTAATCCAACATTAATAACATGAAATCAACATGAGAAATTATTTGTAGGTTAAAACATTTATTGCTTTCATAAGATGCAATCCTTGCGAGAATTGAAAAGTTTAGTGGCACGATGTTAAAGTGATCATGGGAAGGAACTGAGAGCTTGCGGCTTTGTGCAATAGCATAATTAAGTTCATAAACCATCCACAAGGAATAAAGGGCATGGGCGTGTCCGTTCGTGAGAGGAACTTGGGAGATGGACCGAAGAATAAGAGTCAAAATAACTGTTACTTCCAATAAAATAACAACAAATCATGTTAGTTCATCCATCCAGACATTTATATCATAAATTTGGGGTGATTTGTAGATTTAATGTTATTGTTATGATGTTTAAAAATTAATATTAGGGCCAAATACCAAACTGGAATAAAATAAATAAATCAATACGTTTTATTTATTAGATTTAAGTACGGTGACTATTATGTTATTTGTTTTTCAAATTATAGTAAATTTTAAAATATAAATTATATGGATGGTTTGAATTAGTTTTTCATTACAAGCGGTCCAAATCAATTTAAATAAATAAAAGTACTTGGTATTTGATGTATCGAAATTCTCACCTTATTAAAAATATTTCAGTTTTATAAATTTCTATATTTTTATTATTAGTTATGTTGACTATTATGCAAACTGAACAACTACCTATATTTCCCGGAATTATGGATATAAGTAGACGGAAAGTATAACTGTAAGACCCGATTGGTTAAGTCGTAATTGTCTAGAGGTGATTGGACAATCTGATACTTTAGTACTAAACAGGGGACAGAGTTACTTCGACAACGTACAAGGGAAAAACAACATTTGGTATTAGCCCTAAAAAGTAGAAGAGGGAGTTATTTAGTTCTTCTACTTTATAAGAGTAGTGGGGGTATATGGGTTTGTATTGATAGTCTTCTCTCTTTTTTCTGGATGGAGTTGTTCCTTTAGAAACGTAAATTTTAAAAGCTTTATTTCATTCAACCTATCACCAAGAATGCCACAAGATGACATAGTTGCCCACCAAATGACTTTTTCTTCTTTCGGCAATGGCAATGGAATTAAGGGGGAAAATGTCATCCAGCCTTAGCGTGTTGGATAATTTAAAATCTAAGAATAGCAAGAACTATAACATAGTTAAATGTTTATATATAAATTTTTACAAATTTTAGAAATAGCACGAAATACTCAAATTTTTTAAACGAGTGACACCTTGTTACATTATGTTCGTTTTCAATAGGCTGAGGTGGCACTTTTACATATGTGGTACAAATTATTACAAGGTGGCAACTTTATGCGTTATGGCTAGACATTTCTATATTAAAAGAAAATAAATAGTTGTTTGATAAAAAGGGAAACCTCTACCATTTAAATGGTATGTTTTCTTTTTATCTTATTTTCGCCGCTTTAATTTTATCATTTTCTATTCTCCTTATCCATCTAAGTCATCTTCCATTTTTTGCCGACGTCGATTAAGACAAATTTATTGTGCTGAGCTAGGAAAGAGATGAAGATATAATTAGTTGAAAACAAATTAATTTGTTTTTTCCAAAAGTTAATGTGGCATTTTGACTAGTCAAGTATAGGCCACTTCAGCATTGTTTGCACTATCTTTAACACATGCTATATATGGGCCATACATTTTGAAAATTTGACTAGTTCATGCTATTTTTTCAATTCATAATAATTATGTGCATAAACATGTAATTAAACAATAAATCACACCATTTTGAGGGTTTAAGCCTTAATTTGGTCACCGAAGTTCTTATAATTATAATGAAGCTATAAAACTATTAGACCTTGATAGTATGACTCAACTAACGTTCTAAGTTAGTTCAATTTACTTCAAACAGTTAAAAAAATAATGTTAATACCATAAACTCAAAATGAATTTCTCATTTTTTTTCCTGATCTTTCTCCTTTGCGGTACTTATTCATTATTTTATTTTAAGATTTGATTTTACGTGAAATCATTTTATGTCCCAATTAAGTTGAAACCTCCATATTTTTCTATTTTCTTTCTATTGTTTTTGTTCAATCAAAAGAAGAGGAACAAAGTGGGAATGGAGGCCTCAATGTTGAATTCCCCAAATCCCAGATCTTGCGTTGTACTCGGAGGTCAAGGTTTCATCGGATTGTCTCTTATCTTGAGAATTCTCAAACATGAAAATTGGATGATTCGGATAGCTGATTATTCAAAATCAATTGATCTTGAGCTTGTAAATATTGATGACCTTAGCGATGCCATCTCTTCTGGTCGTGTTTCTTATCACCACATTGATGTTCGTGATCCCACTCTTATTTGTAAAGGTAATGCATTTTAATAAATTTCTTTCAATCTAATGTAGAAAAAATAAGAAAAAATAGCGACAACATCAAAGTTGTGAAAGGTTGGGATATTGAAATAAACTTGATATTGAATCTTCAACATCAATCTTCTTTTATTACCTATGATAAGAAACAGTACTTTTATTATACAAGCCTAACAATATGTCACAATGATCACTGTAGTTATTAATGGATCATCCATTGTATTTTATTTCGAGAGAAGCGACTTACCACAATATAATATTTCACTTTGTCACACCATCATAGTACAAGGTAAAGTTCTTGAGTTACAATTATATTATTGAATATACAACTAACCACAAATAAAACTACATAACTATGATCTTGTTTTCTTTCATGCAGGTGCAGAAAATGTAATCAATGCATGTAAAGATTGTAAAGTAAAGCAATTGATTTATAATAGCGCAGCCGATGTGATATTTGATGGTTCGCATGACCTAATCGGTGTAGACGAGTCATTTTCCTGCCATGGAAAAGTAAGTTTTCTATATATATTATATGAATATATAAGATTTATTTGGCATGAAAAAATTAAGATTTATTTCCTAATTTTTAAGTTCAATACAAACTCTACCCTCAATTGATAAGGGTACATCGAATTTTGGTGAGGTATTCGTTTCTAAGATGCTACGACACTCATTTTCAAAATCATAATTTTGCCTAACAACAGAAAAGGAATAACATGGATTGGCTATCTACAATTTTAGAAAGGTGTCCAGCCTCCAAAGCTCTCTCGTATCTCGGCCCAAATAGCGGGGCCGTTAAAAACAAAAAACTGACAAAAGAAACAGACAATCAAAGCTACTTGATCTTCAGGTCAGTGTGAAGTTTCTCTCGATGCCATGCCCAAGCAAGAGACTTTTGCTTGTATAATCTTCTACAACGTTCCCGCAAAATTGCGCTCACCATCATGCACCTCACCATACGCTTTTTCTCTAACAACAGTGGGCTTCTTAACCATAAACACAAAACTTGGTCCGGAAAATCATTTCATTCATCATTAGTACCCAGATCTGGAAGCATTTCATTAATGATTCTACGTGTGAAATAACACTTGAAGAAAAGATACTTGTGAGAATCAACACCATAATCACATAGTAGGCATGCAACATCATTGTAATCGCCCAGTTTTCAATTTTCACAATGGCTGTAATGGGATTTTGAATTACCAACCACACTTGGAGATATGTTTTCAAAATAACAAACTTCTTCCACACCACCGTATACCACATAAATTTGAAGCCCTAGGATGTATAGATTATCATACCACCTCTAATTTGAATTTTGGCATAATAAGCTTATTGTCCCATAGAATCATGATCAGAATATAGCTACAACATTCTTGTGCCATATCTCTCAGTGTGAGTAAGCGTCACCAAGTGCAGGAGCTAACCCCGCATGTAATATCTCAGAGCTGCATCCCTTTAAGTCTGTATTTAGCATACCAAACTATCCAAAACGAACCCTCTTTAGTAAGTAGATTTCGAATATGTCGCATAGCATATACTTCATTCCATTTGGAGAGGTCCTTTAGACCTAAGCCCCTTCCCTTTTTGGTACAACAATATATTTCTGGGCAACTTTACTTGTCTAACTTGCCTCTTTGTCCTATAGAAAAATTGATCATATATCGATTCAATATCATAAAGAAGAGACTTAGGAAAAGAAAAAATAGACATACAAGACTGGAGTATCCAACCGATCACAGAGTTAAGGACAATCCCTATATATTGAGGATGGTATTGGAAACTTTTTTCAACAACAAATTTAGAAAAGTGGTAATATAAGATTTCTACAAAAAAGAATAAAAAGATACGGTGATATGGGATGCTCCCTAGCAGAACTATTCTTTGCAACAAAGTAACCAAATACGGACTCATTCACACAGATAGAAGGACAATATAGACGATTCAAGGCAAGTTTGAGAAATATTCCGAGCTCATGAGTCAGTAAACAAGGATTGCAAGATTACATTAAAAATAGTGAGATATTGATGGATAAAATTATTTAGATTTTGAATCCCCAAGGCTATCAAGATAAACATCAAATATTCAATCAAACCAATTCATTTAGTAGCAAGAAATTAACAATAAATCGACACAATTTTTGACTACTTAGGTCACGTCCGTTCGGGTCTGCTAATCTACTACCAATCCTAGAGAGTTAGACAACCTTTTCCGGTCATGCATCTAAGACCTATACAACGATTTATCATTCTAGAATTGCTCATAGGCTACGACTGACGAACCTAGCTGGCACCGTCTGAGGTGATACCGACTAACCTAGTTAACAATTTCTGTATTTTAAGATAAGTAGACTCTTTCAGACATCCGCAAGTCTAACACAATCATATTTAAATTGATCGTGCAAGAAAAAGATAATACCTAAAATCAATTATGGATTGATATACCATATATATTGCATAAAATCTAAATAATTAAAATATTATTTATTCATCAAGAATCACTAGGATTCATCTAATCTAAGCAAATAAAAGTTTAGTCACTCATGTTCATGATAAATAACCACTCATGTTCATGATAAACATCTCATCACAAAGGTAGAACACATTGAAATCAGATAACACTAAGGTAAAAAACATTGTACACCATTTTCAATTATTCGACAAATTTGTTCTTTCTTGAATTCTTGAATGAATGAAAACCAGTCTTTATATAGAAATTGCATCCGACAATTGCATTCCTTGCCGATGCATGGAAGTAAGGTTTGCTCCATAAACCTTTACTTAAACTTACGACACAAATGTTACCTAATCTCCATGTGTACTTAAAGTAGGATTTACGCCTTTAAGAGATGAAGTATTGCAAATAAAATTTACTTACATAAGGCGCAAATCTTGTGTTTTCTATAGACTCTAATTCCGGTCTTACAAGCTGCCCTTGATCCATCCAAGCATGTATTATCATTCCGATTAATGTTTTGATGATATTAAATACATGAAAATCTAACAAAAACTCTTCAAAATGACATCAAATGGACCTTGATTTAGTCTAAAACTATAAATTGATATATTAGCCTAAAATGCATAAAACAATTTGAGATTGTTCAGGTCAACCCAAACCTGAGTAAGCTTAAGTATGATTAGATTGTTCAGGTCAACTGTTGGTGAATGTGAGCTTGTCCTAAGCAGGTCAATGTAATAGCGAGAAATAATATATTGTCCAGAAACCATATTATAGGATCACTTAGGTGTATGATGATAGTGTTTCGAACCTGTCTAAATTGGACATATAAAACAAGAAATTTGAGCTTCCATCTTTATTATTAATCGAGTTCACACAGCCTTCAGTCTCAAAAAACTAGTTTCAACTTTTTAAGTTCATTGTACCTAGCAGAAAATCCATCAACAACATAAAAATTTGCACTTGTCAGATCTTTGAAAGTAGCAACATTACTTCATGAAAGATATTTTGTGGCTTCAATAACTCCGTGATGGATATATGAAAAGTGATCCATTTTAAAATGTTGTAAGCTTAATTTTCAAGGCTCATAGTCTCTATATAAATGGTAGAAGGGACAATCAGTACTTACATCATTCCACACCTTCTAAAATGTCCTGAAAATCAGGATGTTTAGACGAACACTTGAAATACTTAAATTCCTTTGTCCTTGACTAAGTACCCATATCAGCATTGATCACAAAGAGAGGCCAATGGTCTAAAGTAGCACACGAGATAACATAAATCGTGCTACAGGGCTAGTTATCATGTCAATGAAGATTCATAAAATATTTTTCTAAATGCCTACCTATATGGGAGTCACTTTTACTGTTAATCCAGTAAACTAGCTGCCTTGTACAAAATGATCCAACAATCCAGAGTTTCTCAAAAAGTCAATGAAGTCCAACATTAAGTTTTTAGAAGATGGGTGATTAGAGGCATCCGAATATTCTAATATAGCATTGTCTTTATTTATTTATATACGAGACTACTTCATCATAATACATCTTAAGGTTACACCACCTTACATTACAAACCCAAATATTCATTCACAACAAATTAGTTGTCGTGGTGCACACCTAAATATTCATCTACAACGAGTTTATTGCCGTGTAACCACCTTTCTTACTTGGTGGTACTTTGCTTTAACTCAAATAATCACCAAAAGTAGGCTTCTGAGCAATTTTACATACTCGGACCGACCGACTAGTGCCCAATCCTGTCAGTTTGTGAACTTAATCAAAATTAGGCGTTGACAAGGTTTGACTGTGATTCATATGTCGGGTGAAACAGTTTATGATGTTTACATTTTTTTAAAGTGTAAGGGTGGGACTCAAGCTTTGATCTCTTCATAGGGATGAATGAGTGATTACCATCTTCATATTTAATTGATAATAATATACATGCTTACAAAAATTATAATAATATATATTCATCAGAAATGATCGAACCCCAATCGAACCCCAATCGAACCCTAATTGAACCATCGAACCCTGAATCCCAATCTTATCGGTTAATGTCTTATGCAATTCTTAAAACCTTGCTTCTGAGGCGTGCGTTTGGCTATCACTGCAGTATCTGAACTATCCGACTAACTACAAACCTCAACAAGCATCTTGTATACTCTCGTTTAGCACAATTAAAAGTCTCCATATCAATAGACGATGAACTACCCTTAATTCAACCCTAATGACTACTCGTTCGATACCCAATCACTTGGCTGGTCTACTTTATATTTTCCCTTCTAAGTTAGAGTCTTGTTTATTGACTTTGTGAAATCAAAAAACCTAAAATACCACTAATAATAACCAAACATGAATGGCACTAATATAAAATACCATTACATTAGAGAATATAAAAAAGACTATCATAAGTTTCAAATAGCTAAATGAGATTGGACACACGTCTCTGCAAATCTGCCTGCAAACTAATAATATTGTTGCATTTGAGAATATTAAAAAACTAATCTATGTAATTAGTAATGAAAGCTGGTGTGATTCGTCCATAGTTGATAATATTTTAGGGATTCTATGGTATCCCTGTAATAAAGACTTTTCATAATCTTTTTGTTATATGTTGAGTACTCTCATAGAAACAATGAAAATTAGCTGTAAGAGTTGCAAGAAACTCAAATTAATAGAAAATTTTGATTTGGTTGGTTGCAAGAATGACTTCCACGTCTCCTCTCGAATTGAAACCATCTAGCTCATAGAGCAACTCCAATATGGTCCGTTGGATTTCACTTTCTTCACCTGAGTTGGCATCATATCTCCAGAAATGTGTCAATATGTGTAATATGTTCCGATCTTTGGTTTAGACAATTGATGGAGAGAGATTGTTTGCCACTCGATAGAGTTCTCGCACCAACTTTGGTCCATCCCAAGTACTTCTAGATTAACCCACTATCGACAACTTGTAAGAAAGTTGCAGTTGAATGTGCCACAGCCTGCGGGAACAATAAGAGGGCAAGCTTGTTGGAATTTTTCAAATAAACATGAAGAGGGAACAAACTACAAAAATCTAGCATAACATCTGAAACCCTGGACAAAATTTCTTGCCTAACAATGATATTACGGGATCGACAATGAGCTTTTAAAAAGTTTTAAATTCATGTCAACAATTGTTAATTTCCTGGAATGATATTTAAGAGGAAATGAACATAATTTTTTACTGTCACAACAGAGAAACATTGAAATAGAGATCATATACGGATGATAGTTGAGCTCATACCTTAGCAAGCAAAGTCTTGCTAGTCCCATGCTCTCCATACAAAATGATACCCTTTGGTTTTTTAATACTGATATCTTCATTTCAAAGAGTCAATGGAAGCTTAGCTGATTTTTTGATTTCTTGTATATGAGCATCTAAACCACCAATGTATGCATAAGACTCTCGTGGAGCCGATTCCACTTTCATGACTGGCACCATTGGATCAACATCGTTAAGAAGACCAACCACGGAGAGTACCTAACAATAAGCCATAATATCAAAATTTCTTTGTCATAATAAAATAACTTATCACATTAACGGCAAGAAAAATCATAAAAATATAATTATTATTAGAGAATGTTAAAACTCCTAATCACCATGTTAAGTAGTAAAGAAAACCTTCAACTTCAATTGGATAATAAGTTCAATCACCACATTGTAATAGTGTGTCTGCACCATCACATGAACAAACTTCCAAGCCCACAAAGCACATTAATGAGAAATAAATACAGATTAAGCCATTATTTGATACCTTTCTGGAATGAGAAAGAAATACAACACAAAATCAGCTAATCATCTTTCAAATCAAACACATCCCACCACTAATTAAATACCCTATAGTTACTTTTCAAATACTAACATAACTAAAAAATTTCAAATACCTTGCATTCCTGGTACCAGGTAGATAAAACCCATTCAACTACATTGATTCGACATTAATCTATGCAGACTTAACATGATATCAAGAGAAGCCAAAACATTACATTATCTTGAGAATTGAGATACTAACTCCCTTTGAATCAACTCATTGAGTAATTTTGAAATATTTACAACAAGGAAAATAAAGAGCTGGAAACTGCATCAAAATCATGGCCTTAGTAATCCACCCGACAAATGTATCTAGATTTTTTGGGAAGGGAAAAAATTATAACAAGAGTGCAATAGTATAATAGTGTACCTTGATAGATTAGTGTGGAAAAAGTGGTTGATTTCCTCCCTGGCCCAATAAGATTTTGTCTGAAAGATGTGACTGTCATCGTGGAAGAAGAGAAACTCGAGAGAAAGTTAAGGATTATGTTAATGGAAGCAGACAATAGGATGAAGGGAAAGCACGTTGATGTTAGAACGATGAAAAAGAAACTTTGCTAGTTAGTAGAAGAAGAAATTGGGGAGATTTGATGATTGTACCTGAAATATCAGTTATATGATGAAGCCAAATTCAGGGAGAAAAGAAGTAGACGCGGAGGTTATAGATACCCAACGATAACGGTTGCGAGCTACTAGTATCATGGTTGGTTGATTGTTGTGATGAAGGTAAAGTTATGTGGCATTCATCTGGAAATGGGGAGGGAAATTACCAAAGAAAGGAGGAGAGAAGTTGTCAGAGAAGAAAGAAAGGAGAGAATATAGAGAAGTGAAGAGAGAGTTCGTTATTTGCGGGATGGAAGTTGCCAGAGAAGAAAGAGGAGAGTGACAGAGGAAGGAAATGACTAATGTGGCGATACCCTAATTTTGAAAACGTGTATATATATATATATATATATATGTGTCTCATCAAATATTTAACAGGAAAAATTGTGATTGATAGAATTTTTAAAAATTTAAATTAAAGTCCAAATGGACAATTATGTTGATGTGTGAAATTTTAAAATCTAAAAATACATTGTATAGTAGATTAGTAACAGGTTAATCCATAATTCTACAGTAAAGTTGGCTAACATATGTTTGTTCGTTTCATTTAAAATTAAATACAGGTTGAAGACGTTTTGAGTGATTTAAAGGGTCAAGCAGAAGCTCTCATTCTTTCTGCTAACAACGTCAATGGCCTATTAACATGTGCTCTTCGTCCTAGCAATGTCTTCGGGCCTAGAGATTCTGATCTTATTATATTTTGGGCACATTTAGCCAAATATGGGTTGACAAAGGTATGAATATATATTCTTTATAGTTTATATTCTTATGATGCTTATATAAATCGGATAGATTCAAATGTCAATGTTACCCTAGCTTCGTTTTAAAGATGCATAGTAGACTACATTGTCTTCTAAAACAGACTCTATTATTTGAGAAATTATATTAGTAATTTAGCCATTGGTAACCAATTAAAAGTTCAAAGATATATAAACATATAAATACTCGTACATGGTTAGAATTTGTGATGAAATAAATAATATCAATGTAACGGGTAAGTGGTAACGTATGCTTTGCCAACTAATTAATATGATTTCAAGATATTTTTACATATGTTATTTACATTTATGTTTTTCCAGTTTATCATAGGAAATGGTGCAAACATATCTGACTTCACCTATGTTGAAAATGTTAGTCATGCACACATATGTGCTTCAAAAACTTTGGAGTCTCAAATGATTTCTATTGGTGGCAAGGTACAAGTATCTTTAATTATGGTGTTATGCAAGATCATGAACTAAGTAATTAAACAATCTAATTGAGTTTTTTCTTACAATAATTTAATTAAGTTTTAACTGCTTCCTATAGGCTTTCTTTGTCACCAATGAAGAGCCCATCCAATTTTGGGAATTTGTTTCAATGATATTAGAGGGCCTAAATTATCAGAGGTAAGATTTTTCATATAAGAGTTATTTTATGTTAATAAGTGTATAATTCTTTTTTAATAAATGTGTACTTTGTGTCAATATAGTGACACAACATATTTGTGCATCATATTTCACCATTACGGAATATATTTTTTAGCCAATGAAAGAGACTAAAGATAAATGACTGTTTTTGAAACTTCATATTATAGATTGATGAAAATCAATTAGTTTTGCGAATTAATATTATCTGAGTATTGTAGTCATTTAATGTTTCCCTATATAAAATGTTGACACTTGGATTTCCATCTACGATAAATAAACAAAAAATAATTTACTAAAAGAAGAATACAATCACTATCGAACATAATGCTTAGTTAAAGTTTACAAAGAAATATAACTAAAAAGTCTTGCTAGTATATTTTGTAATACCCTAACTACCGACAAGAGAACTTCCATAGCAAAATTAATCGATATGATATTTTATAATATACTCGAGCAGCCGAAAATGTACATTTTACGTCTCTGTACAGCTCTTGTTTTTCCCGCTCTTTTTGTTCTTAAATTCAGGTTGGGTGCTTATTATTTGGATTTCTTTCCACTTGGTGTTAGTACAAGAATTTTAATTGTAATTGTCTCTGTTTGACTATGAAATTAATCTCTGTACACCTCTTGAGAAGTATTTCTGTTGCACTCCTCTTTTTTCTATAAAAAAAACAACTCTAAAAAAATCAATTTCTTTACGTATAAATTTTTTATTTGGATTATAAAACACATTACAAATCATTATTGATTAAACTCAAAAATTTCCTATTAACTCTATAAAATGGAATTTTATACATAATAACTTAAGTTTCTGCATTACCAAAGATCTCAACTCAATCTACCCAAACTAATAAAAAAACTTTCCAAAGCCTTTCCAAACTTCACAACCAAACCATTTAACATTATTTACCCTTCCCACCAAATGGCAAGTGATTTTATTCAACCAAAAAAAAATTCAACTAAGTTCAATCCTCAATTTAAAGGAGGGGTATTTCCATCATTTCACATACATTTTTTACCATTAGTTTTGTTAATAATTATCCGCCCGGAATTTCGGTATTTTGATACTATTTTAGTTGAATTTATGATTATAAGTAATTATATATGGTTATAAGTAATTATGATTAGTTATAATTAATAATTGGTTAAACAATAACATGTTATAACCTGTTATAAATTAAGTATAATTAGTTATTTGGTATAACTGGTTATAATTATATCATACTAAGTTATAATTAGAAATAATTGTTATAATTAGTTATAATTATAACTTGTTATTAAGTTTCAGGGTTTAAAGAAATATGGTTAGGATTTAAAATTTAGAATTTTAGAATTTAGAGTATAAAAGTTTAGGATTTATATAAAATTTTGAGTCTATCTGAAAAATTATACAGATCATCAGTGTTAATTTTTATGAAATTAATTATTGCGCTGGTAGTTGTTAAACATTCAAGCTTGATTATGCAAGTTTGGAAAGTTGAGACCAACTATAATATTTTTCAATATATTCTCCAAAAGTGGGTTCCGGCATTCTTCCCCATTTGAATTAAATCAAAATCCTTTGGAAGAACATATAATAAAATGGAGAAGAAAGAAGGACGTGGTGGATTAGGACAAGCTGAAGGAAAATTCGGCTGGTTACTGGCCGGACTCGGGAGGAGGATCCAATTTCAAGCCGCTGAAGTTGAACATCAGCAAGGACTACCAGGTCTAAATCGACTACCGCTAAGGCTTGATGAATGTGATGATGACGAGAGCTGGTGATAGTCGGATCACATCACCTCCAACTTTTTTGTTCCCAATCGTACATAAAAAAATATGCAACTCTTTACTTTTTTGTCGAACTTGCGTCTTTGTTGGTCTGAGATTAATACGTAGTGAATGCATCCAAAATCTTTGAGAGGACTAAATCCAGCCTACAAATTCCTTATATTTTCAAATGGTAATATGATTCCTAACCTTCCTAACCTTCATACACTCAGTCCAAAACCTTCTAAGTATATTCTTCACGTGTAGTATATTTCTGACAGTTTTTACGAGATGTCTGTTCTTCCCTTTCAGAAACACCATTTTGGTGAGGCATCTTTAAACATGCCAATTGTCTTTGTATTTTATGCTCCTTCATATATGTTCATAACTCATCAGATGTTTACTCTCCCCCATTATATGTGCGCAATATTTATCGTCCTTCTCATCTCACTTTCTACCTTCTTTTCAAACACTTTAACTTTGAGAAAGTTTTTGCCTTTTTCCTTCATAAAGATAAAATACACCAATAGATATATACAGTAGTCACAATAAATGTAACCATGTAGCACAATATTCACCTATTGATGAGTGTTAACATTTCCAAATACATAAAGAGGGAATAAGCTCCAAAGTTTCTTTTAATTTGCTCTATAATACGATTCTTCATAGGGAAGTTTATATATATAAATATGCACATTAACATATTGGCATCATGCATAAACTACGTTGTCTTGGAGGGAAGACCTGACATGATCAAGTTGTACACGTCACAAGTTGGTCGTGTCATTTGCATGATCCGTAAGCCGACTCCTAAAAAATCACGTCTATGAATTCCTTCTTTACTACTTTTCTTTCAGGTGCGCTGCACCAATGATTTTTACTTGTGGACTTTGACGTCTTTTGAGCCGAACACCACATAGTTTTCTATTGGTGTGAGTTGTTCACTGATCATCAACATGTTCTTCTTAATTTTAAGAACAAGATACTTTCTCAAGTTGTACCTTTTTAGAGGTTGTAGCCTCTATTGATTTACCAACATGAGTTATTTGTAGCTTTGCATTGTTCGTTGTCATCGCAACTCTTTGGCCTTCATACTTTATCATTTGTTTTAGTTTCTCTTTATCTGATGCTCATGTGTTGTAATTTGGGTTGTGGGTTCTAATGTTCTTAAAGGTGTTCATCATATTCACGCTATCGTTTGATTCTTCAACTGGTTCCTGAACCAATTTAGCTCACAAATTTTGACTATACACCCTTAAGGAAATTGACCAATCCCAAATTTGCTGCATGACAACACTCTTCGACTATTTATTTATACTCTTTGACTATGATTTTTATTTATATTCCATAAAGTTGGGGTTGGTCTCCAACCGATCATTGGATCGTGAAGAATTATTAATGATGATTCTTTTGGTACCTGTAGAAAATTTGTTTGTCTGAACGTTGAATCTTATTATTTAGTGACCCAAATTTTTCATTATAGGCAAAGTTCATTTGGATTTTATACCAAAGATCTATATAACCCTTTTGTGAACCGCCACAAATAAATAACAGACTTGTAGATTCTTGTATTTGTAAATTTCACCCATAAATTTCCTTAATTGGGGTTTCCAATTAAAATTTTGATTTCTTTCTTTCTTTTATATATGTTATACTAATTCCTTATCTATTTAAAGAGTGCTTTTATAATGAACACATATTTGATAAGAATGATCATTGAATGTCAACCATCTATTATGCAAACTATATTAACCATAACGTAAAATATGAATTGGTGTGATGAATATTGCGTCCTTTGCTTGCAGGCCTTTTATCAAAATTCCTAAAAAGGTTGCAGAATGCATCTTCGAAGCAGTAAAATGGATGACAATAAAGTTTGATTTCAAAAAATACAACCACTTTCAGTTAGCTCGGGTTTTAAATCTAGCTAAATGTACTAGAACCTTTAATTCCATAGCCGCTCGTGAACAAATTGGATATTCGCCAACTGTCACTTTGGAGGTAAACAAAATTCGTTTATCATTATTAACTATAATTATAGTAACCCATGATTCAATTTTATCATCTTAAAATAAGCTAAGGTCTTGATTTTATGAAAGTTTTTATTCTTCTACCGCCTCTACTGTGAAGAGTAAATTACGTTAGTTATTTCAATTATATTTTATATTCGTTGTACACTGATCAATTATATCATTTAAAAATCAGGTACTATTAATGTCTGTTCTTCGTTTAGATTTTCTGCCCAACTCAATATAATAAAGTTTTTTTATTAATTGTATTACCAAGTCATTTAACATGTAAGACTGTTTATCTAGTATTATAATGATGTTAGACATGTCATTATATTAAAATAATCATGTGACTAGCCATTGATAGTTTTTTTTATCAAAGCAGATGATAGTTCTTAAATAATGTATTGACATTAGGATTTTTCAATTTTGGTATGTTTTACAATTTTTATATGTTGATCACGTCGTGGTTTTCAATCCAATCATTGTTCTACTTTATCTTCGTAGTAAGCAATAAATATGTTGATTTTTTTATTATAAAGTTTTTATATTTTGAAAGCCTATAATCATGTATACATTTAAACATTATAATATTGTTAATACTTGATAACACCCCTATGATCATGTACATACTTACTTTCCTTTATGTGTAGTGTGATTTAAATGAACAAAACTTATCTGAAGGAATACATTACAATGCTCATTAGACATTTGGAATCTTTGTAAATACAGGAAGGTATTTTGTTGACCCTTAAAACATTCCACTATTTGGCACGAGAATCAAATCGACATTCAAAAGTTCATAAGCTATTAGGCAGTGGAAAAGGTTTGACCTCTTATCTTATATTTAAGTTCATTCTAATTTAGTTTTTATTATGATAAATCTCAATGCTTTGGTATCCGTAGGTATTGTATACATATAATAATGTACCTCATTTTTGTCATATATTGTGTTTAATATTTTAAATCTGCAGGTTTTAGTTTAACTTTTTTTGTTTATGTATAGTGGTATGGGATCAAAGGTTAATTATTTTGGGTTTAGGATTTATGATCATATGTAGAGTTTGGGATACAATTTTAGAGTTTAGGTTTATTATATAGTGTTTAAAGGGTTATGATTTGGTGTCTATGCGTTTAACATTATTCTTTAGTATTTTGAGTTTATTATAATCGGTTTAGGACTTGTCATTTGGAGTCAGTGGCGGAGTCAGGATTTTTGCCAAGGGAGGCACGTTTCATTGTAATAGAAAAGAGCAAGTATATAATAGAAAAGTCAACTATCGGAAAACATAAAATCAATATCATAATATTAAAATATTTGTACTATTACAAAATAGTAGTTCAAATCTCATCCCCTTCAACAAACAACGACGCGATTTCATATTTTGAAAGCATTGCAGAACACATTCATTGTCTAAACTAGCACACAGATCTTGTTCTATATATGTCACCCTCGCATCGTTCAACCAGTCGTCGTTCATCCGATTCCGAAGATCATTCTTGATATATTTGATGGATGAAAATGATCTCTCTACACTTGTTGTTGCAACAAACATAATAAATGTCAACTTTAGAAGCAAATAAATAAATTGATACAAGCTATTCTTATTTGTTTCCACCATTTTTTTCTCTAACTCGTCAATCCCTTTCAATTCTATAAACATGTTATTGAGTGGTAGATCACAAATATATGAATCTAGCTGATGACCTAGAAATCTAGTTTGAGAGAAATCATTGGGATAGAAAGTAGCTAGCTAGCTGCAGAAGTTTCTCATTTTCAAAAGTGCCAAATGAATGTTGTGGACTTAAGCAAGCCACACATAGCAACAATAGACAATTGACCTCATCAAAACGGTTATTAATATATTGCAACTGTGTAAAATACCTAAACCTGAAAGTGATGTAAGCATGTGACCCATTCACCTATCAGCTTTGACTTCCCACGACAAACATATATATCATCCATGTTGGGAACTTCAATCCATTCTTTAGCGTAAAACTCTATCGCCTCTTGAAATAGTTGCTCACATCCACTATCCCTCATTCGTTACAGTCATCTTCTGGAAACATACACAAGGTGTACATCATTGATAGTCTCTTGGTCTTTGTTTTGCAAAGCTATGGAAAACTCATTTGTGATTGCCAATACACTAATCATCAACTTCAACATGATTGAAAATTCAAAATCTTCAAGTTGAATCAACATAAGGGATGCTTGAGCAACTGCTTTTCTATCTCCTTCTAAATGTTGCAACATCTGAACCAATGCCAAAATAAGGTTTCTAAGTTAACTAATATTGCAAAATAAGATCCCCAACGAGTATCAGAAAGACTCTTCATACCAATTTCTTGATTTAATCCACGTTCAGTCTCCAATTCACCTAATGCAATAGCTTCATCAATTTTGCTAGCTCGAGTTTCTCGAATAATATCTTGTCTTTTACAAGATACCCTAACCAAATTAGTCACTATACCGATAATGAAAAGAATATATTGACATATTCATGGTTTCGAGCAACAACGATGATATTTAATTGAAGCTCATGTGCAAAATAGTGAACATAGGATGAAGATGGAATTTCTTCCACAACGAAAGTCTTCAATCCATTAATTTCTCCTTTCATATTGCTAGCTCCATCAAAGCCTTGACCCCTTACGCTTAAGATGCTCAATCCATGCTTAGTAAGCATTGTTTCAATTTCCTTCTTAAGTGTGCGAGCTTTAGTATCACTAACATGTGCAATACCAAAAAAACCTCTCGTTAACACCTCCTTTATCATCCACATAGCGAACATCAACACCCATTTGCTACATCACTAAGCAATCTCGAGATTCATTTGCCAATATGGCAAAGAAGTCATCTCCTATATCCATAGAGATTATCTTAGATGTTTCAATAGCCAAGGCATGAACAATGTTCTTTTGAATGTCCGGAGAAGTCATTCGATGAGTTTTTGGAGCATTGTACACTCTTGACATGTTCTATATCACTAGCATAGTACTCTAAAAGAGACAAGAATAGAGCTCTGCTATTTGAACCTTCTAATTCATCATTCCCGTAAAATGGCAATCCATGCTTCAACAACCAATTTATACATTAAACCGAAGCCTTTAATCGAATTCGAGAATCCTTTTTGGATTGATCAGATTTTTTAGCTAAAGCAATCTAAATAGTTTGTGATTGTTGCATCAAAGCTTTTCTCATCCTCTGGAAATCAATGTGGAAACTATTAAAGTCACCAACCTGTTTCCCAAACCTATCAGGCTTGCTCCAATTTGTAAACCCTTTTCCAATAAAAATGTCACCACCACCTTTCAATTCCATATCATGTCTGAAAAGATACCAATCTAATCAATATGCAAGATCTTCTGCAATACTATATTCCATCCACTTATACTGATCAAACTAGGAAGGATTAAAACCTCCGCCTTCGTTCACCAAACTCCCTAAATGGAAAAGAATGTGAACGTGGTTGACAGGGACATTTTACAAGGTAAGCTCTTTGAATATCATCAATCACATTAGCATTATAAATATACAATTTATGTCATAAGCCGGGATCGGTTTGAAGAGAAACTACACTAATCTTCCATTCATCAAAAATAGACGGAGACTTACTTTAAAGTTCTTTAGTAGATTGAGGTTCTTCTGTAAATTGAGGTTCTTGCCTCGATTGATTGACTGATGAAGATTATGCAAGCACTTGAGAAAAAGTTGCAGGTTGCTTGCTTCCAATCAATTTTGCCATTTTTTCTGCCGGACTCGAAGAAGTTTATTTTTCATGCCTTGAATAATATCTCTTCATCTAGTTTTACAAATCAAAATCTACTTTAGAATATGACTAATCAAAAATTACGTTGACCTTTACATGTTGACCCTTCCCATTAATTTGCCCAACAAGAACCAATGTCCACTAGGAAAAACAACTTTGGTTAGCATGTCCGTGATTTCATCTTCAAAAGTGACATAAAATTACTTGATAGTCCCGTTACCAACCTAGTCTCAAATTTAGTGGATATGAGTGTCAATGTGTTTGGTGCGACCGTAAGGAATAAGATTCGTGGAAATCTGAATTACACTAGTATTACCACCAAATAGTGAACATGTTGAGTGATAGTTCTCGCAAGATTGGCAAGAACTCGAGCCATCCAAAACAAGCCCGGAGCAGACCTCAGACATAGAACGATAATCCGCTTTAGTGGAGGACTTGGAGACTTTATCATGTTTTTACAATGAAAAGAAACAAAAGCATCACCACAGCAATTGCACCAACTTAGGTAGAGCGTCGGGTGTCAAGACACCCAACATTATTAGCATTGGTGTATGTTGTAAGAGTCATGGACAGCGTTGCTACATCCACATCCTAGGTATGATGAAGATAGCGAAGGATCTAAAAAAATAGCAAGATGATGAAGCTGACGCAGTTGAGCCATAAACTGAAGCATAGGCAAGATATATAAGAATCCCAACAAGACAACAATAGCGAGTCGGATCCGAAACAGCATCGCCTTGCTCAGACAAAGATTAAGTTCCATCGGAATAGAAGCAACCTTACTATCATGTATGTACTTATGATATGGAATAAGAAAGCCACGTTCAAGCGAGTAACCTGAAGACCAAGAATCTAAGAGAGTTTGCCAAACTCCTTCATCTGACAGCATGCACCTAAAGTTTGGTGAACTTGAGTAATACCAATGGAATAACTCCCTATCATAAGCATGTCATCAACATACAAGAAGAGCATTATGATCCCAGCTGAGTACACTGAAGTAAATAAAGATGGGTCATTTGAACTCAAGGAGAAGCAGTCTGAAGAAGCTCTCCTTGAAATGTCTCAAACAAAGAGCGATGGGGAAGACAAATTGGGTCCAGAGTGGGTTTCTTGAACCCCCAAAGGACACTCCATGTTAAACAATTTCCTTTCAGATCCTATCAATGAATGAATTCTTCACAAATAACTAATAGAGTTGTCAAGCGCGTTAAGAAGTTAGAGAAAGAAACACCTGAACGGTCGGCATCTTAGCAATAAGACCAAAATTTTCCTCATAAACGATTCCATATTTCAGGAAAAAACCCTAAGCGACCAAACAAATTTTACACTGATCGAGAGTGCCATCCAAATAAAACTTTGCGGTATAGACCCACTTTCAACCAATAGAAGGAGTACTAAGAGTACGAGAAACAAGAGATGAAAAAATGGGAAGATCCTAAGATCCCTCATCCATGACACGATTCCAATTTGGATCATGTGAAGTCTTTTTGTAATTAGTTGGGACTGAGATGGGGGTGGTAGAAAAAGTGGTGTAATCATGAAAATAGGTGGAGGTCTTTGGATGGAATGGCGAAGCGATGAGGTGGGGTAGCTGGGGATGGGGATGAGGTGGGTGAAAGATGGAGAGAGGATCCAAGGGATGGGATAGGGAGGACGAGGTGGGTGGAGTGGCGGGACGGGAGAGGAGAATGGAGAGGCCAGCAATAACGGTATCGATGTTGGTGGGGGTGAAGTAAGGACATGAGTGAAAGGTGGGGATGGAGTGGATGGTATAGGACGGGTGGTATCACCCAAGAACGGGAAGTAAGGTAGAGGAGACAGAGGTGGGGTTGGGTGTGAAGCAGAAGTATGGTAATAAAATAATCTCTAAAAGAATAAGACATGACCATAACATAGATACCTTTTGTGATAATCCGTGTAGCTCAAGAAATACACATTTAACTATCTTTGCATAGAGCTTGGTATGGTCCTTCTTAGGAAGAAGAACAAAACAAGAGCAACCAAAAATCCAATGTCAAGAGTAGTCATGAAGTTTCCCAGAAGACACTAAACCGATGAGATTTCTTGAAGAATAGGCGTGGATCGATGGTTGATCAAATGAAAAACAGCGCTAATATCCGTCTGAAAGGAAGACCGAACCAAAGATTCAAGAAACAAGGCATGATTAAGATCTAACATGATGATTTTTTCATTCCATAAAACCATTCTGTTTAGAAACACCATGACAAGACTGCTGATATAAGATCTTGTTGTCACGAAAGTACTAATGGAATGTGTGAGAAGTAAACTCACCACCCGAATCTAAGTGAAACATCCGAATATGACGATCAAACTCAGTGTGAACCATAGTGATGAATTCCTCAAGAACATCAGTGAGTTCAGATTTCAGTAGAAGGAAATAAACCCAAATAAATGTCGCAGTATGATCAATGAAAATAATAAAATATCACAACCCCAACCAAGAGGTGATAAGACTCGGTCTCAATGTGAGTCAACGAGAAAGGATATGAAACGTTAGTAGTACTCGGGTGGAATGGCAAAGCCATGGTCTTGGTCCTAACACTTGGTAAACAAAGATAGTCGACATTGGCAGTAGTAGAAGGTATAGGGATAGCCTCGTGGACAACATAACTTGGTGTCAAACTTCGGCCCCCTACATTCAAAGATGATGTGACTCAATTTCTTACACATAGGTGCAAATATTTATCTTCCGATAGACTAAGGGTAACCTAACTCATGACCAAAGGAGCATTTAATCAGTCAAGGTTTCATAATCTGTGAAGGCAGCCTTGGAGTCAAATTGAAGAACATTTGTCTTCCCTCTTTGGCAACCAAGAGAAAAAGAAGTTTCCGGCGAACTAGTCCCATTGAGAACATCTTGTGTGAAGAAGCGGATTTCCTTACTAATTAACTCATCAAGAATGTCCTGCATATCGGTCTTATATTCCATGATTAGACAGGAGTGTGTTGGCTCGTATTTAGGCCGGAGTCGCATCAAGAACTGCACAGTTCCTTTAGAATTTTTGAGTTGGCTGAACTAGTAACAAAAGAAGTAGAGATCAAGTTGAGCTTTATCCATATATATTTTGACGTGATATAATAATCATTAATATCGAGTTCATCTTGGGACAGATTCTCAAGAGCATATTCCAAATCAAAGAAACGAGAAATTTTAATATGAGAATACATCTCGTACAAGAAACTCAAAATTGCCGCTATAGAAGGAATAGATCGAAGAGTAAGGGCTATCGAGGGACCATATACCCAATCAAATAGGACAACGCATGATCATTACTAACATCCCAATCTTTTTGCAAGGCGACCAGATTACAACTAGAGGTTTCAGTCTTAATAACGACAAGGGTCTTATCCGCTGAAGCGTCATATTTTACGAGAGAAACTACAGCCGCAAAGACTACAGTCGAACGAGTGGCCGACCCATATAAATATGAAAGATGTCCTTTTCCTTGGATGAAAGAAAAAATTAAAAATGCCCATATAGCATAGTTCTTGCCATTGAATTGAACACTAGAAGAATCAGAATATGTATGATTGTCATTTTGTGATACCATGTACATACTAATATTAGCCAAGTTCGGGTAAAAGACAAAGACAAAATACCATAACTCCCGAAATCATTATATTTCTAACATAAATGACTAGCTAACTCTTCTATTTAGATCCTCGCATTGGGCATTTCATTAGTATGACTCGCCTTGTAACATCTTGAAGTCATCTATCTCTACTCCCAGTGTCAGGAGCCGCAAAATGTAAGGAGATCCATAATGGATCTCCAGTAAAAGAATGTCTTCATAGGACCAATGTTAGATAACAGTTAGAGTAGGGCCTACCTCCAACAACTACTCTAGGGTAATGTATAATTCGAGGGTGAGATACTAACAGTATCATGCTCTCGGGTATACTAGCATAGTAGTGTCCAATATATATATATACTAAGTCGTTATATTTGGACATATATATATATATATATATATGTCCAAATATAACGACTTATACTAATACTAACGGCCAATTCATGCTCGAGTATGGACATGCATCAACAAGGAAGTCATGATTCAAAGATCAATAACTTAACATCTAGGCTTAATTCAACCGTTGTAGATTACTATAGTTAAACCCCTACCTCAAATGAATGAAGATTCTTGGCACAAAATGGTAGATTCCACACTCCAACAAAATTTAGGAGTCTCCAAAAACCTACAACACATCCCAAAAAACAAAATGAATAAAATCTAACTTTGGTGGAAAAACCTTAATCATATATCCCAACTTTCAATTCATGAAATCTTAGATTAGATTGAAGATTACCTAAAACAGAAGAAGGTAAAATATTCTAAGACTTCTCGTACACTTACTTTGAAGTTTCATGATGATCGGACGAAGTGGAATCGGTACTAGGATTGAAAAGAGGTGCACCGCGAGAGAAGACGAACAAAGAAAAAATGTTAACTTCCATAATTCTGATTTCGTTTACAAAACATTGAGAGGTCGTTTGTGCGGGTGAATTCGTAGGAAGAGAATTCAAATAGCTAGAGAATATGAGGGTCATGCTATTTCAAGAAATAGAATGTTTGGTTGTGTCATTTTAGGTGATTGTTGGGACTAGAGAATTAAAAAATGAAATGAAATGGAATGAATTCTCCCAAAATCCCCTTCCTAACCTAGTGATTTCAATATGAGCTCAAAATCTCTTGGGTCTCACATCAAGAATTCAAATCTCTAACATTCTCCCATAATTAATTGGGATCCAAACAATCTATTTGACAAAATCTCTAACTTAGAGATTTTAGAGAACAAATCACCCAAAATCACTCAAAACAATCACTTGCACAAACAACTCTTAAATTATATATGAAACTATATCATGACCATCAAGAGTATAACACAGGTTCTTTCCAACTAGGACAACGGTCGTTTCGTCCATAATGCTCGTTGAGTCCAGTAGAATTAACATTTCTTCGCTTGGTAACGGTCGTTGGCATGTAAACCAACTCACGTCCACGTTTCTCCCATTTCCTATTCAACTCTTCCCAGTTCAAACCACTACCCAAACTGACTATTATCCCTCATTTGGTGCTTCTATTATCCCTCATTTGCGGATGCGTATTATGAAGGTTTTGTTGATGCACAGTGGTCTAGTTATAATTGGTGTGTAAAATATAGAAATGTTTACATTGTTTATAGATTATAGTAAAGAAACAAATTGTGTGGCTAAATCATCCACTAAAGTTGAATATAGGTATATATCTAAGGTTTGGTTTCAGAATTCTAAGGTTATTATTCGAATAGAGCATACTCGACTTACTTCCTGCACACTTTATAAAGTGTTGTTTAAATAACATCGAATATAGTTCTTCATGACAAGACCACACATGTTGAGACTTATTTTCATTAAGTTGTGGAACTCATTCATGATGGTGATATCAAAGTTCAATATTTGAATATAGAAAGTCAGATTGCAAACTTGCTAACAAAGGTAGAGTATACGAGCATATACTTGTTCCTAGCTTACAATTTGATGTGTCAAGATCTACATTAGTTTGAGGGAGGCTATTAACGTACCAATGCAATTAGGTTTTTAGTTATTAGGTTAAATAAATATGATCTAATATTATAAATATCAAGCTTAGGGTTGCATGCAATGCATTCATTCATTGAGGGTCTCCCCCTCCAATAATATATTTTGCTACATTCTTTTTAGGATTGACCAACACATTATCGAGAAATCTCGTTAATCTATAGTGTATTTCAATTGGGTTTAAAATGATAACAGTTTTTAAACGAAATTTATTAAAATAGAAAATTGTTCAAAGTCAATGTCTAAAATATAGTTAAAATATAAGCATTTTTTTAATATTTCCAATTGATCGCTACTAAAAATGTATTTATTTTCAAATTGTGACTAATGTGACTATACATGCTTTTCTGAACAAAATAGTGGCAGATATTCTACTGTGGAGAGACGTAAAGATGACATTTAGATGGCTTCTCTTCATATACTTTTTTTTTTACTGGACTTTGCTCTCTGGAAGAACATTCATCTCATCGGTTGCAAAACTTCTACAATTATTTACAATAATTCTTTACTTCTGCCATATCATCCCAATCAAAATGTAAGTTTTACTGTTTTGTAATATACGTGAATTTCATATATTGATTTTATAGAATTAATTTAGAGTGGCAATGAACATTAAGATTCAAGATTAGCTTGAGCCTTGAGTTCAACTCGATAATATATAAGGGATGTTGATAAACATGTGATGTATCTGTAATTTAATACTTAAGTCGTATGAAAATTATAGATAACCTATAACTTTTTTTTCTTAGAGGAGATGTATCACTTTATATAAGAGAAATTTGTTTTTAGAGCTAAATGAAAAAAAAGAAGGTTTTAAACTTTTATGCTATTATTTTTTGGTTTAAATCTTGTTTAGAATTGATATTGTGATTATCGCATAAAGCCGTAATAGTATTTCAATAATTTCATATTTTGTTTGATTTAATTACTGTTTTCATTATACATAATAGATTAGACAATAATGATTATTTATTCACTTAATGGTCTTTTTATTACCATAGGTGTTTCGTCACCAATAAAGAGCAATACATATCTCAGATTCGAAACTTGGAATTAATTACCAAGGATTTCATAATGTCTACGACGTCTTTATGGAATAGAGGTGTTTTAAACACAAAGCTATTGGCTCATGGACATACATGGAACAGATTTGTAAAGGTATGTTATTATAAGAACATAATTATCGATACAGTTATATGTATATTAAGAGCCGCCCAATGAACCTTATTGGCTATGCGCCAAAATCAGGATGTGGACTTTTTCCCTTTTAAAAAATTTCATATTCTAGCAAAATCGGAATCTTACCATATCTTCAAAAATAATCCAACTTAAGAATTGTAATCATATCCACCCTTCTGTTTACCTCATCAAACTTGGAATCCAAATAATTTCGTTGTTGCGGATGATTGGAGCAAGTGATAAACAATTTAAATTAATTAAGGCTGAACAAATAATTATTTTATTCATTAAAAAATTTTCTGCTTAGAGATGTAAGCCATTAAATTATAAACAACAATGAAATGAGAATGATCCATAAAGAAAAAATGTTTGGGCAAATTAGAAAGTTAACATGATTGAAAATATTCAGAAGTACGACGGGTCTATGAAATAATTATCACCAGCAAAACTTTTTGTAGTCATTGTCATTTGACCCAAACTAAACGAAAAAATATCCTTAAAGTAGAGGTCCAAAAATGGGATCGAGAAACAAAATTCCTATTATTTCTTATTAATGGGCCGAAACTAGGCAAACAGATTCCAAAAAGATGTAGACGACTCATCTGAAAATGAGGTCCAATTATATATTTTGAATTTTTTAGGCACCTCATGATCTTGAGGCCCTATACCGGTGCGCCGACCAACACATACTAATGGACAGACCTATGTATATTATTCTTATATATAGTAGTAGTAAGGGAAATGAGGAATTTTTAATAATATTTGTTGGAGGCTTGACCGCCTAATCTGGGCCTTTGAGCTATTTTGGATTTCAAGAGTCTACGTATGAGTGACGGTACATGTAACTTGAAAGGTACAGAAAGAATGAGTTCAGGAAATGTTGGGTCAATAAGAATTATATTCGCTAATAATCGAGAAGTACTAGTGACAGTTCCCTTTTGGCTTGGTTGCATAGGGAACATTGTGTGGTGAATAAATATGGTAGTAGAGTTTTATGTGTATGTGTATAACATAATAATTTTTTCCTTATATCGATAAACTATCAGATTTGTATAGGTTGTCCAACCTCTTTGGTTATTCGCATGCGTGCGGCAGTAATACCCTGCCCTCAGTTTAGATTTTTTACCAAAGTCTTTTTCTTGACCAAAGATCAATTGTTTTTGAAGCTATATTTCGTATTTGGCGTCACTTGCAGCAAAAAGATTGAGCGTCAATTAGTAAATAGACGACGGGAAGTAAAGGCAGATTTGAGGTCAGTGATGTACAAAATTTGTCATCTGTTTGGTCGTTGACTTTGCATCGATTGTTAGAAGATCGACGTCAAATGTTTGACCAATCACTTGTAGCGAAAAGACTTAGCGTCAATTAGTAAATAGACGACCCCTCCAACTTCCCGCCGGTTGATAATCGACCGACGACAAAAACCGACAGCAGATCTGAGGTCAATGACGTACAAAGTTTGTCATCTGTTTGATCGTCGACTTTGTATGAATTATTAGAAAAATGACGTCAACTGTTTGACCAATCAATGGCAAAAAAATTTGACACTAATTTCCCTTCGATTTGTTTTTAAAATAGCATCAATGCCACTATAAAGCGACGACAAAAATGACAGATTTCTTATAGTAACCCCTAATCGTTAATCTTCCTTTTTCTGAAATCATTTGCAAGGCGTATACCAACCACTTACGTATTGTTAGGTTCTGTAAATAAACTCAGCCAACAATCTTAGTAATGAAACAAAAAGGAAAACTCAGAATTAAAATAACAAAATATAAACAAAAGAACAATAACTAAGAACTTGATTATGATCGAGTTATGAATCGCCACTCTCTTGAAACTATTCATCAACTGTTTTCTCTACAGTTTAAGAAAGTTTCTTAAGCTAATCATAATTAACAACTCAATTGGGACTCATATATTGTATTCTCAAAGGTTGCTTTGAATCCCTTGTTCTCTGTTCATTTTATACTACAAGGACTCTTCCACCCACTATGCACAACATGAAGAAGGAGAAGATCATGGTAGGCTAACAGTACATATTTTCCTTCCTTGTTGGGAATCATAGAATTGGTTTACAGTAGCATCTGTAAGTTCAACATTGAAACATTAAATCGGCTTAGACGTTGGGATTTAGTGGGCTTGCTTTCGACCAATTACTCGGCCCAACGCTACTAATATGAACGGTCCAATACTTTGGACATTGCATTTCCAACATCCCCCCTCATGGCAAATTAAGGGCAACTGAGATTCTTTTGAAAATGTAGGAATATTGCACTTTGACTGAAGCACCATTGGATTGAACTTGAGTATAATGTGTTAGAGACATTACAACAAGCTGTGAGTAAGCTCTTGAAAACTTCTTAGTTTATCTTCAACACACATTTTGATGTTTGAGTTTTTACAACTCATGCAAAATTTACCTTGTTCTGGAACTTGTGAACAAACTTTGTCAGCTCTGTGACTTTCTTACTCTGATGTTCACAAGCTTATTTCTTGAGTGCTTCTAACATCTTCAATCTATGAAATAATTGTGGCCTCACTCATCAGGTTCTGAGAACCACATGTTTAATTTGATAGCCTATGAGTGAAGCAATACATAGTTGATGTTAATCCTTTTCATAATAGTCTTAAAGCACATTATTGTTATGTGAGATCCTTCTTACTTAGAATTAAAGAGTAACACTTCTCACTAATATTACTCCTTTCTTCCAATCTCATCTTTCTTATTTCCGGAATTGAAACTAGAAATGAACACTTCTCAGTAGTGTTCCTATATGATTGATCCAAAAAGTTCTCTAATTTGAACTGTTTTAAACACGTCTCATTAGTTTTCTAACGATTTTCAGATCTTTTTATGATTGAGGTTGACCCTAAACATTATTTCCAATGTTCAAGGTGTCCACCAATTGTCCAACTCAAAGTTCTTAAGTCCCATTTTACTCGATGATTCAAGGACCATTCTTTGTCTAAGTCCCTTTGCATGAGATTCAACCAATTCTTCTTAGACTGTACATATTGTGAAGTTATCTCCCACCCCTTTTTCAATCAGAATTCTTACTAATTGATGTGTTATGTGGATGTACCTCTTCCTTTCATTGTAAAACTAGGTTGTTATTGGGGGTTGTTAATATATTATCTTAAAACTATAATCAGGTCCTCAAATGAGTAATGTGTGGTTCTTTCTGTTCCTTGGTAAGTTATATGCTTAAGTGGTGTGTCTTTGGGCATTTTCATCAAGTTACTCATGGCCCCTCATTGAGTATTTTTAGTTCTACCCCTACGTAGCACACTAATTATGCTAACCTAATTTGGAGATTTGACTGTCCATGATTAGACTTATCTCTAAGTGGGACTCTTGCAAGATAAATAATGACTCCATTAGATATTGGACATGATGGATAGTAGTGTAAAAGTGGACGAGCTAACTAATAGATAAGTATTTATTTTATAAAGCTATAGTAGAGAAAGTATTTGGAGTAAGTAGAGGATAAATGGGACATTAGGCTTTTCTGAGTATGAGTTAATTGTAGATCAATCTTATCTATTTTTTTAAAAATGTGAGATATTTTGTAGATTGTCGTGCATTACTAGATATCCACATGTATAACACAATAATATTTATGTGTGAGCGGTCTACGGCATACACCCTATAGTCACCCTTTGGATTTACCTTGATTTATTGGTGATGTGGGCTTTTGTGGGTATTTGGACCTAAATTTTTTGTAATTATATATTACCTAATGTATAATTTCAATGGTCAAAATGTTAAATTATATGATTAATACTTCTCTTACAAAGTTAAAGTTTTAGATAATTTGAGATTTATAGGTCTATAGAGAAATTGGTAGTGGAATTCATATAATTTGTTTCTATCGATTATTATTGGTGGAGATATTTTATAAAAACTTGTTTTTATTTGTTTATTTTCAAGCAAGAGATGTATAGTAGAATTCACGTGACTTATATTTTATTCGGTGTGTGGACATATTTTTATAAAACAAGTTTTTATTTGTCTATTTTCAATAAAAGCGATATGTAGTGAAATGGACGTGATTTATTTTTATTTTGTGGTTGGTAGACACATCCTAGTATTAGTCATGAATTTAAAATTACACCATTAGAGCAAAATATCTTTTGACCATTCTAAAATGTCAATTTTGAAATTAAAAAATAATCATTTAGATTTAGCATCGAAGATAGTCTATAGTTATAATATGTATGATGTAATGAGATGTGGTTATTCAAGTCCGAATATAATAAAATGATATACGAACACTCTCTAATGCATTGTTTATGTTTGTATTCAGATTTTGGTTTCAATTTATTTTGGAAAATTAGCTCTAATGCAATCCATGACGATGACATTAGGTATAGGTAAGTAGTTCTCAAGTTTAGTTTAATATTAGACATTACTGATTGTATACATAACCATTGGATTGACATTCATGTCTTATCTATGCAGCTATTGTGGGTGTTTTCACAACATTTTTCCTTTACGACCAGTATGACCTGCAAGTTGATGCAGTAGGCATACTGTTATGCCAAAGACTTGGAGAATTATTGAAGATGAAGAACACTTAGTGTGTCATCGTTTTCAAAAGGATAATCAAAGCAATCCAATTGTGGTTATGAGCATAGCAATCCAATTGCGGTAATGAGCGCGCACACACATATATATATATATGTGTGTATATATATATATATATATATATATAGTGAAGATTACTATACTTTCGGATTATTATATACTCCTATTTATATGGACTCATCCTAATCATTTATTTTGAGAATCAAATCTTAATGGTCAATAATTATTTATAGTTTGATAATTGTGTAAAACAAATTATATTTTAATATTGTCATATATAAATTTATCCTCACCAACTTAACTTAGACCTTATTTGGTATGGGTGCTATAATTATTTTTATTGTATAGTAGTTATCATATCTATCATAAAACATTGATGTAGTATTTAAACCCGATAAAATTATATATAAAAAATTATGATAATAATATTTATGAAGTAAGCATAAAATGTTATGAAAGAAAAAATAATAAAAAGAAAAATTAAATGGGTGAAAGAGATTAAAAAGTAACATAGAAATACTTTGTCCAGAAAAAATAAAAAATTGATGTTGGAAAATCGATTTCATTAATTATCTACCTTAATTAATAAAAACATTATCTTCCAATTAGAAAATAGAAAGGAAATTTTTAATAAAAAAAAAAGAAAGGAAGAAATTATTTTCATGGGTGAGAGAGAATGAAAGTGAGATTTTTTTTGTTAGAATTAAGTAGAAATAATGAAAGGTATTCTTATTATTAGTCACGTAACAAATTATAAACCGAACCGTTAAGATTTTATCCAAAAAATAAACGAACGAGATGAGTTCACACAAGTGAGAATATGTAATATTCCGAGAGTACGATAGTCGTTTATATATATATATATATATATATATATATATATATATGTGCGTGTGTGTCTACTAGTACCAAAAGTATATAAAACACATATAAGGATGTATTGGTATTGGTTTGTTTTACTTATTGAGTTGTAAGCGTCAATAAGTATGGTTATTAAGTTGTAAGCCTAAATAAGTATGGTTATTACATATTCAAGTTGACAATTGTTAAAATCTAGTTGTTCCTTGAAATAACCTCTCTGATGTTCTTCTCTGCCGGAAAAAAAAATCAACTCTCGTTTGTTATAAAGGAAATTAGGAGGATTTTTTGAAAACTCAAAGTCACAAAGAAATACTTGTTTGTTTTTTTAATTGGCTAGTGTTTTACAAAAATACTTTTCCTCTGAGCCACATTTCCTCTCAAATGTGCATTTTTCAAATACATGGTGTTGATGATGTTTTCTTCAAAACTCTGAGTTTTCGTAAACAATGGATAGATATTGTCACTATTACCCCCACCTTCCTTTACGGCTATAACGCCTATAACAATAGAGGTGGGGAATAAAAGTGGGATATTGGTTTGATTAGCCAAAGCATGTAATATATTATTGCAATTATGTAATGCATATTTGGAAAAACTATATGATTAGCCATGACATACTATAATATATGGTTGTATATATGTACAAATATTAATTCTTCTTCCCTGATAAATAAAAGGAGTGGTGGGTATCAGATTTATTCTCATTTATAGTTAGTAAGATATGGTATGAGTATGGTACAATATTAATACGTTCATAGTTTCATACATTATTTCAACATAGCAATACGTTTAAAATTTCGGCAACAATTAGAAAATATTAAAATTTTAAAATTAAACGGCTCTACAATAGTACGAGAACGGAAGTTCTAAACGCATATAATACGTATATGTGTATTATACGAGTATTAAATGAATTTTTGCTAACTAGAAGATGATGAGTCTCGAAATTGGATTTCAAATAAGGGCATCATGGTCATTGCACAATAAATCTCTAACAAATTGAAAATTGTATTTAAATTACAAACCTCGTCACCAAACAATGTAGTTGGAATTACATAATCTCTGATACCTCAATTCCCAATTTCTACATTTCCTCAATTTTCATTCCCACATTACCTTCATCCCAATAAATAATTATCAGTAGAAGTCCCTCAATTATTCTAAGTAAAAAAAAATAGTGAATTTGTACATATATACTCTTAAAGTATTGTGTTTCAAGAATATCACATACTCCTCATCTTAATGGCTCATTTTAGGATCTGATCTACCCCTTTATATATTTTATCATATCAAATTTTACCTTCATAAATAAATTTAGATCTTGTGTTAGTATGGGTGTATTGATATCAATAGTACCTAATAGCTAGCTATTAAATTTTTTTTATCATTTTTACATACATGAATAACTAATTTTATGATGTCATTGAAAAAATAAATAACATTCATGTAATATTCACTTCAAGAGTCAAATATTTAGAGAGTAAAAGTTATTTTACATTATTTTTTCTTTTTCCCTCCACTTTTTTTTCTAAATAGAGGAAGCTTGTGGTAGAGAAACCAAGATTTTTGTCTACAATTAACTTGCTCATTCTCTAATTCAATAAGTCTTTTTAATCATGCTCATTCTCTAATTCAATAAGTCTTTTTAATCATTTGGTCTAAAGGTTATGATACCATGTAATGAATGTTGCATTCCAATAACTTAAGTTGTTGTGAGATGGTTAATTATGGATCTTATACCATCCTTTTAAAGTATGAACAAGGTAGCTTGATCGCTTGATTAGGAAGTATCGATACATCAACGTACCAAAGTGTAGTATGGGTTCTCTCTAGAGTTGGAGTTTACACTTAGAGTGGATGATTCTAAGCGAGTCTAGGAACATCTGCATATGAATGTTCTCAAAAGTTGGAGTTAATCTTTGAGGTTTCAATCATGATCTGGGTTACATATCGCTTGGTTACTGGTGAAGCAAATAACATCATCTCCCAAGCGATATTTTGGACGGAGAGTAGATCACACACCAAACTTCGGTAATAAGCGCCTTTTGTTTCATTTTTACTTTACTTTGAATTATCATGCCCTTATAGTTTTATTCCTCTTAAGTTGTCTATCTAACCATGTGGTAATCTCCGTATAGATAGAATTCCTATAATCTTAATTATTGTAGTAAGAAGGCACCCAATTGACCATCCATTGATATTATAGTGTGAAAACTTCATCAAAATTTGATCCAAGAAGAGTATTATTCACAAAGATTTGATCAAACTCTTTTTAGAGGAGCAAAGGAAGGATTCTCGCACAATAGAACTCCTATGCAAGGATGAAACGATGCATAAAGTTCTTAATTCTCTCCTTATGAAATATTTTCTTTATTAAGAAAACCCTATGCAGGAAATGTTTAAAAAACAATTAAAAATCCAAAATATCTTAATACTCTTAAATTAGAATATTTGACAAGTTTCCTACTAAGCAATGAACATGTGTTTAAGATAAGTATGATAGAAGAGGACTAAAAAGGAAAAATAATTAATATTGCCTTTTGTACTAGTTATAAATAAAAAGGCATATTCGAATTCTGAAGCTGATGATGGAATGATCAAAGAAATAGCTTCAATGAGCAATAAGTTCAAACAATTTCTAAAATTTAAACAACATCAGAGAAGGCAAAAGAAATCTAGAAGATATCATGAATGGATGACAATCTCGAGATAAGCAATACGACATATCAATGAAAGATGGCCATAAGGACTCCAACAAAAACATCCTAAACCATATTACAAGTGCGGAAAGGCATGTCACTTCCACATGGAGTGTCCAAATAGAAGACACAATAATGCCGTGGTAGTTATGTGGAGCGACTCAGAATCAAACTATTGTGAAGATGATCGAAAAGCGAATTTGCTTTAATGACTCACTTAAATGAAGATGACTGATTGGATCTTGAGGTAAATTTTTCTTTCTCTATTTTTGATGAGTTTCACATGCTTAAAGTTTAAGAAAAATTGGAAGAAGGGTTTCAAAAGTTGAGACAAAAAGTACAAAAAACAAAAAGGGAGCTCAAAGATCATAGTAAGCTGTCTATGTGCTTACGCTTAAGCTAAATCGACACAAAAGATATGGAAATTCAAAAGAAAAAAATTAAAACTCCATATCCAAAGATGACCAGAGAGTCATTGAAAAGTGGAACACATAATTAGTCAACAAGACTAATAAATTTAGTACACTCAAAGAGGAAAACGATAAACTAACAGAAAATATGCATAAACTAGAGAAGAATGTCACATCTTAGGAGACGATATTTCATACTAGAAATGAAGTAAAAATTCACATGAACCCATACCAAATGCGAGAAGATTTTCCCCTCCAATATAAGAATCTGTAAAGTAGAAGCCTATGCAAGACATATAATTCCTGAAGTCAAACGCAAGAGCTTACCAAAATACAAGAATAAAAAGTGCTACTGTTGTGATCAATATGATTTCAATTAATAGATAGTTTTTCATTATCTCATTTTCCTTATGAACAGTAAAAGGATGGTGTATCTAAGTAGAAATGGATACCTAAAATAACTAAGTCATGTTATGTGTGCCGGATCAAATATGAGTTAGAATAAACACATGCTAAATAATAGAGGCTCACATCACATGTACGAGAATAGAAAGATATAATCATAACTCACTTAAAAAGTTTGAGGATCAGACATCTTTAATAACAATGGCTAACGAAAGGAACGTTTCCCCAAGCAACCATGTTTGGTTATAGGGGGAGAAATGTCAAGAGTTTTCACCAAAACAAATCAAAAGATATGAAAAGATCAACATCGAGTTTAGGGGGAGATTGTTAGATGAACCCCATCCATGATCACCACTCATGATTACAATCATAAATAAAGAACCCCCTCATATGAATCATGCTAGTCGTTCAAGACAGACTTAGAAATCACCATAATTAATACCTTGAAGATATTATCTCTTTCAAAATCAATCTCATTGTTCATTTTTGCTGGATATGAAAAGATAGATGACGAGCTTAGGGGGAGATTGTTGGATAAAGCTCATCCACTACACCAATTATGAACAAGAATCCACTCCGGTGAATTATCCTAGTAGTTCAATGAAGCCTTGGAAATCTCCATAATTCATACCATGAAGATTTTTTCTCGTCCATAATAAATCTCATTGTTATAGTGTGCATGGTGGCATGGCATCATACAAAGATACATAATGCATGGTGGAAGTGCACCGTACAAAGGGGTGTGATGCATGATGGAAGTGCCCCGTACTAAGGTGGATGGTTAAAATCTACCGTACAAAGGTGTATCGTGCATGGTGGAAGTGCACTATACCGAGGTGCATGGTACATGGTGTGCGTGCACCATAGCAAGGTGCACGGTGCATGGTAGAAGTGCACTATGCAAAGGTGCACACTACATGGTCGAAGTGCACCATGCCAAGGACCATCGTTCATGGTGGAGGTGCACCGTACTGATGTGTAGGGTGTATACTACATGGTGGAAGTGCACCATACAAGGTGTCGGGTACATGGTAGAAATGCACCATATGAAGTGCAAAGTGCATTGTGCTTAGTGGAAGTGCACCACACCAAGGTGCACAGTGCATGGTGGAAGTGCACCATACTAAGGTATGTGGTGCATGGTGAATAGTGTAAATGCACTGTACAAAGGTGTACCGTGAAAGGTGGAAGTGCAATGTACCAAGGTGCACGGTAGAAATTCACCATAGAAGTGAATAGTGCAATGTACATGGTGGAACTTCTCCATACTAAGGTGCATGGTTCATGGAAATGCACTCTACCAAGGTGCACTTTACATGCTGGAAGTGCACCGTACCAAGTTACAAGGTTCATGGTACCAAGTTGCATGGAGGAAATGCAATGTACCAAGGTACCATACCAAAGTGCACCGTACAAAGTTATACAGTGCATAGTAGAAGTGCACATAACAAGGTGCACGGTGCATCATACATGGTGAAAGTACATCCTACCAAGGAGCATGGTGCATGCTACATGCTGCATGGTGAAATTGGACCATACCAAGGGGCATGATGCACGGTGTAAGTGAATGATAAAGTTCAATTCACCACATTCATTGTTCTCATTTAAGCGACACTCCATGCAGTTTCTTAAAGCTTTTGGTAGACGTTTACGACATTTCTTGCATTTTAACCTTCTATCTCTTTTTAGTGTCTAGGACCCGGTTGGGGTCCATTTGATGTCGTTTTGTATAAATTTTTTATAGATTTCAGGTACATGACGACATTGAGGCATTGTTGTTTGCCCTAGACCGTCATAATGTGAGGTTTATGAGAACATATTACAACAATGATTTGAGAAGTTTCTAAGTTTTAGGTCTAATGTGGGTTGAAGGTCATCGTAATGTGCAACACACATTTGACCCCTTGGGCTCATATTGCCATGATTGACAATAGTTAGGGTTTTTCTCATGTTTGAAGTACATTTCTTTGATAACACAAGAATTTTGGACTATATTTGAGAGACATTTCAGAGAGTTTTAAGCTAGGAGAATACAACATCTTTGAGGAGCTCAGATTGACGGTGACGTATCAAAATATGAGAATCAAGTTCTTCGACGGTGATCGACATAAGTAGTTATTTCATAATTCTTTGTATAACCCTCTTTCCAATGGTTTTTTTGTTTATCTCGATTTTTTCTTTGGGATTATGAGTAGCTAACGTCATTTCTTCTTAGATTAGATGAACCCTAGGTGATGCTAGATGAACGGATTATTATTTGACTTTGATGATTTATGCTAGTTGGATAGATTTATGTGTATGATTGATTTTTTTTTTGTTCTTGTTCTTGTCTGATCGACTTGAACAGGATATCGTTAGATTTGTATTGAATTGAAAAAAACGTGTTTATCTTAGAATATTGAAATCAATGAACTAGGTTACTCGTTAACCGTTAGAAGCGGGGCGATTAGACTAGTCCGCCATGAGTGCAATTATAGATCGATAAATCTTTTATACAGGTTTCAGATCTTTGCTTGAGAGAGTGGAGTGAGATTCTAGGATTGGTAGCAGGTTAGCAGTCCTGAAAGAGCATGACCCAAGTTGAGAAGAATTGCGATGGTAAGCTGCTTTCCTCTTACCTTGCACAAATTGAATAGTTGAATGTTGTTTGTTTGTCTGGATAGCCTAGGGGATTCAAAATTTCAGCAGTTTCATCCCAATTGTTGAAACCTTATATTCTTGCAGTCTTGCAATTTTTTTTTTCTTATTATTTTTTCTTTGTTAGCACTCTCACCACAACTTGGTTAATTCAATTAGCACTTTGGATGAGTTTGAGTAGAACATATCTTTGAAACCCCTAGGAATTCAACCGTAATTACTTTGAACCGTTACTGCAGGTGGTATCAAGTTTTGGAGCCGTTGTCGGGGATTCATTGTTTGTGTTTCAAAAGATGTGTTCAATATTGATAATTCCCTTCCATTTTTAGATTTTTGTTTACCACATTTACTTTTCACGTTTTTCTTGTTTTTCTTTATGTAGGCTTGCTCCCATTCTATGTCCCCAACTATAACTCAGTCGAAGTCTTCTCAATTGAATCAACAAAGCGCACTAAAAAAATTTAACTTTGAGGATTACAAGAGCTCGAAAGAAGAGGGAGATTTTATAGAGTCTATCAGTGAAACCTGACCCTAGAAGACTCTGGTCAAACAACTTTTTCAACCCATGCAAGATTTTTGGGTTCCCATTGAGCTCAAGCTATTCACACCACAAGCATGGAAAACTCTCAAAGTCCTTTCTTCCATTTTCGTAACACTTTCTCACATCTCTATGGAGATTAGTATGACTCAACAAAAAGACCCCATATCAAAGACCCAAAGAACATTATCCTTGATTCCTCAACATTTTTCCTTTGCCTTCCTGATGCTGGTGGGAGACTGGTCATTCACTTATATCAAAACATATCTTTAAAAAAATTGTCCTTTTTTTCCAAAAATCTTTTCTTCTAAACCACCATCTTTTTTTTAAAGATAGACTCACCAACCAAAGACTCACATAGACATTCACATTACAAGCATTAAAGACTTAAGCTGAAAACCTTTATTAAACCTTTAAATTATACAAGGTATGGATCTCACACTCATAAATGCCATATACATAGGAAATGTGGAGGTACAACTCTTAAGTTTTAAAACATATCAAACAAAGTCCAAATTTGATCAACTCTCTCCACCATCAGTTCTAATATTTGTGAATGACACACAAATACATAAAAACCAATAACATAATAGGGTCACTGGTAATCACTAAGTTCATAATCGTCACCCAAACTGGAAATGTGTTTGAACATCAAAGAATGAGCATAGAAGAATTTAACATCTCAAGTACCCAATTCTACACTAATAATTTGACTCTACTGGTCAGTAATCATACAACTTAGCAACAAGCACCCCTAGCATTATGCGGATAGCCTTATAGTGGATCAAACCATGAAACCACCCTAAACTATGTGAGCAGCATATGTAGGCATACTGATGAGCTAGAGAATGTGTATGAGTGTATGACACACTCCCTAACCAAACATGCACCATATACCGTGCAAATTGGTACAATGACTTTTACAATGCATAGTGTACCTTGGTATGGAGCACTTCCACCATCCACTATGCACCATGTACCAAGGTATACTGCACTTCCACTATAGTGCACCTTTGTATGGTGCACTTCCACCATCCACATTGCATAGTTCAACTTTGTACGGTGTACTTCTACCATGCACCATGCACCTTGGTATGCTACATTTTCAAATGACACCATGCAGTGTGCACCTTAGTATGATAATGTACCACTATGCACAGTGCAGCTTTGTATGATTCACTCCACTATGCACCATGCACCAGATCAACTTCCACAACTTTCACTATGCATCGTGCACCTTTTCACAGTGCAGTTCTATTATGAATAGTTGAACTTGGTGTGGTGCAATTCCACATTCGACCTTGCACTTTGCACCTTAGTATGATGCACTTCCACTATGCACCGTACACATTAATATTATCCAGCTCCACCATACATCATGCACCATGCACTATGTTACGATGCCCTTCCATCATGCTATATGCACCATGCACATTGTTACAATGCGCTTCAACCATGCACCTTTCATCTTGGTAGAGTGTTGTTCAAATTTAGACATTGCACCTTAGTATGATGGACTTCCACAATGCAATTTACACCTTGGTACAGTGAACTTCCACTATACTTAGTGCACCTAGGTATTTTGCACTTCCACCATGCACTATGCATCATAGACATTGGTATAGTGCACTTCCACTAAAAGCAGTGCACCTTGGTATGGTGCACTTCCCCACCCAACTTGCAGTATGTGTCTTGGTACTGTGCATTTCCACCATGCACCATGCACCTTAGTATGATGCACTTCCACCATGCACTGTGCACCTTAGTACTATTTATTTCCAATATGCATAGTGCAAATTCATATAGTGCACTTCCACCAAGCACTATACACCATGCATCTTGGAATGGTGCACTTCCACTATGCACGGTGCACCTTGTTATGGTGCAATTCCACCATGCACCTTGCCGAGTTAACCTTGGTATGATGCACTTCCACCATGCATCATGGTCCATCCACCTTCGTACAATTCACTTGCATTATGCAAACTACACCTTGGTATGGTGCACTTCTACCAAACACCTTATACTTTACACTTTAGTATGATGCACTTCCACTATGCACTGTGCGCATTAGCATTATTCAGTTCTGCCATTCCCCATGCACATCCATTATGCTCTATGGTACGATGCACTTCTATCATGCACTATGCACCATGCACGTTGTTATAGTGCACTTCAACCATGCACCTTTCACCTTGGTACAATGCTATTCCACTATACATAGTGCACATAGATATTTTTCACATGCATCATGTACTATGCATTGTAAACCTTGGTATAGTGCACTTCCACTATACACATTGCACCTTGGTATTCAGCACATCCACCATCCACCTTGCACTATGTGTCTTGGTACTATGCATTTCCATCATGCACTGTGCACCTTCGTATGATGCAATTCCACCATGCATCGAGCACCTTAGTACAATGCATTTCCACTATGCACTGTGTAGCTTCATATGGTGCACTTCCACAATGCATCATGCACTTTACACCTTAGTACAATACACTTCCGTTATGCACCATGCACATTAATATGATTTAATTTGACTATGCACCATGCACCATGCACTATGATATGGTGCAATTCCATCATGCACTATGCACCATCCACCATGGTATGGTGCACATCTACAATGCACTATGATGCAACATGGTATAGTTCACTTCCACTATCTCCTTGCACCTTGTATGGTGTACTAACACCGTCTAACTTGCATTGTGCGTTTTGGTATGGTGCCCTTCCACCATGCACCTTGCAGCTTGGTACAATGCACTTTTACTATGCACCATGCACCGTGTACCTTAGGACAACATATTTCCACTATGAATAGTGTAGCTTCCTATGGTGCACATGAAAGTTGGAACGGTCTACTTCCAATATGCATGGTGCATCTTGGTACGGTGCAATTCCACCATACACCTTACACGGTTCACCTAGGTACGATGCAATTTCACCATGCACTATGGACTATGCACCTTGGTACAGTTCACTTCCATTAGCAAAGTGCACCTTGGTATGGTGCACTTCCACCATCCACCTTGCACTTTGCATCTTATTACAATGCATTTCCACTATACATCGTGCACATTAGTATGACATAGTTCAACCGTTCAAGATGCACCATGTGTTATGGTAAGGTGCACTTCCATCATGCACTATGCATCGTGCATCTTGGTATGTTGCACTTCCACCATGCACTTTTCACCTTGTTATAATGCACTTCCAGTATACACAGTGCACCTCAGTATAGTACACATCCACGATGCACCATGCACCTTGCTCCCTGGTATGGTGACTTCCACTATGTACTTTTGCCTTGGATTGGTGCACGCCTACCATGCACATTGCACTGTGCCTGTTGGTAAGGTGCACTTCCACCATGCTTGGTAAACCTTGATAGTATGCACTTCCACCATGCACCACACACTCTGTGTAGTGCAAATTCATATGGTGCACTTCCACCATGCACTATGCACAATGTAGCTTGGAATGGTGCAATCCATAATGCACGATGCACCTTGATATGCTGCAATCCCACCATGCACCTTGCAGACTTCACCTTGGTATGATGCACTTCCACCATGAACCATGGATCGTGGACCTTGGTACAGTGAACTTCAATTACACCAAGTGCAACTTGGGATGGTCCACTTACACCATCCTCCTTGCAGTTTGCACCATAGTATGATGCACGTACACTATGCAGCAAGCACATTAGTATTATGATGTTCCACTTACACCATCCTCCTTGCAATTTGTACCATAGTACGATGCACGTCCACTATGCAACAAGCACATTAGTATTATGATGTTCCACCATTCACCATGCACCGTGTACTATGGTACGGTGCACTTTCATCAAGCACTATGCACTATGCTCATTGTTATGGTGCACTTCAACTATGCACCTTTCAACTTGGTATAGTGTAGGTCTGTTTTACACATTGCGCTTTGGTATGGTGCACCTCCACCATGCACCTTGCACCTTAGTATAGTGAACTGCCACTATGGTATTTTGCTCTTCCACCGTGCACCTAGGTATGTTGCTCTTCCACCATGCACTATGCATCGTTCACCTTGGTATAGTGCACTTCCACTATACACAATGCACCTTGGTATGGTGCATTTCCACCATCGTGCTTAGATAAGATGAACCCTGGATAATTTCCTTGTGAATGAATGATTTGTAGACTTTGACTATTTTGTGAGTTGGATAGATGTTTGTTTATGTTTAACTTTGATTTCGTTTCAATTCTTGCCTAATCAACTTGAAGGATCTTGTTAGATTTCACAAGTCGAGAGTAGAGGATTACAATACAACACTATTTCCCAAGGCCACAACTCACACCAGCAAGGGAGCTCAAGCAGTAACATTGGTGGACCTACTCAAGGAAGCAACTATCAAGGACCACTAGAATTTCTGAGCAAGCCAAATCACCAGCAACAATAGCATAATTCAGCCCCTACTGATGAAGGACATGCAAGTGCAGTTAGCTAACCAGAATACTAATTTTTAGGGTCACCAAGCTATGATTCAGAGGATGGAAGCATCTTACACATCCCTTACACAAAGAGTCGATTAGAGCCCTCATGGATAGCTTCGAGGCAACACTGAGCAGAATCCCAACAACCATCCACGTTCGGGAAAGGGGCATATGGAGATAAAGTTGATTTCATTAAGGAGCGGGAAGAAGATCCAAGGGAATCCCAAATCCCTTCAACAACCAGAGATGGTGTCAGAACATATTGAAATTGACATCCTAGAGGAAAAGGAGGAAACACCGGCTAAGACAGCTACCCCATCTCCAACAACTCGAAAGCCTGCCAACACCAACTTTATACTCACTCCAGAGGAAATCCAGAGGCATACTAAGATCCCATACCTGCCGGAGATCAAGAAGAAAGGTCTTTCATGGGATTTTTAGAGATTTGTGGAGATCATCAAGAAGCAAGAGGTCACATTAACCTTCCTGGAAGCTTTCACCAAGATTCTAGCTTATGCAAAGTTCTTGAAGGATGTGCTCAACAAGAAGATCAACCTTAGTGATGCGATATAACTCACTCTCTATGAAGAAGAAGCGGCCATCCAAGTTGACTGACTAAGCAAAAAGACCTACGGAGCTCTACTTTACTGTGCATGATAAAGAATGTTAAAGTTAGTCAAAGTCGTGCAGGTCTAGGTGCTAGTATCAATTTTATGTCGAATGGCTTATATGAGAAACTATATATATGTGAATATAGACTGATTGAAATGGTTCTTCAACTTGCTAATAGGTCGTTAGTGAAACCTAGGGGTGTCATAGAGGATGTGCCAATTTGTATAGGACCTTTCAAGCTTCCTGTTGATTTTGTGGTTCTAGATACCTATGAGGATGATTGCACTATTCTTCTAGGATGTCCATTTTTACCTACTAACAAAGCTGTGATAGATGTTTGTGAAGGTGTCTCACTCTAAAAGTAGGACAATATGAGGTTACTTTTCAATTGAAAGATACATAAAATATTCTAAGGCACAAGATGATAATAATTTTCTAAGGATTTTCAGGATGCCACTAAAATGTTTGAGTTGTTTGTTATGTTACAGGTGTTTATAGAGATTGGATGGATGATATGGAGCTGAGGACACAAGTGAAAGCCTTGAGCAACTCAAATCTTACTCTCGATCACCACCAATGTTGGAGCTTCCGAAGATCCTAAAGATCACTACTTCATACGAGGAGCCTCTAGAGTTGGAGCTGAAACTACTACTAGAGAATCTCTAGTATGCATTTCTTCATGAGGGCTTGAAACTTCCAATCAGCATCAGTTTGAACTCGAACCTCAGCAAAAGGAGCAACTTCTAACCCTCTTAAGGAAGCACGAATTGGCCATTGCTTGGGATCTAGCCGACATCAAGGGAATCAACCCATCTTTCTGCACTCATAAGATCAATTTGGAGGGCAATGTCAAACCTGTAACACAGCCTCAGCGCCAACTTAATCCAGCTATAAGAGAACTCGTGACGAAGGAGTCACTCAAACTCCTCAATGCATGTATAATTTATCCAATTTCTAACAATCATTAGGTTAGTCCTACACAGGCTATGCTCAAGAAAGGCGGTTTCACAACCATTCCTAACGATAAAGGAGAACTCATACCTACACGAATAGCCACTGCATGGAGAGTGTGCATTAATTAAAGGTGCATCAATAGCGCTGCAAAGAAGGATCACTTTCCACTACTGTTCATTGCTCAGATGCTTGACCGCCTTGCATGTCATGAGTTCTACCGTTTCTTGGATGGGATGTCAGGATATTTCAGATTCTGATAGAGCCAGAGGATAAAAAGAAGACCACATTCACATGTCCCTTCGGCACATTTGCATTTGGGCACGTCCCCTTCAATCTATATAATGCACTCGTAACCTTTCAATAGTATGTGACAGTAATCTTTGGGCAACTACTAGAAGATGCTCTCGAAATCTTCATGGATGACTTCTCAGTCTATGGAGATTCCTTCTATAGATGCCTAGCCAACTTGGAGAATGTCTTAGCACATTGTGAAGAAACTCATCTAGCTCTAATTTGGGAGAAGTGCTACTTCATGGTGGAAAAGGGAATCATGTTAAGCTACAGAGCCTCTAGAAGAGGTATTGAGGTGGATCGAGCTAAGCATGAAACCATCCCTCAACTTCCTCCATGTTAATGTTAAGACTATTTGTAGCTTCTTAAGACATGCTGGTTTTTATCGTCGCTTTATCAAAGATTTCTAAGATCATATTGTCTATGACTAGGTTGTTAGAGAAACATGTGTCATTTGTCTTTGATGATAACGACTTGCAGGCATTCAATATACTCAAGAATATGCTGACAACTACGCCGATCTTGGTCTCTTCGGACTGGGAGGCACCCTTCGAACTAATGTTTGATGCTAGTGATTTTGTAGTGGGAGCAGTTCTTGGACAGTGGAGGGAGAAGAAGATCCACCCCATCTACTTGGTAAGGAAGATTCCCAAAGATGCATAGAGGAACTATATAACCACGGAGAAGGAACTTCTTACGATTGTTTTCGCATTCGACAAGTTCCGCTCCTACTTAGTGTTGTCCCATACTACTATCTTCATTGGACATTCTTGTGAAAACGACCCTAACCGGTCCGACTCTAAAGGGTGAACTTGAAACTTTTAAATTAGTCTTTGGAAAACTTCCAAGACATGGATCCTGGATCCTTAAATAAATGTTTAAATCAAGACAAGTGGACATAGAACTCCAGTTCATAAATTACAACAAATCTGATATTAGAAGATACCAAAACTCCGACAAGCTCTCACCCTACCATCAGCTCGCTCTAGTACCCGTGATTGAAATACACAAATACAATAAGGAAAAACAAACATCTAACGAGGTTAGTGATATGAATTGAGGGGATATCTAAATTCCCGTAGCACTAAGACTAAGATCGTGGATAGAGCATCAGAGTCTATCTAGTCACACTCTAGTAAAGTGACCATGTAGTCCTGTAGGCATCTACCTAGCATCAGCCACCCCTACATCATGCGGATAGCCTCATGGTGGATCAGACCATGAAACCACCCTGAATCTTTGTGTGAGCAGCATCTGAAGGCATACTCTACACGTCATGAGCATGTAACATGATTACTTAAGAGGATTGCAAAATCCAGAGTGAGTGACCAATGCATCATATACGTCATGTCCTATCATGAAATGTGAATCACACATCATAGTTCAACCGTTAAGAGTTTATGTCTGAATCTTGTTACATAATTTGTACAGTAGATCACACGTTATTGTACAGCCTCAAAGCCCTTGCTCAACATCATGTTACATAACATGGAAAATCCAATCTTAGGATTCCCTAACATCCTATTAAAGTTCTATGCTTATAAAGCAAAATGTAATCCTAAACCCCCATCTTTGATAAGCTTCCGGTTGAGTATGAAGTTTAAGTAACCTTTCTGAAGCCTATCCTCTTATCGTGAATGACCAGAAGAGACAATTCAAAGGATTGAATACTAAAAACCCCAACTGCTAGGATTTCCTACGTGAGTTTCTAACAGTACAATTAAGAGAGAAGACGAATATTGGTCACCTTTTGATGTTGTTCCTAGCCTCTATAACCCTCTAATACCGATAAGGGATTGATCAGCTCCACCTTCTTTAATTGATAGATCTTTGCCTCCTCCTGAGATGAGCGCACCATTCATAACAAAGTTTAGGTTTTGGTTTCTATGATATCATGAGTTCTTAGGTGGCATAATGGTTTTAAAATAAGTCCACCATGCCCGTGGCGAGCTTACCACCATGCTAGTGGTTCCCCACCGGTCATACCCATTATCTACTAATGGTCCCGATCATGATGAACTAGTAATCACGCTCGTCAGTGTCTCACGTCACGCCCGTGGTCATCCACCCGTCAGACCACTTCCATATCCCATCAGAATCGGACCGAAACCAGAATTGAGAGTTGACCCAAAATGGAGGTGTCACAATTCTGCTCGTAACTATCTTCTAGCAAAATGGGATGCAAGGCTGAGGTTGATTCTACGTGTGTTACTCCTTTAAGAGTTCGACATTGCTATTAAAGATAAGGTGGGAGCAGAAAACATTATAGTTGACCATCTATCACGCCTTGAATGGCCTTCTCCGGGTCAGTTCACTGAAGCAGTGATCAATGAACTTTTCCTAGATGAAGCACAAGAAATCTCGTATTACCACCCAAAGAAACGCTCATGGTTTGCCGAGATAGCCAACTTCCTTGCCCCCTGAATACTTCCAAAGCACTACACTTATTCGCAAAAAAGGAAGGTGGTCTACGATTGTAAGCACTACCTCTAGGGTCATCTGTACTGCTACCATTCGGGCTTAGATGGAGTCATATGGCGATGTGTTACCTTGTACAAATCTCTCAGCATCATGCTCTCTTGTCACACCGGCCTCGCTGGGGGACATCATAGTGGGAATCACAAAGCTCGCAAAATCTTGGAAGCAGGTTTCTATTGGAAGGCAATTTGGAAAGATTGTGGCAACTACATGAAAATTGTGATGCTTGCTAACGTACAGGTAATATTTCCGATGAGAATGAAATGCTTATGACTATCGCTATGCCTATTGAAGTTTTTATGTTTTGTATAGATTTTATGGGTCCTTTCCCACCGTCACATGACAACAAGTACATTCCCACCGTCAAAGTGGGCAGAAGCGCAACCGCTGCCGTGTAATGATGCTAGGACAGTCGGAAAATTTATCCAATGCATTTTCATGCGTTTATGCTCCCTTCGCGCAGTCATTAACGATAGGGGTACTCGCTTCCAAGGTCAATTCATTCAAGCTTACTAAAAAGTTGGTGGAACGCATCGGTTGACCACCGCTTACCATCCACAGACAAGCGGTCAGCGGAGGTGACAAATCTTGAGCTTAACCAGATTGTTATTAAAACAGCAGACCAGTCTCACAAGGACTGGTCGATTCGGCTTGATGAAGCTCTTTGGGCTTCCCAAACCACTTTCAAGACTCCTACCGGCACCTCGTCTTATCAACTCGTTTATGCAAAGGCTTTTCATTTACCGATCGAGCTTGAGCATAAGGCTTGGTGTGCCATGAAGCTACTAAACATGGATGTTAGCCTCGTAGCTTCGAAATGACAATATCAGCTCCTCGAGCTAGCTACGTATAGGTTTCATGCATATGAGAGCTCTTGGCTCTACAAGGAAAAATGAATCTATGATGCTAAACTTCAAGGTGTTAAGTAGTTCATTTAAGGGGATAAAGTGCTGCTCTATAACTCTCGCCTCTGACTCTTTCCGGGAAAATTAAAATCAAGATGGTCGGGACCTTATGAAGTCACACAAGCTTTCCCTTACGGGACCGTTGAGAAAACATATCCAACATTCAAGGTTAACGGTCACCGTCTTAAGCGGTATCTCAATGCCAAGCTTGTCAATGGAGTCAAAGTTCACTACTTTGATAATGTTGAATAAAAAGCCATGTATCGTCTTGCTCAAAGATGTTAAAGAGAGAGTGCTTCACGGGAGGCAGCACATGTCTGGAATCCGTCATTTTCATTTTATTTGAGTCAAATTGTGTGTTTAGGTGTTAGATCGAGTCTAGAATGTAACAAATGAGCCCCATCCTAGTCCTAGTCGTCGGATCAAAACGAATAGGTGATTGCGTTTAGAGTCTGAACTTTCAGGAACATTTGTCAACATCTATGTCGTAAGTTGGTCAAAAATTACGCCTTGCTTAGGCATAATCTTTAACAGGATTTAAGCACAAAAATTGACAACAACTCATGTTCCTTTGGTTAAACATTGCACCTTAAGCTGTCAAAAAATACGCGCAATTTTGACAACTGTTAGGCGCAATTATTGACTGCAGTTGGGAATTAATCAGCCCATGGTCAGATTTTACAAACACTAATTCAGATTTTTCTCACCTTATATACATGGCACTCCATACTCATTTAGATTGCTAGCTTATCCTAGTATTTCAGGTTGGTATCTACTTATTTATGTGAAGAACTACAACTTAGAGTAGAACTCATAATTCATATTGTAGCTTTGTATGTAACATAGAAACACTAAGAGTTTAGGTATAGCTAACAACAATAATAATGAGTTTGTGCAACTTTTAATAATTGGATGCTTAATGGAATGCAAGACATGTAATGCAATAGCAAGGTTTCAATCCAATTAATTTGAATATAGATCTCAACTATGTTATAGGTACTTGAATCAATTAGGGTGTGATGGATAAGTCCTAGATTCAAATTCCACAGAACACCATTGAATATTGTGGTGGATTAGAGAAGTTTTTAGAGTTTGCTCTGATGCATAGTGAAAATGGCAAGGATATAGTTTTTCCTTGCTCAAAATGCAAGTGCAACAAATCCTTGTCAAGTGATGAGGTCTATGATCACTTGCTTTGTAGACCCTTCCCTCGGGACTACACTACTTGGGTTTTTCACGAGGAGTCGTATGTGGGGGAGACGTCAACTCTAGTATCAAACTCTACAAACACTCCCTTTCCAATCCCATATTCTATTGAGGACCTGTTGGATACTATGTCTGATATGGTCCATGATGCATTTGGGGTGATTACGAATGCTGAAGAGCCGAGAGGACCGGATGTGGATGTGTAGCCAACCTTGTTGATGAATCTTTTGGTGAGTTTTAAGAATTTTTAATGACGAACAAGAATCACTACATGACGAAATGACCTTCTCTAAGTTGTCATTCTAGATGAGATTATTCCACATCAAGTACATGTACCATATAAGTGACAAGGCAATGACCATGATACTTGAATTTCTAAGAGAAGCATTTGACTTTCCTATACTTTCTAAATCAAGACAGGAAGCAAAGAATATCATCAAATCGATGGGCATGAAATACACTAAGATTCATGCATGTCTTAAGAACTGCATGCTATATTGAGGTAGTGCATTAAATGAGGAGAGTTGTAGGATTTTTTATACATCTAGATATGAGAAGCCTAAGCATGGGACTGTTGTTTGCCAATGGAAGAAGAAAATAACAGCTAAAATGTTCTGCTACTTTCCATTAATTTCGCGTTTGCAGCAGTTATTCTTGTTGTCTAAGTCAGCTGAAAATATGACTTAGCAATCAATTGAGACACCAGTGGATGACATATTAAGACACATGAGAGATTCTGAAGCATGGAAAACGTTTGACCAGACCTATCTTGAGTTTTCTAGTGAACCACAAAATGTTCGTCTTGGTCTTGCTAGTGACGACTTCAATCCATTTGGTATGACGATTAGTAATTATAGTACTTTGCCAGTGGTACTAGTTCCATACAACACCACTCTTTGGGTGTGTATGAAGCAAACCAGCGTGACGTTATCTAACATCAGTCCTGAGAAGAAACCGCCAAGAAATGACATTGACATATATCTTGGCCCATTGATCAATGAACTAAAAACTGTGTGGGAAGGCGTGGAAACATGTGAAGGTTTCAAGAAAGAAAGGTTTACCATGAAGGCTTCTCTAATGTGAACAATTTTCGAGTTTCCTAGGTTAGAATTATTATATGGTTCGAACACCCATAGTGGTTTGGCTTGCTTGTTGTGTAATGTGGATGCAATCCCACTACGGTTGCCAAAAATTCTAAAGTGGTGTTTCATTGGTAGCCATCATTTTTTACCATGTGACCATCGTTTTAGATTGTTGAAAACTCGATTTGATGGTTGCCCGAATAAAAGAGATCCACCAAAGTTGTTTTCAAGGTCAGAATTGTTGGAACAAATGATTGGGTTAGACATCACATTTGGAAAAAATTTAGATCCTCTCACCAGAAAGAAGAGAGCACGAGAGGATAAGGGTCAATGGAAGAAGAGAAGCATTTTTTTCGATCTCCCATATTGGGAATCCAATCTACTCAGAGACAATCTGAACGTCATGCATATAGAGAAAAATGTGTGTGATAACACGTTATTTACCTTGTTAAATGACAAAGACAGACAGAAAAAACACTTAAAAACTCGTCATGACTTGATTGATATGCGAATTCGGAAAGACTTATGGCCGAAAGCGATGGAAAATGCCCATCAGCTATATATACCATGGCCAAGCAAGAGATTGACTTGATGTTGCAGATGTTGAAAGCCGTGCAGTTCCAAATGATCTTCTAGTAATATATCTAGAGGTGTGGATTTGACTCAACGTAAGAAGTTGGGTGTGAAAAGTCATGATCCACACATTTTATTGCATGAATTCCTGCAAAATATGCATTAGGAATGTGCTTCCCAAACAAGTTGCATCTATGTTGGTTGAGTTCTCATCATGTATGAAGGGATTTTCGGCTATGGTTGTGAACAAAAAAGAACTAGACATGTTACAAGAAAGATTAGTACTTGTTGTTTGTCATATAGAGATGATCTTATGAGCATCATTTTTCACTATCATGGTGCATTTGGTTGACAAAGTTAGACTTGCGGGCCCTATAGTAGCGCTGGATGTACCGTATTGAAAGGTTCTTGGGATAATTAAAAGGGTTTGTTGGGAACAGAGCACACCGTGAAGGTTCGATTGCCGTTAACGTTCAATTTCTTGTACCTGAAAGAAATGGTTGAAACTTGATTTAATCTTGATAGTCGAGTTAATGATTGGGTTGCAGACCCTAACGACCATCCATTGTTTTTCCATCCACTGGCAAACGAGCTGGTGGCATGACACATTTCAAGCTTACTGAGTTAGAGCGCATGCAAGCTGATCGATATGTCTTATTGAATGGTGGAGTAGCAGAACCATTTGTCAAGTTAGTTAGCTGCTCAATACTTTTTACTCAAGTTTAATCTCAAAACAGTTGTACTAATTTCTCTTCTTATGATAAGTAGAGAGTGCAGACTTCAAATCAAGAAACGACCTAGAGGTAGTAGACGAATAACTCAGAATGAAGTTGAGAAATTGCTTCATTGAGAATTTGTGGATTGGTTTCATAAGCGGGTATGCATGGTAAATAAAATAAACACCCTCTCGTTGCCTCTAGACTAATGTTTGTATTTGTATCACTTCGATCTAACAAAGTAGTGTTATTTCAGATAATATTTAATGAAGTTACTACATACTCCAATGATCTACAATTGCTTGCTAAAGGAACATTAACTGAAGATGTGAAATATACCGCATTCGACGTGAACATGTTTAGATTTCGCACACTTGGCGGTGAAGAGATGATACTTTGCTACGGTCACTGAGAATGAAGATTGGGCAAGACAGGGTGTAGTGGCTGATTTTGACTAAGATGTAATATTGTCATGCATTCGAGTTGTTATATGTATTTTTGAAATATGTTACTCTATCATATTGATTTTAATTACAACTATCAATTCTTGTGTCGAATACAAGCACCATGGCAGCTATGTGTGGTGGCTTTGCCGGGGATAACAGGGGTGATGAGAATAGGCATCCTTCGAAGGAAAAGAAGGACTTGTGGAATTTTTGAATGATCGATATGTATTCTTATTAATGTTTACATATTAAATATAATTTCAGTATTAACCTATTGACTAAGTGTTATAATTTAATGTAGACAAGGAAGGTCACCTCTTTGAGAAGAGCTTGACAACTCGTAGATGGAATGTGTTGGGTCGAGATGGGTCAAGGGTGGTGTTGGAGTTAGACAAGTACGGGATGTCTATTGGAGAGGAGTCAATGGGAAGCTGGTGAAGAATCAAATATTCGATATTGGTGCAAAAAACTGGCATAAGGTCACCAAAATGGAGATGGATCACGTGTTTGAGAATTTAATACGGGTAAGTCAATAGTTTATTATTAATGGTACCTACGTAATGTTACATGTTATAGATTTATAAAATTCTAAGTACCTGCCTAATTATGTTGTAGCAAAAATTCTATTCGAATGATGTCGATGAAAAAACTATTCACAAGTACGTTATGAGGGACCTTATGAAGAAGTGGAGAGAAGATCGCCAAAATATTTGGGATAAAAAGTGAGATAAGGAGGGTACAAAGGAGGACAACTATAAGAGAATACCAAAAAAGGTAAATCTGAATAAAAAGGAAAATTTTGTCAACTATAGGAAATTCACGTACGAATCTTTGCATTTTAGATTGTTTTAGTTATAATCTCGAGTTAGTTTTTTAGCTCGTTCAATGTTTATTTGTTGGTTTTAGACTTATTCAACCAAGACCACTGAGAAACAAGGGAAGCAAAAGACATACCACACTTATGGGTCCAAGAATTTCTTGGCAAAGTCAAAATAGCTGGTAATCAATTTTTACCTAAATTGTGTTTTAGTAATGTTATTACTTTATTAGGGTTTGTTATATAAAGATTATGAAAAAAATAGGAGAAGGGGTATAAAAAGAGAGCATACTAGGGGAGATTATGAAAAAAACAGAAGAAAGACTTTATCTAAAAGTTTAATTTTGTTGATAGGACCAAGTTTCGCGGTACATCAGCAACCTTGGGACACATACAGACATTAGTCCAAATAATGATGTAGGTCATCTCTTTTAGGGTAAGGAACACTCTCGTCATGTTTGCTTTTTTGGACTTGGACCTGTCCCATCACAGGTAACATTATGAACTTAATTTAGAGCTATTGGAATGATGCACATTAGTTTAGACTTAGACCAGTTCTTTTGTTGAATGAAGCTTGTAAGTGTGGGATGTGAGTTGAAAATTAGTATAGAAATGTGTTAGAATTTGTTGATTTTACAGTTTGAAGGGTATGTGGTAGTTGTACTTATAAATTAGTCATGCCTAAATTTCAGTAAACTTATGTAATGTGTTCTTGTTTTGTAGGTCTTTGATAGCTCTAGTTAATAGAGGTCTATATCCACCATCTTCTCATCACTCATACCGGGGTGGGAGTAACCAAGGTGGATCTATGCCTACAAGTCTGGTATGATATCACACTCTTCTTCAAGTGATGACAGTGGATCAAGAGGTAAGCAAAAAAAATCTAATGCTCTGAGTTCCTCTACCGAGCATAGTGACGCCGATGATGATATGGAGGACTAGTGTTAGCTAGCTAGGATTAAGTAATCTTATGGACTTTGTTTAAACACTAAGTACATAATGGTACCGTGTTAATCTATTGTTTGTACTAATTAATTAACTCATTTGTTTAAATTAAATTCTTGAGTTCTAATGGATAAAACGTTTTCTGTTATGTTCAAGTTGTATCTGAATGTTGAGATTGAAACAACAATAGCAATAGGAAACGGTTCAAAAATTATGGAAGTTGGAAAATTGAAATTTAGTTCTATAAATATTGTTTAACAGCGGATAGGAACTACTGTTAAACAGATCCCCCGTATAGCAGCATTAATGAGGCCTAGTTTAAAAGCGGTTTTAATCCGCTGTTAAAAGAGGCCCAGTTTAACAGGGGTTCCTATCCATTGTTAAATGGAATTTACCAGCAGAACAGAAAAAACCCGCTATTAAACGGCTTAGCATTGCTTCATTTAATAGTAGATCTCAAACCATTGTTAAACTGTTTGGTAGGGGTTTAAACCGCTGTTAACTGACTTTAAAACCCATGGCATAAGTTGTCTTCCTTGTAGTGTTTACTTATGCCTTCTGCTCCATATCGTCCATCCAATCTCCATAAACACATGTAATATCACAAACATCTCCAACAAGCATATGAGAGAGCTCAAACATTTTAGTGGCATCTTGAAAATTCTCAGAATTATTATTGTCATCTTGGGCTCTAAAATATTTCATGCCATCTTTGAGTCGAAAAGTAACAACATCATGTCCTACTTTTAGTGTCAGGCACCCTTTGAACACATCTATCACAACTTCAGTAATAGCTAAAAATGGATTTTCTAATAGAGAACCACAAAATCAGCTGGAAATTCAAAAGGTCCTACACGAATTGGTACATCCACAATGACATCTCTAGGCTTAACTAAAGACCTACCAGGAAGTTGAAAAACCCTATTAGTCGGTCTAAGTTCAACTATTTCTAATTTCTCTTATAAACTCGTTGGCATAGCATTGATGTGAGAACCTAGATCATGAAGACTTTGACTAACTTTAACATTCTTAATCATGCAAGGTAAACTAAAGATCTATAGGTCTTTTTGCTTAGTCTGCCCGACTTGTATGTGACCTCATGCTTCTTGGTGATCTCTATAAATCTTTCAAAATCCTGTGAAAGCCCTTTCTTCTTGATGGCCAACTGGTATGGGATCTGGGTATGCCTCTGAATCTCCTCTAGAGTGAGAACAAAGTTGGTGTTGGTAGGCTTTCGAGTTGTAGGAGGTGGTGTAGCTGTCTTGACCGGTTTCCTCCTCTTCCTCTGGGATGTAAATTGTAATTTGATTCGGCACCATCTCCGGTTCTTGAACGGATTTTTGATTCCCTTGGATCTTCTTCCCACTCTTTAGTGAAATTGACTTTGTCTCCATGTGCCCCTTTTGCAGACACTGATGGTTGTTGGGATTCAGCTCTGTGTTGCATGGAATCTGTCCATGAGGCCTCTGATCAAACATTTGCGTCAATGATGTGTAAGATGCATCCATCCTTTGTATCCTGGCTTGATAACCTAGAAAGATAGTATTATGGTTAGCTAACTATGCATGCATGGTCTTTATGATATGGACAATGTCTTCGTAGGTTCCTCCAGTCAGGGAAAATTTTGCTGCTGTTGATTTTGCTTGCTCAAAATCTAGGTGGTCCTTGGTCGTTGATGCCTTGAGCGAATCCACTAATGTTGGTGGTTGAGCTTCATTGCTAATGCAAATTGTGGCTTTGTGGAGTGGTGTTGGTATTGTAATCCTCCACTCTAGGATTGTAGAAGTCCGAGAGTCCTCCAGGGTGTGGGAAGTTGTACATTTGTGGGCGACCCCTAATGTTCTTTGTTCTGTAATCTGCATATCCTTGTTGATTGAAAGGGAAGCCTTAGCGGAAAAAATCCACTACTTCTACTATCTTGGAGTTGTTGGTGATGAAATTTTAGTATTCTCCCTGATTATCACAAACAACACCAAGCACAAGCAAAAACACAAGCAGTAGGCAGATTAGAAACTTTCAATGTAAATTTTTGTACTTTCTTCTCGAACTCCTTGACTTGAGCTCCCATTGCAATGTTATCTGCAAAATCTGTTGCTGCTGCATTAGCTGGTCGGATTGTATATGTGCTCAATACTTGGATTTCGTTACACAATTAGAAAAATATGTTAGAGATGTAGCGGGAGTAAGGGCAGTGGCATCTCTGTCAGCTAGTTGGTGCACTAGAATTGATTTTTTTCAATCCACGCCCTACTAAACATGTTCGCCAGTTAACAGTCGGTGTATCCATGATGGAGACACTCAACTAGTAGTTCCTGAAACCTACTCCATAAGTCATAAAGGCTTTCTCCATCTCTTTGATAGATCCTAGAGACGGATTCTCTAACAGTTGCAGTATTCAATGATGGGTAATATTCTTCCATAAAAGTTTGGGCAATAGCATCCGAGGTTCTAAATGTTCCACCTAGTTTTTGGTCAATTATCTCCTTGATTTCCCCTTGAGGGACCACTTGAAGAGCTTGAGTTTGATGCTCTCATCACCCGAACCTCGCATCCTTACGGTGTCACAGTAGGCGTAGAAATCCATAAGGTGAGGGCATGGGTTCTCGTCTAATCTCCCTTCAAACTTCAAGTTCTGCTAGATTAGAGTGATGAGATTTCCCTGAAGCTCGTAGTTAACATCATCTTTTGGGTGGAGCTACACTTTAAGTGGAGATAGCGGCACTGGACTTGGTGTAGTTGGCGAGAATTTGTGCTGCCAATGTTGGTGTTGGTTGTAAAAGTGTGAAGTGTAATTGTGGTCTGAATCCAATTCTGAAGACTCTTCGTACAGAAAACCTTCTTCACTTCCTACTAGTCCTGTCAAAGATTCAGCAAAGTCTCATTCTTCGTCCGAGCGAGAGTCTTGATGAGATTGTTGAAGTGATTTAGAACGTGTCACTAATGGTGACATGCAATGAAAACACACCTACACAAAGAAGAAAAATAATAAAGACCGTGAAAAGTAACTATGAAAGCAAAAATTTAAAATGGAGGCGAATGATTAACACTAATCGACTCGTTTCAAATAGAATATAGAGTCCCCAGCAACGATACCATAATTTGATACACTTGTACTATGCATTAAAAAATAACCTAATTACCGAAGTAATCACAGTCAAATTTCCTTAGTGTGTCTTAATTGTATTCTACTCAAAGTTTTGAAAAGTGCTAACTAGTTTAACAAAGCTATGGTGTGAGTTCCATGAATATCAATCTAAGAATAAAAAACTGTAAATAACAGGAAATTAAAACAAGTTTGCAATACTGCATGATTGAAGGTTTTGACTAATGGGAGAAAACTACTTAAACTTCGAATCCCCCTAGACTATCCAAATTCACAAGTGATATTCAACTTCAACAATTTACGCAAAACAAGATAAATTCAGTTCATCGTCGCATTTCTTCTCTAATCAAATCACACCTTTTCAGGTATGTTAATTTGCTACCTATCTACTATCTCAGTCCACTCTTTCGAGACAAAGAGCTGAAATCTGCTAGGCGATAAAACAAACGAGAACTACTCACACCACAGACTAGTCTATTCGCACTTGGATGAGGGTTAACGATTGACCTACTTGTTTAATTTCGGTGTTCTAGATATGAAAGCTCTTTCGGGAAAATAAAATATCTAACAAGATCCTATTCAAGTTGATAAGGCAAGAACATAAACCAAATCGAAATTAAACATATACAAACATCCATCAAACTCGCATAAGTCATCAAAGTCTAACAATCATTCATTCATAAGGAATTGCCTATGACTCATATAATATAAGCATGCGGAGTTTAGCTAATCATAATCTTAAATAAAAAACAAACTCAACAAAGGAAACCATTGATTTTAGGCGTACACAAATAACTATGAAAAACCTAATTTCACCAATTCCAGTCGAAGAACTATATTCGTCATTTCCAATCGAGGAACTTGATTCGCCTACATTGTCCGATTCGAGTTCGAATTCAGCCAAAAATCAACCCTTGATTTCGATTTCAATTTTGAATTAAACTCCCAACTGATTCTGGACAGCCAAGCCTATTTCTAGTATTTTTCATTATCAATGATTTTTTATAATTGGCTAATTTCATTTAATATTCTATCCAAACAAAAATATTTATAATTTATAATTTGATATTAATCTCCTCAATATTATGATATTTTAAATATCATAATAATGTTCGAGATAATACATATGAAACCAGCTAATTCGGTTGAAAAAAGAAGTAATTACGATGACAATACTGCAACCAACAACTAGTATATTAACAGAGAGTAGGTCGTTTTGGAAGGAGCATGTCCCAGCCTTCAGAAGAACAATTTTGCCGAAAAGGAAACTTGAAAAGAAACGACCGGATTCGCCGGGGACGGAAGAAACGGAGGCTTAGCTGCTGAGAAATTGATCATCGGCGGCTGGAGAAACAAGAAATCCACGGACCAGTGGCCAGCGATCGGAGGAGAAAAGTGGTGGGACCACAGTAAGTGAGAGAGGGAGAGGGAGAGGGAGAGAAGGACGAAGAGAGGGTGCGAGATATCAGATCGGAGAAATGAAAGAGGAATTCGCGGGTTAGATCGTCGGCCGGATGCAAACTGTGATGTACTTTTTCCGTTCATTTCAACAGAAAGGGAAACGACAGAGCTTGTGGGCAATAGCGTCTGAAAGAGTGCGCAGAAATCCGCGATTGCACCGTCTTCCTCGGCGCTGCTGTCTTTCTCTTGTGGAATCTGATAAGGGGCGTGGTAAGGAGAGCAAGAAACCCGATTCTTAGCCTCTATGTTCTTGTCGTAAGACTTACGCTACTTCTTAGTGTGTAGTTTCGTAATTGACATCTTGTTATGATGGTCCCTCTTCGAGGTTGAATTAATGTAGAGCATAATGTTTCCAAAAGATCTGCTTCATTTGTGGCGTTGTAGTCGATCAAATGGAATAGAAGAAGGTGAATTCTTCTGCTAAGGCCTAGTTTAATTTGATGGTGACTTCAATTTCGTCTGTTTTGAGTACGTGACGTTTGTAATGAGCTAAGGTAGCAAACTCATCACCGGGCAGACTGCCATTACTTGATTGATGTGTCTGCGTTTCGTTTGATGTAGTGGGTTGTTGTAGTCAGAATAATGTGATGGTAGCCTCTTAGCTAAACGTGTCAGTCAAGTACATTTTCGTTTCAGTTACTCTCTAATGGCTTGTTCCGACTTTTATTTGCTGCCTACATGTCTGCTCAATCTTGTAATTCTCTTATGCTGCAACATCTTTGTGGCTTTAAATATTTTCTATTTGCTTAAACTGAAAATGGATTATAATACCTTGTCCCACTTTAAGTGCACAATCATGCACGATTCGTAAGGGAAAGGCTTAAAATATTTTCTATTTGCTTAAACTGAAGATTGGATTAGTCAAAAGTTTCTAGTTTATTGAGATGCTTTATCCATGTATAATGAGCCTTCTTGGACTAGGGCAGGTGGTTGAAGTTTAGGCGTTTTTTTTATTGGTTTACTGTGAGTTGTTCTATGTGATAATGAATTATCAGTTTCGTTAACGCTGTGCTTGCAAATGCCATTTCTTTCAGAAGCTAGTATTTCTGATGTTCTTTGACATTCCATTCTATAATGTCTGCTGTCAATAGTAGCATTTGGGGATCTTTCATATTTTCAGAAAGGAATCTTTTGTTACAGTCCAGTTAGTAGGTGATGCGGACGTCTCCATTCGTTGAGGGTTTCAGTTTGTATGTCAATGTAAATTTGTTCTTTCACTTGCATAAATATCTATTTACAGTAATGGATTGCATAATTTTGCTGCAGCTTACTTTACTATATGCTCTAATTTTCTTTGTAGGTTTTCAGCTTGATGATTCGCTAATTTGACATTCAGTTAATATGAATGAAACAATTAAATATTTGGGAAGCAGAACAGAGTGTGAGAGATTGAGATCGTGAAAGCAATAAATGTCTTGCAGCAGGGAGGAGAAGCAATGGAGTTGCGGCAAACCCCGAGCAGTAAATTTGCAAAGAGTGACATCAATGGTGCGAGAGATTGGGGAGCCTTGTCTTTCTCAATCACCGATAAAGGTACTATACCTATCTATAATGCCAGCTTAGTTGACCTTCATCTTCATTAGTTACATTTTTATGCGTTTTCTCTTCAGATATATATATGCTAGGCATTTTATATGTCTTCTATTTGGATTTATATATGCCAAGCTTTTGAAGCTGGTAACGTAAGCTGGTGGTTCCTTAACATGGATCTAATATAATATCTCAACTTCAACGGCTAATTGTCCTAAATGGTCCCTTACGTTTGGGCGAAATCACAAACCAGTCCTTGACGTTTGGGCAAAATCACAAACCAGTCCCCAACTTCAACACTACAATACATCAATCTTCTGTGTTATCAGTGCAATGTTCGCAATCTGGCACGTTTTTTACCTGTTCCGTTATAGAAAACATCTTCTCAGGACTAATGTTGGGAGTAGGTTTGAGAATTTGAAACGAACCATGTTTATGATTATTGTGGATGTTCATCGGAAAAAATGATTGATTGCGGATAAGTTGCGATTGTGGATGTAACTTAGTGGCACATATTGGAGAAATAGATCTGGATATGCAGAATAAGTATGCTACATATCACTGGTAAATATCCTTTTCAAGCAATCGTAATGAGTTAGAGCATCAACATATAAGCTGGATAGAATTTGACTTCACATTACTCCATAGATATTTGATATGAGCATCCTGTTCGTAGCTGAAACCCGTTATCTGGTGTATTGATTATCAATCCTATTTTTTTAATATAAGATTTTTTTTGTTCACGATTGGTAAGGGAAAGGATTTCAAAGACCAGTGACAGCTCTTACCTTGCGGGAAACTTGTTTGAGATAATATCATTTTTCTTTAGTTTGATCTGAAGCTTGAAACATTGTTATTTTGTAAATGATCATTCATGTTGTGGCCCCTGGATCCACTATCCAGTGCGAGTTAGTGCAACTAGTCTGACAGCGCCTTGACTTATTCATGTTCTCTTTTTCGAGTGCTACTTTTCTCTGAATTGGTGTTTCCTATATTGCAAAGTCAGTCATATGCAAGCCCAATTTGTTGTACAGGTTAGCAGAATGCTGAAGAGGGAGAAGTGGCAGGCAACTTTTGAATGTGATGGCAAGGTGTCTGGATTTCGGAAAGTACTCAAGTCAATTGTTCTGGGGGTATGTTGGTAGCAAATTTTTATATCTTGAACTTTGCTTATGAATATGTTCTTCAACATGGGTCTTTGTGGTACTCAATGATCGTTTGTTATAAGTCATACCTGTATAAAGCCAACCACTTGTGTAATGATTAATAGGTTTGCTTATGGTTTCCTGTACTTTTGATGGAAACTTCTTGTTCTGGTCTTATAGAATTCCAGAGTTAGAATGATTATGGATTGATGATTATTTCTGTGTTTCCAGTTTACATATATACATGGTGCGCATCATTAGGATGCAGAATCTCCTATGATAATCCCTACAAATCAGGGATTGTACTACCTACCACTTACTACTAATATACAGCATAAATTAGGCTAGAAAGATCAACTAGGACAGCTAATCTAACTCTAATTTCTATGCCCACTCACACCCTAATTATCGCTGTAATTCTACACTCCCCCTCAAACTTGGCTGTAGATGTTATGGAGGCCAAGCTTGCCTTGTAGATCATCAAACATATCTCTAGGTAGAGCCTTAGTAAGGATGTCTGCAATCTGCTGCTTGGATGGAACGTACTCCATCTCGAATTCCTTGCTGTTTACCTTCTCAGAAATGAAGTGACGATCCAGTTCAACATGTTTAGTACGGTCATGATGAACTGGATTTCTCACTATGCTTAATGCTGCCTGACTATCACATAGCACTTTAACTGGACCCTTATCCTCCATCTTAAGCTCCTTTAAAATGCGCCTTAACTAAATTCCTTCACAAATGCCATCAGCTAATGCCCTGTACTCTGCTTCGGCACTGCTTCTCGAGACAACAGTCTGCTTCTTACTCCGCCAGGTTACTAGGTTTCCCCACACATAGGTACAGTATGCTGAGGTTGATCTTCGATCTGTAAGGTCTCCAGCCCAGCTCGCATCCGTATAAATAGAAATTCTGCGTCCAGTGTGTTTCTGGATCAGCAGTCCAACACCTGGTGTGCTCTTTCGATATCTCAAAATCCTCATCACTGCCTCCATATGCTCTTCATTTGGATTGTGCATATGTTGGCTCACGATGCTCACTGGAAATGAGATGTCTGGACGAGTGTGTGCTAAGTATATTAGCTTTCCTACCAACTTCTGGTAGCTCCCCCTCTCTACTGGCGCTGCTTCTTGGCCAAGAGCAAACTTCAGATTGTGTTCCATTGGTGTGCTTGCTGGTTTGCACCCAATCATTCCAGTTTCCCTTAACTAGTCTAGAACGTACTTTCGTTGGGATAAACTCAGTCCCTTGCTTGATCGTGCTACTTCAATGCCTAGGAAATACCTCAAATTTCCTAGGTCTTTTATTTCGAATTCCAGTGCTAGTTTTTTCTTGAGATTTCTGATTTCCTTTTCATCATCCCCTGTAATGATAATGTCATCAACATACACGATAAGGATAGCCTTTCTCCCTTCCTGATCTTGCTTTATAAACATAGTATGATCAGTTTGACACTGATAATACCCGTATCCCTTCACTGACTGGGAGAACCTCTCAAACCATGCTCGTGGCGACTGTTTTAGGCCATATAATGCCTTCTTCAGTCTACACACCATTCCAGGTTCAGAGGTGACGCCTGCCGGAACATTCATATACACCTCCTCACTTAGATCTCCGTTTAGGAAAGCATTCTTCACGTCTAGTTGGTAGAGGGGCCAATCTAGATTTATTGCAATGCTTAGGAGAACTCTTACAGTTTTAAGCTTGGCTACTGGAGCAAATGTCTCCTCGTAGTCCACTCCATAGCACTGTGTGAATCCTCTAGCTACGAGTCGAGCCTTATACCTCTCAATCTTTCCTTCTGAAGTATACTTCACTGTGAATATCCATTTGCAATCGACTGTGGATTTTCCAGCTGGTAGTTGTACTGTATCCCACGTCTGATTCTTGAGCAGTGCATTTATCTCTTCCAACACTGCTGCCCTCCAGTGAGGTATTCCCATAGCTTCTTCGATGGAGTGAGGGATTTCTGTGTTGTCGAGAGTCCCCACAAACGCCTTGTACTTCTGGCTTAGATTTCCATATGAAACCCATCTCTCAATAGGATGAGTTGTGCACGATCTAGTTCCTTTCCTGTGAGCAATTGGAAGGTAGACTGTATCATCCACCTGAGTCTCCTCTGTACCAGCAGCCTGAGTTTCCTCTGTTTCCTCCGTTTGACCATCATTCCTAACCACATCACCAGGTTCAATCCCCTGATTCATTTGTGCTGACTCGCCTTCTTGGGAGGCTGAGGTCTCGTCAAATTCCTGGTCAGGCTGAGCATGTGTGTGTTCTGCAGTCTTCTTCCTACGCTGATAAACCAGAAGAGGAGGTATCTGACTGTTATGTTCTGTGGAAGGATTTTTGGCTATTTTAGGAGGCTCTAGAACGACTGGGGATGATTCCAAGGTAATAATACTACCAATGGAGGACTCAACAGTAGAATTCTCCCCCTGAGGCTGACAGTGGGAGTAGAAAGGATGATGTTCAAAAAACGTAACATTTTTTGAATGATAGACTTTGTGGTTACTTGGAGAATAACACTTGTAACCACTGTGATGGGGAGAATATCCCAAAAAAACACATTTGACTGCTCTAGGATCGAGTGTAGTACGTAGGGATGAATCTAAATGCACAAAGGCTGTACATCCAAATACTCTAAGAGGAAGGTTGGATGATAGAGCATGACTATGGGGAAAGTTTTTGAGAAGAACACTACGAGGAGTTTTAAATCGTAGGGTTCGATTTGGAAGACGGTTGATAAGATAGGTTGCTGTAAGTACAGCATCACCCCATAAGCTCTTTGGAGCCTTAGCAGCAAACAGTGATGCTCTTGCAACTTCCAGCAAATGATGGTTTTTGCGCTCAGCTATCCCGTTTTGCTGGGGAGTGTAAGGGCAAGAGCTACTGTGAGCAATACCGTTGGCAGTGAGGAAGGAGCTTAAGGAGTGATTGAAATAATCCTTTGCATTATCAGTGTGCAGAATTCGAATAGGTGTTTGAAACTGAGTTTTGACTTGACTTTGGAAGTTTTGGAAAATTTTCTGGGTTTCAGTCTTTGATTTCATTACGTATGTCCATGTTAAGCGGGTGTGATCATCGATGAAGGTGATGAACCATCGAAAACCATTACTTGTTTTGACAGAACATGGACCCCAAATATCGCTGTGAATGATGGAAAAAGGATGTGTTGGCTTATATGGCAGACTATGATAAACAATCTTTGTTTGTTTTGCAAGTTGACACACCTCATAATAGAAAGAATTCGGATTTTTATTGATAAAAAGCTTAGGAAATAGTTTTTTGAGATAAGAGAAACTAGAGTGGCCTAACCGATAGTGCCACATCATGACGGGACATTCTAACTGGCTTGACCTAGAACTTAAGTGTGCTGACTTGGAACCCTCTTCTCCTGGTCTAACTTCGCTTATTGTCTTCAGACAGTACGGTCCATCACACAGCTCAAACCTGCCAATCATCCTCTGAGATCCCACCTCCTGCAATACACATTGTGATGGATCACAGGTTAATCGACATTTAAGATCCTGTGTAATCGACTAACGAAAATCGGATTGCAATTTAGCTTTAGAACGTATAGAACGGGGAACACGGCTGATTAGGGGTCGGGTAGGACATCCCAATTCCTTCGACGGAGCGATGGTTCCATCGGCGATACGAACTCCTGCTTTCCCTACATGAGCCTGGATATTGTGGAGTAACTGTCTAGAACCAGTCATATGTTCAGTAGCTCCAGAATCCAATATCCAGTGTTGTTTGAACTGATTTAGGGCAAGGAATGCAGTAGAATTAATACCTTGACTAGCAAACAGGTTGTGGTGAGTTTCAGAGGGACCTGCAGATGCCTTCTTAGCAGTGTATTGAGCCATCATCTGCTGGAGGATCTCGAGTTGTTCCCTGGTCATCTGACCAATCTGTTGAGCTTGCTCAGTGGCAGCCGCCTGTGCATGGGCTTCTCTTTCTGCCTTAGGTTTCCAGTCAGCAGGCTTCCCATGTAGTTTCCAACAGGTTTCCTTAGTGTCCTGTCTTGTTACAGTGAGTACACTGTGGACGCAGCTTTCCAGACTTGGTATACGCGTTCCCTTGATTTCCAGTGTAGTGAGTGGCCAGGGCAGAACCCTCCACTGGAGTGCTCTTAGACTCAGGGATCATGAGCTTTCTCCTGCTCTCTTCCCACTTGATTTCAGCAAATGCTTCCCTGACTGATGGAAGAGGAAGACGGCCCATGATCCTTCCCTTGACCTCATCAAGGGCCTGATTCAGTCCAAGGAGGAAACGGATGGTCCGTTTGGTCTGAAGGATTTGACGATACAGTTCTGCATCTTCTGTACATTTCCACAGGTGGACATCGTACAGATCCTGCTGCAGCCAGCATTTGCTCAGTTCGTCATAGTACTGAGTGACTGATTTTTCCCCTTGTTTGAGATCATGGAGCCACATCTCCACCTCAAAGGCTTCAGCCTTGTTTGCCTGATTGGAGTATGTGTGTTTGGCTCCATCCCAGATCTCCTGGGCAGTTTGGTGAAGAAGAAATTTTTCACCAATAGACGTGGTCATTGAATTCAGAAGCCACGACTGGACCATATTGTCCTCAATATCCCAGTTGTCGAATTCTGGGTCATCCTCTGCTGGCTGCTTTGTCTTTCCAGTCAGGTAGCCTCTCTTTCCCTTGCCTGAGATGAATTTCAGGACGGACGAAGACCACTGGAGATAGTTATCTCCGTTGAGGCGATGGTTGGTGATACAGCCTAGGACTGTATCGGAGGCAGCTGGAGTTGAGTGCTTCTGGGAGGGATCTCCTGAAGTCACAGACGGCGAGGATGGGGCTTGAACTTCATCGTTCGTGTTCGCCATTAGATCAGAATGAGAGAGAGAGAGAGAGAGATAGGTAGATGGAGCTGGATTCAAGGTCTGAATCTAAGCTCTGATACCATATAGAATTCCAGAGTTAGAATGATTCTGGATTGATGATTATTTCTGTGTTTCCAGTTTACATATATACATGGTGCGCATCATTAGGATGCAGAATCTCCTATGATAATCCCTACAAATCAGGGATTGTACTACCTACCACTTACTACTAATATACAGCATAAATTAGGCTAGAAAGATCAACTAGGACAGCTAATCTAACTCTAATTTCTATGCCTACTCACACCCTAATTATCGCTGTAATTCTACAGGTCTATCATTTTTTTCATAGGTGACAAGCATGTGGCAACATTTCTGAGCCTTTTCTTTTATTCAGTTCTATCAAGGACCCTTTGACATCTGAGTTTTATCATGGACATTTTTATTGATATAACCTAACTGTTCCTTCAATTCTTATATAAGATTATTGTGGGTTCCTCATGCCTATTATGGTGCATGTATAGCTTATATGATCATTGTTGCATGTTGCACCCGCTTGAGAAGGTGGTCAGGAAATAACTTACTAGGGTCTACAAGTATGATACATTTGAATGGGTTCACATGCTTGGCCTGCTATTCTATTTCTTGCTATGTAGCCAATTCATCCATCTCTGTTCTGCTATGTACTCACATGGATATGGTTTCTGGGGTCTTGATGCAACTGATTGTCATTTAAGACTCTCGACAATTTAATCTTCTTTTCAACTGATCCAACATATTTGTCTTATAATCCATATTTTCTTTTACCCTTTCTTGTTCTGAGACATGAGTCGTTATTTAGAAGTCCAGAAGATGCTTTTATGTTATACTCTATGTAACTGATCTTTTGGTTGTTTTAGGGTGTTGATCCATCGATAAGGGCAGAAGTTTGGGAATTTTTACTCGGTTGTTATGCGTTGGAAAGCACGACTGAATGCCGAAAGCAGCTGAGACTTGCACGGAGGTACTTTTTATTTACATTAGGTTTTCTGTATATTGTAGCTGAGTAACCGAGAATATTACATATTGGCAAAGAATAGGACTCCCACATAATTGTAGCTGAGTAACCGAGAATATTACATATTGGCAAAGAATAGGACTCCTACCATATGTGGGAGTCCTAATAGAGAGGTAAGAAACTAATTAGGAGATATCTACGATAAAAACTGTCCTATTTAGCTCTACTACGTGCTCCTCCCCCCCCCCCCCCCCCCCCCACACCCCACCTCAAGCTGAGTAGTGTACACATTGTACATTCCCAGGTTGTCGATCAACTAATCAAATAGAGGTTTATGTAGAGCCTTCATGAAGACGTGTGCTGTTGATAGGTGGAGATGTAATGAACTTGCAACAGTCACATGACTAGTTTTGGTGCATCTGTAAAATACCGTGTGGGTTTGCAGATAGTTATCTTTCGAAAATAGTTAAGGAGGTTCATAGGTCTTATGTTGCTTCAACTGGCTTATAATGCAGGGAGCGCTATGAAAACTTGGTCAAACAGTGCCAAGCAATGCATTCAAGCATTGGGACTGGTGCGCTTGCTTATGTTGTTGGGTCAAAAGTTATGGACGTCAGAACTTCATCAAAGGATGATGTGGGGGTGGAAGCTATTGTTCAAAATAGAGAAAGCACTGACATCTTGAAGAGTTCTAGTAATTGGAATGGTAATTGCCTCAACGGCTCGTATGCACCTGGAAGAGAAAGTTCTAGTGATTCTGCGGAAATCGTTAGTGGGAGGGGTAGCAACGATAGTGCAGCATACAGCTCTTCTTATTTGAGAGCTGATTCAGGTGCACATAAGAGCAGTTTGATGGAGAGTTGTGAAGTAGATGATGGATCACACTGTGAAGTAGGAGGTTTCTTTGATTTTCCCCCGTTGCCAGTCACAAATTTGTTTGAGAAAGTAGATGGTGATGATGATGATTATGATGATGAAGATAGTCCTGCATCAAGGCAACTGATGTCTCATGATGAGAGTATGCACAGTTTTCAAATTAATAACAATGATGCTTTGATTATGGAAACCAATGGCTCACAATCTAGAAATATACCTGGTAATAGAGACTCTGAAATTGAAATAGTTCCACATGATGGCCAAAAGACAGCATCATGGTCGAGTAGTCAGGATTCTAAGAGGATTGAAATGAATGGGTTGACAATATCTGGTATTCAACCACTAGTGAATTCATCCCACAGAGGGCCTACTGGTGAAGATAGAGTATCTGAATGGCTTTGGACTCTGCACGGAATTGGTAAGGAATCAACTTATTGTTAATTTTCTAAGGTGAGTAGGAGCTACTTCTTGCCCTACGCTCACAACCTTGTTCATTTCTCAGTTGTTGACGTGGTAAGAACAGACATTCATCTTGAATTCTACGAGGACAAGAAAAATTTGGCTAGAATGTCTGATATACTTGCAGTTTATGCCTGGATTGATCCTGCCACAGGTTATTGTCAAGGTACACATTCTTCAGGTTTTCTTTCCCTTTTTTTGATGTTTCTTGTTGGAAGCTTTACAGAAGAAGTCTTCTTGATTGCATCTTTGTGTGTTTAGGTATGAGTGATTTGCTGTCTCCTTTTGTTGTACTATTCGACGACGATGCTGATGCATTTTGGTGCTTTGAGATGCTTCTAAGGAGAATGGTATACATAATTTTAAAAGCACGTTTTAACCTTTTAAGTGTTCTTCTCTAACCTCTGGTTTCACATATGTACAGCGTGAGAACTTTCAGATGGAAGGACCAACTGGTGTGATGAAGCAATTGCAGGCACTGTGGCACATATTAGAAGTTTCGGACAGGGAAATTTATGCACACCTGTCGCGAATAGGTGCTGAAAGCCTGCACTTTGCATTTCGGATGTTGATGGTTCTCTTCCGGCGGGAGCTATCTTTCAGTGAAACTCTTCGGATGTGGGAGGTTTGTAATTGTCAGTTTTTCCTTCTGGTGGAGTTCATGCCATTGGTGCCCTTATGTTACTGCACCTGGAATGCTGATGTAGATTCTTTGTTTGGCGTTTTAGGGAACACGAACTTGCGTTCAGTTACCAAGTTTTTGCATTTTTTTCTCTTTCTGGTTTTTCTGGGTACTAGTATCGTTGTTTTTCTTTATGAATTAGGTACTATTGTCAGTATTTCATATTCTCGATGAACGTTCACTCTTCATTGGATTCAATTTGATATTAGAGCCAATCCGTGAATAGTGTTGTATGCATGCCATCAAGGGGAAGCAACTTAATCTCATAACGTTGTCCCCTTAAGAGCTTTTGTAAGATTAACTTTTTTATCCTATGTATGATGTGTAAGATCATGTTTATTGTTCGGAGTACTAGAGTGGAATGACACGGAAGGATCTTCTCTACTGTATTAACTGAAACGGAAAAGTTGGTGCAACTGACCTGATAATTTTGGTTTTGCTCCTGGATTAGAAGTACAACAGAGGATGATTCCTGGTCTACAAATAATTTTTGGTTAGAATGCAAGACAATAAGACTGACTAACTGGCAGTGCATGATAATGTTTCAGCAGCATCTGACCTTTTTGAATAATGCCCAAAGTCATTATATACAAAGCTCTTTAGGCAGTCTTTGAAGTGTGGTGGTGAAACTATGTATATATGTCTGGTATAGGGAATATTAAATCCGTGATGTGATTTTGTATTTGTATCTGATTTGTTCTTTTTAATTCAGATGATGTGGGCTGCGGATTTTGATGAATCTGTGGCCTGGAATCTAGAGAAAAGCTGTCTTGAGGCGCTGGTGCTACATCTTCCTCAAAACAATGAGAATGGAACAAGAACAGAAAGCACAGACACTGGTAATGACTGCCGTAAGGGAAATCCAGAAACAAAACTAGGACATAGAGAGCAGTCAAAATCTGAGATCGATGGAGCAAAGTCCACTCTGACACATCCTATATGTGGGTTCCCAAGGAATTTTTGGTCTAAAGGTGGCCCCACGGAGATCAGCACTCTTGTGTCGTCAACTAACAATGGAGATGATGAACTGCCCGTCTTTTGTGTGGCAGCAATTCTTATAATGAACCGTCATAAGATCATCAAAGAAACTCGGTCATTTGAGGATATGATAAAGGCAGGTGCATTACACTTCCTATTATTGTTTATGTGGGATATGGGTGGGACTCCAGTGTCATGGCGGCCTTTTCATGCTGTCTATCAAGGAACTGTGTGCCTTACCTAGTTTCCGGTTGCTTTTGTTTATGTCCTTTGAATTTTATCCTCAATGGGACTACTTCACGTACTATTCAGTGATGGGGCGATAATGAGCTGTTACCTAGGGTGGTTTGTGTTGTTAGCTGGTCGACTTCCAGTCTTTCATGTGTTACATTTTTGCAGATTTTCAATGACAACATGCTAAAGATCCATGTCAAGCGGTGTATACGCACAGCAATCAAGCTCCGAAAGAAATACTTTTCTAAGGTCAGTTTTGCGGTAAACCTTTCTATTTTGTATGCATATGGTAGCAGTTTCCATTTTATATGCATTCCTGTTGAGTTATTGTTTTTTCCTTTTAATTATGGCCCTATGTAGTCTGTTTTTTATTTCACGCAGTCTCTATATTTATATGACAACCAACTATTATACCATATTAATTTGTGCAATCTGTTTTTACCTACACAGTCCTTTTTTACCAACGCAATTCGTTTTTACTAATGTAGTCCGTTTGTGTAGAACGGACTTTGTTAGTAACTGACAATGGTCGTAAAAACGGATTGGTTTAGTAACTTACAATGGTCGTAAAAGCGGATTGTTGTTAGTAACTGACAATGATCGTAAAAACAGACTGTGTTAGTAAAAATAGGTTGCTTTGGTAAAAAAATAAACTATATTATTAAAAATGGACAACACGAATTATTAGGGGTCTAATAGTTGTGGAATTACCTTATATGAGTAAGATTTGTTAGCTGTCTTGATTAATCATGTTTATATTTACTTATGTGTATCTAGCCTTAATATCAATAGTATAGGACAAATTATAGTATTTGAGTAGGTAAGGTGATCCCTGATTTGTGGGGATGCACTGTGTGAGTAATCTGCTCCCTAATAAGAGCAGTACCTTGTATATAATCCCTAGAGTTCTACCTGAAATAATATAACAAAAAATATATCTTTTGGAATTCTTTATGATATTATTAGAGCTTCGGTTCTTACTCTACTTCCATTCTCGTTTCTTCTTCTCTCTCAAACACCTCTTTCTTTATCATGACCAACACTAACAACGACGGTGAGTTCCTCTGTGACTTCAGAAGATTCCTCTCTGAAGCGCGTCAATTCATCAATTCTTTCTGATACAGTTCTAGATTGCATCACCAATCATCGTCTCAATGGAGACAACTACCTCCGGTGGTTCTCATCTGTTCTCAAGTTCATCTCAGGCAAGGGGAAGAGAGGATATCTGTCTGGCAAAACTAAGCAGCCAGCGGAAGACAATCCAGAGGTCTCCAACTGGGACATCAAGGACAACATGGTCCAGTCCTGACTCCTCAATTCAATGATCACATCCATCAGGGAAAAGTTTCTTTTCCACAAAGCAGCTCATGTAATCTGGGAAGGAGCTCGACATATGTATTCAAATCAAGCGAACAATGCTGAATTATTTGAGATAGAGATGCGTCTTCACGATCTCAAACAAGGGAATCAATCTGTTACTCAGTATTATGATGAACTGAGTAAGTACTGGCTGCAATAGGATTTGTACGATGTTCATCTGTGGAAATGTTAAGATGACGCGGAACTCTACTGGAAGATTCTACAAACAAGGTGGACCATTCGCTTCATTCTTGGCCTCAATCAAGCCCTATATGAAGTCAAGGGCAGAGTCATGGCACGTCTACCACTTCCTTCGGTACGAGAGGCCTTTGTTGAAGTTAAGTGGGAGGAGAGTAGGAGAACGCTTATGATTCCTGAATCCAAGAATATCACCGCTGAAGGCTCTGCTCTCGCTACTCACTATTCTGGAAATTCACAAGGACGTGGTTACACAAAGTCTGGCAAGCCACGTCCCCACTGTGATCACTGCAACAAATTAGGTCATACGAAGGAGACGTGCTGGAAGTTGCATGGGAAACCAGCTGATTGGAAGCCCAAGACAGAGAGGGAGGCCCATGCACATGCTGTTGCAACTGACCAGGCAAACCAATTTGGTCAACTCAGCAGGGAGCAACTCGAGATTCTCCAGCAGTTGATGTCCCAATACTCCGCAAAGAAATCATCTACAGTCCTTCTGAAACTCATACCCGTTTATTTGCTAGTCAAGGTATACAATCCACTGCTTTCCTAGCTCCAAATCAGTTTAAACAAAACTAGGTACTTGATTCTGGTGCCACTGAACACGACTGGCTTCAAACATCTTCATAATATACAGCCCCATTCAGGAAAGGAAGGAGTTTGTATTGGTAATGGGACTCTTGCACCTGTTGAGGGAGTTGGCACAGCTTATTTATTTCCCACTCAAACATTGTTTTCTGTGCTTTATGTCCCAAAACGCAATTGTAATCTGATTTCTATTAGTCAGATCATGAAAGATCTACACTGTCAACTAACATGTGGTCCTTCTAAATTCACATTACAAGAGGTGGGATATCAGAGGACGATTGGCAAGTTTGAGCTGTTTGATGGACTGTATCTTTTGTGCCCGAAGTAGAAGTTTCAAAGTTGGTGCATTGAAGTTCTAAGTCGAGGAAATTGGAGTGTCCAGCCATGTTGTGCCACTACCGGTTAAGTCATTCCAGTTTCAGTTATCTCAAAAAATTGTGTCCCAAGCTTTTCATCAATAAAAATCAAAAGTTCTTCTATTGTGATGTTTGTCAACTTGCCAAACACACAAAAACTGTCTACCGTAGTATACCTTACAAACAATCGCACCCTTTCTCTATCATTCATAGTGATATCTAGAGCGCATGCTCCGTTAAAACATTCAATGGCTTTCGGTGGTTCATCACCATCATCGACGATCACACCCGTCTAACATGGACCTATCTCATGAAATCCAAGGCAGAAACAAATCAAATCATCCAAACCTTCCACAAACAAATCACAACTCAATTCCAAACACCTATTCGTGTCCTACACAGACAATGCAAAAGGATTATTTCAACCAATCCTTAGGCAACTTCCTCACAACCAATGGTATTACTCACAGTAGCTCTTGTCCTTACATTCAACAAAATGGAATTTGCTGAACACAAAAATCGCTATCTCTTAGAAGTCGCTAGAGCCTCAATGTTTGCTGCAAAGGCTCCTAAATCCTTGTGGGGTGATGCTGTTCTCACCGCCACATATCTTATCAATTGCCTCCCTAGTCGAACTCTCATTTTTAAAATCCCTCGAACTGTCCTACTCAAACTCTTTCACCACAGTCATGCTCTCTCTTCTCATCTTCCTCTCCGAGTGTTCGGGTGCACAGCTTTTGTCCATTTAGACTCCATGCATACTAAACTAGACCCTAGAGCAATTCAATGTGTCTTCCTTGGATATTCTCCGCATCATAGTGGTTACAAATGCTATTCACCTCACAAAATCTATCATTCCAAAAATGTTACATTCTTCGAACACCCACCATTCCACTCCCACTGTCAGCCTCAGGGGGGATTTCTACTGCTTCCGAGCCCTCAATTGGTAGTATCATTAATCTAGAATCTTGGGTTGTCTTAGATCCCACTAAGGAAAGCATTGAGCTCAAATAAAATCCTCCTCTTTTGGTCTATCAACGTCGGAAGAAGACTACAGATATCACACGCTCCAAACTACCGAGAATCTGATGAGAACTCAGCCTCCCAGGAACACCAAGTTAGTGAGTTAGATCAATTGGAGCCTTCGGGCGAAAGTGTTGAATAGACGGAGAAGACTCGTACAGAGGTTACAGCTGATCTTCCAATCGCACAACGGAAAGGAACCAGAGCATGCACGAATCATCTTATCAAGAGATGGGTCTCGTACAGAAACCTAAGTCAGAAGTACAGGGCATTTGTGGGAAATTTTGACACAATAAAAATTCTCAACTCTATTGTAGAGGCTATGAGTATACCTCACTGTAGGAAAGCTGTGTTGGAAGAAATCAATGCACTTCAGAAGAATCAGACTTGGGATATTGTAAGGTTACCAGCAGGGAAGTCCATAATCGATTTGAAGTGGATATTTACAGTGAAATATACATCAGAAGGAAATGTCGAAAGGTTCAAGGCACGTCTTGGAGCTATGGGATTCACCCAGTGTTATGGAGTGGATTACGAGGAGTCATTTGCTCCTGTAGCCAAGTTGAAAACTGTGAGGGTTCTCCTAAGTCTTGCAGTAAATCTGGACTGTCCCCTCTACCAACTAGATGTAAAAAATGTGTTCTTAAACGGAGACCTAAGTGAAGAGGTTTATATGAATGTCCCTACAAGTGTTACTACTGTACCAAACGTGGTGTGTAAGCTTAAGATGGCTTTATACGGCCTAAAACAGTCATCGTGGGGTGGTTTGAGCGATTCTCTCTGGCTGTGAAAGGATGTGGATATTATCACTGTCAGGCTTACCACACTATCTTTATAAAGCAGAATCAGTAAAAAAAGCTATTCTCATCGTATATGTAGAGGACATCATTATCACAGGGGATGATGAACAAGAGATCAACAATCTCAAACGCAGACTTGCATTGGAGTTTGAAATAAAGGACCTGGGAACTTGAGATATTTCTTGGGTAATGAATTGGCTCGATCGAGCAAAGAGTTGAGTCTATCTCAACGAAAGTATGTACTAGACCTATTGAAGGAAACTGGAATGAGCGGATGTAAGCCTACTAGCACACCAATGGAACACAACTTGAAGTTCACTCATGACACATAAGTGGCAGCAGTGGAGAGGGGGAGTTACCAGAAATTGGTGGGAAAGCTGATATATTTAGCTCATACTCGTCCAAATATTTCCAGTCAGCATTGTGAGCCAGTATATGCATAACCCAATGAAGAACATATGAAAGCTGTAATGAGAATTCTAAGGTACTTAAAGGGCACACCAGGTGTTGGACTATTATTCCAAAAACACACTAGATGAAGAACATCCATTTATATGGATGCTAGCTGGGCTGGAGATCTTACCGATCGACGATCAACCTCAGCTTAGTGCACCTACGTTTGGGGGAATTTGGTCACCTGGCGTAGCAAAAAGTAGGCAGTTGTTTCAAGGAGCAGTGCAGAAGCCGTATTTTAAAGGAGCTGAAGATGGGGGATGAAAGCCCTGTCAGGGTATTGTGTGATAGTCAAGCAGCAGTAAGCATAGTGAGGAACCCAGTTCATCATGACCGTGCTAAACATGTTGAACTTTATTTCCGAGAAGGTGAATAACAAGGAATTTGAGATGGAATACATTCCTTCCAAGCTACAGATCGCTGATATTCTTACCAAGGCTCTACCTAGAGATATCTTCGATAACTTACAATGCAACCTTGGCTTTCATAACATCTACAGCCAAGCTTGAGGGAGAGTGTGGAATTACCTTATATGATTAGGATCTGTCCGCTGTCCTGATTAATCATGTTTATATTTACCTACGTGTATCTAGCCTTAATATCAGTAGTATAGGTCAAATTATAGTATTTGAGTAGGTAAGGTGATCCCTGATTTGTGAGGATGGGTGTGAGTAATCTGCTCCCTAATGGGAGAAGTACCCTGTATATAATCCCTAATGTACTACCTGAAATAATATAACAGAAAATATATCTTCTGGAATTCGTTAATAGTCAACATCTGTAAAACTACAGTCTGCGTGAATTAAAAGACTGATGGGATACAACAATTGGTGAATCATATTCCCCATTGTTATTTAACGTTTTTCCCAGTATACATTTGTAATAGTGATTTGTTTCTGAAGCAGTTAATCAAAAGAGCAAGCCCGACTCAGAATCGTGAGTAGGGTTACAGAATCATCCAAAGTCATTAGTACCTCAGGCTCAACTGGTATTCAAAGCTTTCTGTGCCGAGTTTGAGCAACTCTTGGTCAAATTTTCTGTTCGTTCGACCTTCTAGAGTAGAACGTATTAGAAGTCGATATGGACTGTTCCAAGGTTAATTACTTTCTTCACCTCTGGGCTCTGGAGCATCTGCCTGCTTCCCACACGCTATGCTTTTTGCATATTTTGACATCTATATAAACATCCTGATCAAGGGTCGATTGAAGGAGTTGTGGCGAACTTTGGACTCTGGAGTACTGGGAATCCTGTTAGCCGAAACTCGTGGAATACCTGTGATTTGTACTCGAGGTAACTACTTTTTATGTATTCTTGTTTTAGTAATTCCAGATGTTTGCAGTTTTCTTGTTCATCTTTTCTATGAGTCATTATATGGAACAGAATTTCTTCGTCGATTGATTTATTTTCTATTCCGACTAGGATTTGACGAAAAGTTATTGATTGATTGTTTAAAAGGAATAGATATATCGGGGTCATATCTTTCAAGCAGAGATTGTTTAGTGAGTTAATGTGTTTGTGTCGGCATAAACATAGCCAGTTAACGACCTGAATTGTTTGCTACGTTCGTTAATTCATGAAATTCTATGAAGTATGTCCACATGATTTACAGATAAGTATTACCTTGAAAACTGAAGTTAGTATCTTAATATAGAGAGTGGTGTAGGTTTCTCTCAGACCCCTTGGGCTTGCGTGATCCCATAGAACAATCTATTCTGTCCAGTCAGCCACGTTTTCATGTTTCTAATCGTGAGGTAGAAGGTCGTATATGAAACTTTATTCTTTTACCCAAACGGTTGATCTATGTACCTTATCTCTTGAAAACCAGAAATAATGAAAAACAGATATTCCACTAATTTGATTTTCACATCTTTTCTCGATACAAGTAGATTGATAATATTCTTCTGAAATATCCGTTAGGCTGGGACCAATATTGTCTGTCTTATTGGAAATGATCCCCCAAAATCTTACATACTTTGTTCAACATACAGGGGGCCTACTCTCTTTCGTGGAGAACATTGAAAGACGAGCGCAGAAGTCTATTAGTACACTCGCAAGATTGCATGATCTCGTCATTTATAGCTTGCATGCCTTACCTAGTACAGGTCAGGAAACTGAAAATTTTGTTCTCCCAATACGGTATAGAAAGCAAGGGAAGTTTTCTTTATGCAGACCAAACCGTCTAGTGCTTGCTTTGTGAATCAGTTTTATAGGGTTGGTTTCAAAGAGAGTTCAAAGTTGTCGAAAGTAAATAATAGTCTTGTTTTGAGTTTGTGACATTTGCAGCAAAGAGAAGTCGCTTTTAGTTGAACACAGAAAAAACCTTGTCTCTCTTTTCATTAATGAATACAGGATCATGCAATCTTGCCAGTCTTATTTATCGTATTATCATGCTATTTATATGTTACACAATAACAGCAACAGAGATTGTGTTAGAAGTATCATCATGTTGAGATGCGAAGACTTAGTTTAGTGTTGGTGTATCTGCAATTCCTACGTATCTCCCCTGCATTCCCTGTTAAGACATTGATGTTGCCCATCCTAGCCATGGAGAGGGCAACAGATCTTCTCCAGTTTTCAAAGCCGTCAGCCCGGGAAAATTCTTGGGTGATTTGTAGGGTGTCATTAGTGTAGAGTAGCTGCTGGTCGACACCTAGAACGGATTGGTAAGACAAGGCCCTCTTGTAGTAGGAGTTGCTGAGCTGGTAGGAATGTGCAGAATCTGGGTTCAAAAAAACCCTCGAGGAGTTGGCGGTGTAAGTGTTTGATAGAGGAGGGCATCTCTTCCTGAGTTGGTCAGCCAATTGCATGTTCATACTGGGGTCTGCCTTCTTTGTGGTTTTGAAGTTGTAAAGCCGATCGACGATGTAGCGACAGTCGGTCGTACCAATGGAGTGGGCACCTGCATTAATTAATAATAAAAGCTTGTTGATATATAGCAAATTGGTGTGATGGATGTGAATTTGATGAAGGTGGTTGTTGTTGTGTGAATACATGGGTCTAGAACATCCAATCCTCTGGATTGGAAATAAGCCAATGCAGCATTGGCAGAGATGGAAGGTGATGGGAGATCGACGGTGGATGCGGCCGATAGAAAACCGTCCATTCTACCAGTCAACACTGGATATGATGGACCTCCTGCCAAGTGAACTGCATCTCTAGTTGCAAGGTTGAGGATGTCTGCACACGAGACAACGCCTGGGCACCTTATCTCCATCACTTTTTTGATCCTATCTATAAGTTCAAACCCATCTAGCCTTGTGTTCTGAGGTGCTGTTTTCTCTGAATCAGCCCCATCCAGCAGTACTGATGCATCGCACCCCTGTCATGTCACACAGATGAATATTGAATGAATGAATAAATGAATGACTTAGACTGCTAGTACACGTACGGTGACGAAGCAGTCAGAGTAGAGCAAACGTAGGAGCTTAGCGGTGATTGTTTGATCTCTGTTCCAAAACAGCTTAACCTGGTGCTTCACAAACTCCTCTGCGTACTTGCAACTCGTTTCCCTACGGTAGTAATGCCACTTTAGCTTCAACGGCTGCTGCAGCCCGATCGCCGCCTCCACTCCTTCCTCCACCAACATCATCATCAGCACCGCTGCTGCCATGGCTGCCGCCCATGAAATCATTGTTGTCTTCCTACTCATCATTTCTCTTTTGATTACTGTTTTGATAACTCTTTAAGGATATGGCATTGGGTTTTACTTATATAGAGAGGAGACATGGGGTGGGTGGCAACTGGTAAGTAGGATCTTGATCTCTCATCTCTGCATGGAAACGGGCACCAGCGGGGTATTGCTAGCACTGCACATGCTTCTCTATTTTTTTTTTTTTTTTGCATCGAAAACAAGGTACCACTATCTCCAAGGTTTCTTTCTTTCTTTCTTTATTTCTTTCCTTTATGAAGTCATTGACGTACTTGTTTATGGCTTTTCCCAAGTCAGTAGCTTTAATATCAAATCCTTAAAACTGGGCAGTCCAACTGGAGTTATCCACTTTCTAAGTCAAAGCTTTCCTTCAAATCATTATGATGTCTAACCATGTTTTCACCTTTTTAAGTCTTTTTCACTCAAGAAGTCGTTATGCCCATAGACTTTAAGTAGCCTGCACTATGTTATGGAAAATTTTATGGTTAATGTATCATGGAAATTTAATCGAACATACGATGATGAAGATGGGAATGTTTATATGTTGGAAAATTGTATGAGAAATGATCAAGCTCCGATCATAGAAGAGTAGTTAAAGTTGACAACAAAATAGGTTGGTCAAGAATATGTAAATGACTATCTCAATTGGAGAGTTGAATCTCTCAAAAGTCAACAGTATCATGGGCAAGAAAGAAGGTCGGCCAAAATTTTAAAAATCATACGTCATCTTAATTGTAAAGTTGAGTCTTCCAAAGGACAAAAATATAATAGACAATAGAACGAGTCAGCCAGAAGTTTGTAAACCATGATCTTTAAAGAGTTGTATTTCTCAAAAGCAAGAAAATGACAAGTCACAAGTTGGGACGGTGAAACTCAGACAAATAAAAATAATATATATATATATATACGAATTGAAAAAATAATAAAATAAAATAAAATGAAGATGGTTAAATAAAAGGACAAAAATGAAAAATGAGAAAGATGCATGGTGAGTATAGTAAAAGTAAAAATTATATAAAATATATAATAAAATGGAGGTGTTAAAAAAGATACATCAATTAAAAAGTTTAATTTTTATTCTAGCTATATCATAGTTATTGGAATTACAAAAATTAAATTGACATAAGAATTATCAGATTATCGGAATCAACCACCCGTACAAAGCATATATAAAAAATATTGTGTACATAAGCTACATAGGTGTGTGATAATGAGTATATAGCATTTGTAGACAAATGACAAATCATGATTTGGGGCAGTGAAACCCAGACCAACAAAGACCACAATTGATATCCAACTTCAATAAGAGGTAGATTTTTGGCACACTTTTCTTTCTTCCGCTAGTCCAAATTTCAGCTCCCTTCTCTTTGGATGAAACTGAATTCGGTTTCACATAAGGATGTTCTTATTGTACCGGTCGTTTGGAATGGACGATTAATTTAAATAGTTTTGAAGGTTTGATCACTTTTTTATGAGGTCCTCAGATCGGGAAATCCGACAAAAGATTATCGAGCTATTGTTCCGTCCTCGCACCATCCAATTTATTTCGTCTATTTGACCTGTTGGCTGTCCACGTAGACACAAATATTTTGATTGGATGAAATCGATTCACTTAGAGAAACCAATGCACTTCAAAAAACCGATTCTATCCTCAATCAAGTCAAGACATAAAGTAACCCCAAAATTCCAAAACCTTGTTCCTTAATTGTCATGAGAGCGATTTAAAATCCAGGCAAAAAAATTCTATGATTTCCAGCATTTTCGACCGCGGGTGCCTTTTCAGTATTTCTGATGTTTTTTCTAGGTTTTCGGCATTGTCGGTTATAACCGATTATAATTTAAAAAATTTAACTTGTTATAATTAAATATGATCGATTATATTTTATAACTGGTTATATTTTTTAATAACTGGTCATGATTATATCCCGTTATAAAAATATAATTGTTGTAATTTAAAAGATATTATCGGTTATAAATTTACGTTGAAAAGTCGTAGGAGACTTGCTGGAAAAGCCAGAGGCTAAACGGAGCATTGGGAGTGAACTACGACACCATATATTATAACCGTTAGATCGAAGCATCAGCACCTGCTGGCCATTTTCCATTCAGCACAGAACGTACACATTCAACTATCCATGTGTGCAAGAAAGCCTATTTGGCGTTCCACATCATTCAATATAACAGAAAAATAGACGGAGACCTTAAAGAAGGCATGTTTAAAATGTTTTCAAAGTATAAGGCGTCCAATCAATTAAAAAATTATACAGGAGTGTAGATGTAAACTTTAGATAATACGAAAATATAAATATATATTTTTCCTCAATTATAAAAAAAACATATATATAATTACACCATATACCACACAACTATCAAAAACCTTCCACACAAACCACTAAACTAAATTTATTTAATCGGATACCACCTATTTAGCTTTTGGGTACACCAAATATCATTTTGTTAAAATGGACGGAAATTCGATGTAAAATTCACTGACGTTGTTCGGTTAGAATGGAAGCATGATGTGTCACCCATGTCACATTCAATTTAAATATTTTTAATTAAAATTCCAGATGAAACACCAGATTCCATTTTCTGCTCTCCTTCTTGGTTGATGATTTTTCTTCTCCCTTATTATTTCTGAGTCCATCCACCATGCGAAACAAACCCCGTGATTTCATTTACTGGATTCCCCATAAAATCACACATCTCTACGATTTCATAATCCACAACGAAGGCGTCGTCTTTAATATTCCATTTTCAGAGAAAGGAATTCACTTTCTACAATTATCGTCGGGAGTGAGAGATAGAGGAAGAAGAAATGGGAGAAATTATAAGCGCTATTCTATCGATGAAGCAGAGGCTTCCTAGAATTCCATATACAAAAAGTCTTTTCATCCTGGGATCCAAGGAAGACCAGCTTGTGCTGCTCAAGCTACCGCCATGCGCCGTAGAATAATACAACCAACCACGTCAATAGTAAGCATCACTAACCTATTAACTCCTTCTCTTCGTAACTTGTTTCTATAGTCCATTATCGGTTGGATTTTTCTCAAGGAAAGGGATTATTGACAATTTATGAGAATAATGTTCTGACCAAAATTAATCAATATAATTCATTTATTGAAATGGTAATCATCCAACTCCACTTTGTCCTTAACCTAAGTTCAAGTCCCACAAGCAACGACCATTTTATTTGGTTTTGTTTTATTTTTCATTTGCTTCATTCATCACCTCCATTTTGTCATTGTGGACATCGTCTCACCTCTTTCCTTTTTAAGCCAAAACTGACATTGCGTCTCTGCTCGCAATTTCCGACGAGGATTTGATCCCCCTGCCTTTTCTACTTTATTGGATTAAATTAAAGTGCTCGTTTTGATGTACTCGAGTGCATCGATGTATTCCAGTGTGACGCTTATTTAGACGATTATTATGCGTCCACCAAATTTTCACATATTAATTATATTTAATGTGTTGAAAAAATTTCAACAATTTTTTCTTTTAACTTTTTACTCCTCATATTTTGAACTATAACAAACCATAACTAGTTTAAGAAAAAAAAACAAACCATAACTCAATTTATCTCATTGAGATTCAATTGTGAATAATAATTTTTTTTATCAGATTGATTATCATTTCCAAATTATCAATCCTTCATGGCTCAGACATAGTTAATCAATACAAAAAAAAGGTAAATGGGTTTATTTTTGGTAGCTCTTATTATAAAGTTGCAGTATATGAACCATGTTCATCATCTATCAATAAAGAAAGATCAATGGTTATTACTTCTCACTTCTATTATGGATCTCCCTCAGTTTTCAGTTGAGTATATTCTAAAAGCATGTTAACAATATTTTCATCCGTCGATTTGGAATTTCCAGAAGGAATCAAACTTGTCGGTGTCATGATTTGGATAAAAGCACGTTAACAAATTAAGAATCAGTTAGCAGTTAGCTAGTTCTACAGATAGTTACTTAGAATGTCAGTCTATTAGCTTCTTTCTGTTGAGACCCTCTTTTATATAATGAGGAGTCGATCAGTCTAAACTCAACAAAGCTAAACACACTCTTTTCTCTTGAAATTGTTTCCCCTTCTTCTTCTCTCTTTTCTACCCGAAGTTTGTTTCCTATGGTCCTGAGCTAATGACTTCCTTTCCCATCGCTATATCGATCCCTGCCGGCGTCACCTTGGTATCATGCATCGACAGCGCGCACCCCTTTCACATCAGCGCCGGAGATCATCCCAGACTTCTAATCGTCTCAGTTCCATTAGCCGGCGACGTTAACTATCATTCTTGGTGCATATCGATGAATATGTACTTCTCTCAGGGATCTCCTTTATCGACGACACTAGAGTGGAGCCTGCCGCCACCGACCCATTGTACTCCCTTTGGCGCCCGTCAACATCTTGTGCTGCACAAGGCTCTCCCGACGGACATCGCACAGAGCATTCTCTGGTTAGATTCAATGCGGGATGTGTTGACGGTACTTGAGGAACGCTTCAATCGATCTTCTCTCGTCTGGATGTTTGACTTTCACGACCAAATTTCTTCACTGCATCAAGGTCGTCTGATGATTGTTGCCTACTACACCCAATTCAAGGTCCTTTGGGACGAGTTCGTGGTATTCCGGCAGTCCCATCTTGCTCCTGCACTCCGCGTTGCTCCCGTGGCGCAATGACCAAAGTTCGAGATTACAGTCTTCAAGAACAGCTGATTAGGTTCGTTCGAGGGTTGGATGGTCGCTTCTCTTCCCTCCGATCACAAATCTTACGATCCTCCCCATTGCCCACTATCATTCAGGCCTGTGCGATGCTAGCACAAGATGAGCACGAGCAAGGATTTGTTAATTGACTTTCCAGTAGTTCCATCCCATCCCAGTGGCCCCTCAGATGGCATCCATGGGTCTTGCGTCGGCTCCCGCGTCTAAGTTCAAGAAACGAGGAAAGCGTCCCCTCTTTACCTTCTGCATCCAGCTTGGGCACACGACTGAAAAATGCTTCAAAAAGAATGGATACCCTCCGGGGTACTCCAAATTCAAATCGAGTCAGGCTCACGCCGTGATTCATGATCCTCAAGGGTCGCCGCCAGCTCATACTCGGATATTTAGTCAGGAACAAATGAACGCCCTGGTAGCCTTCTTGCAGACTCAGAATCAACCTCTCATCCAGGCCCCATCGTATGTTGGATCTATTCACATGGTCTCTTCTCAAGCCAAGCCCTCTACAGCTTCTGCCGCTGGTCCCTTTGGAGCTGCTGGTTCCTCCAGTACTGTACTTCCGGATTACGCGGCATGTAAGTATGCTTTTACAATTAAACATGATGAGGTGCCTGCTACTTTCTCACTTCTTGGATTGTTGATACTAGGCCACATACGCGATTGCTTGTTCTAAATATCTGTTGTTCTATTGCTATGCTGTTTCCAATCGATTTGTTTTTCTGCCTGATGGTCATCACGTACAAGTTACTCAAGTGGGATCCTTATTTCATAAACCAACTGTCACGCTCCAACATGTGCTCGGTATCCAGCATGTGCTCGGTATACCTTCTTTCACTGTCAACTTTCTTTCTGTTAGCACTCTTACTCGCCTGCACCCTTGTTCCTTGACTTTCTTTGATGATCATTGTGACAATCAGGACCTTCGAACTCATCATATGATTGGTACAGCTAGGCAGCATTATGGCCTCTATCACCTCTCGACCTCTTTGCCTGCTCCATCTGCTTCCCTTGCTTGCTCTGCTAGCGTGACCCCTATGATTTGGCATCAACGCCTAGGACATTCTAGTCTTGATCATGTTCCTTTACTTCCTTGTAATCGATCTTCAATGAAAGCAATAAAATGTTATGTTTGTCCTTTGGCAAAACAGAAGCGTTCCCTTTTCCTTTGAGTTCCTCTCGTGCTTTACATGCCTTTGATCTTGTGCATTATGATATATGGGTCCCTATCAAATTGTTGCTATAGATGGATATTGGTACTTCCTCACTCTTGTTGATGACAATACTCGCACCACCTGTGTTTATCTAATGAAAACTAAAGCAGTGGCTAGATCTCTCTTAGTTGGCTTCTGTGTTTTTGTTCAAAATCAGTTTTCCAAGACTATTAAGGTTCCCCGAATGAATGGTGGACAAGATTTTAATGTCCTTGAATTTTTTTGCACTCGTGGCATCATCCATTAGGTCACCACTCCTCATACCTCTCAGCAGAATGGAAGGGCGGAGCGTAAGCATTAGCATATACTTGCAGTAGCTCGTGTACTGCTCTTTCAAGGTTCCCTTCCCGACTCTTTTTGGTCTCTTGTTGTCTTGCATGCAGTTTATGTTATCAACTTATTACCTTCCCCTCTGCTTGACAACAAAACCCCCCTTTGAACTTCTTACTGGCAAATCCCCTTCATATGATCATCTTAGAAGTTTAGGTTGCCTCTGTTTTGCTACTGTGACTGTTTGTTGGTTATCCTGGAGGGACCAAGGCATATAGCGTTTATGATTTTCTATCTCACCGTTTCTTTAATTCAAGGGATGCATTTCTTCGAAATAATGCTTAATTTTTGTTGATAAATTAGTTATGAGAATAACTCAGGATATAAAGAGTAACGATGTTGTGTTTTTAGCGGAATTACGGAGATGATGTTTTGGATGTACATGACGAATATTTGGAATGCATGATTTAATATGATGACATGAATTTATTGAATGTGTGCTCATGATGATAAAAGTATTGAAAATTTGAACATATAATGCTTATGATATATGTTTCCATAATTTATGAAGATGATAGTCTCGATGGATATGATAGTATTTTTTTGTTTAAATTCGAGATAATTATAATAATTTTATTTTGATTAGAAATGAAAGTATTGAAGATGTCACGAAAATGTTGCTATTTTTTTCAAATAAAATGTTTTAAAATGCTCTTGGAGAGAAATTTATGAAAATCTCGGCCACAAAAGTAAATAAAGAAGTCAATTCACAAGAAAGTAGACAATAGTTCGATATAATGAAGATTGAAACACATAATCTTATTGGTGGAAAGCCCTAGGTCTTGCAGGATAAGAAAGAGGTGTTCATAGGATCTAAACCTAGGCTGGTTAAGGGTGGTTGCTAGGCAAACTATATAAGGGTAATGTGGCTAATCCTGGTATGACTCGATACTGGGATGAAGATTCATGCGCCCCTACTATTATAAAGACAAACGCTACTACACTCAAAATTCTACTTAAGGGTAAAGCTCGGATATAGAGCTATAGGCATCAATACTTATAAAGTAAATAGTGCACATAAAAAAGTATACACATAAAATGAAGAAAGATAGACTTATCGAGATTTAAATGCAGCTTGCTTTCTTGAGGAGTTCTCAGGTCCCCAGCGGAATCGCCATCTGTCGTGAACGTTTCCGTCCGCCTGCCGATGACTTGTTGGTTTGGAGTCGCCACCAATCGCTTAAAAGTGGATTGGACACTTGGAGCCCGGTTCAGACTTTGGAACCTAAACTGGGAATGGTCTGCGTTCAGAGATCTGGGTAATGGGGATTGTTACGTGCGGGGAAGGGTTAGCAGCCCACAACGCCCCGTAAACCGGTACTACGAAAACCGTAAGTACGCTTAATTTTTAATTGCATGATTCGCCCGTCCTCACTCTTACGAGGATTAAGGCGCCAATTCGGTTATATTTTTATAAAACAGTTTAACAGGGAAGTCGATAAATTATTTTAAATTTAGAGAGATGATAAATTGGTTTAAGATTGGAAATAAAATGATAAATCGTTTTAAAGTTGGAAATAAGATGATAAATTATTTTAAAGTTGCAAACATGATGATAAATTGTTCTAAAGTTCGAAAGGAAATGATAAATTGTTTTAAAGTTGGAAACAAGATGATAAATTGTGTTAGAGTTGGAAACAAGATGATAAATTGTTTTAAAGTTGGACTCGAGTCTCTTGACGGCATACGTACCCGCAGTTCGATCAAAGTGGATTGGACATTTGGAGCCCGGTTCAGGCTTCGGAACCTAAACCGCGCATGGTCTGCATTAAAAGATCTGGGTAAGGGGGACGGTTACGTGTGGGGAAGGATTAGCACCCCCACAACGCCCAGTAAACCGGTACTACAAAAATTGATAAGTTTGATGTGTTTTTATTAAGTGCGTTTAATTTTTTATTGTGTAATTCACCGATCTTCACTCTTGCGAAGACTAGAGCCGCCAATACGGTTATATTTTTCTAAAACAGTTCAAAAGGGGAAGTCGATAAATTATTTTCAATTTAGAAGGATGATAAATTGCTTCAAGGTTGGAAGTAAAATGATAAACTATTTTAAAGTAGGAAATAAAACGATAAATTAATTTAAAGTTGGGGAAAATAGTAATTTGTTTTGAAGTCGGAAAGAAAATAGTGAATTGTTTTGAAATTGGAAAGAATATAATAAATTATTCTTTGAGTTGGAAAGAAAATAATAAGTTAAAATCGACTTGATATTTATTGCGACGTTGATGATACATAAATAACCTTTGATGCATGTGTTCAATAATCTTGCATGTTATAAGGATGAAAATCTCCCGACGATTTTGATTTTATGAAACGAGAGTTTGCTCCAAACCATATGAATTCGAATGCACGATATGCTTATGATGATGATGGCACTGAATGGATAATAATTTGTTTTTGCATTTTATTTGTGCATAGGAGATTGAAAGCTCTCTAATTGAGTCATGACGCCTGATTCTGTAATTAGTAATGATCATTTGAGACATGATTCATGATAAATTTTAAATGCATAGAAGTCTAGGGATGGTTTTGAAATTTGGTAGAAAATGAGAAATTGGATTAAGCATAAGATTTTGAATGCTCGATGAATTGATGAGTACAGTTATAATAAGCTATATATTGGAATGAAGCATGCTTTATTTTTACTTATTATTATTTTACAACCGAACTGATAAATTGATATTACCATTCCATATGTAAGGCAGTAAGTGATGAAAAGTTTTAATTGATTTTCTCAATTAACCGGTATGACGGCCTTTGAATTTTGGTAATAAGACACATGACTATATGACTAGGCATATGTAGTTGCTTTTCAAATTAGAGACACATACGCGATTTTGTTTTTTTTTGTGTGTGAAAAAGTACGAACTTGAAGTGATATGTTTTTTTGAATGCGTGGAACACAATTGTAAAATTATGAGGAAATGCCTTTTGAAAAAACTATTTTGGCGGATGGGGCATATATATGATATTTTTTGAAAATTTTGAAATGACACATGAGAATATGACGAAGGAACCTAGGAATTGCTTATCAATAATTAAGTGTATCTTTCGAGTTTGGACTTAAGCGAAAGCTATTTCTGGTTGTAGCTTGGCTCCGGGATTCAGTTGGGTTTTGAACTGGAGCATTACTTGATGAGCATGCCCCTTGATATGTTCGTTTGATTGATGTCTACATGGAGTGCGTCTAGTGAGTAGATTCGACTCCTTCTCAATGGAGGTGATGATTCTTTGTAACTGGACAGTTATGAATTCATTACGACGAATGATCATTTATAGCTCTCTTTTTGTTTTTGAGCTCTCTTTTTTTAGGTGAACAAATGCATTTATGGAGGAAATATATTTGACTTCTTTTTGGGAACAGGTTGGAAGTTTTGTTTTGAAGACATCTGTATGTGTTATACTACAAAGGGAATTTGAGAACAGATGAAGATTTTCATAATTTAAGAGGAATTTGAAATTTATTTTGATCGAATGGAAATCGATATTCATCTCATTGGTAAATTTGCATATTTAACTCAAAGGAACGGACACATCGTCGATCTTAGCTAGACTTGTCACGTGAATATTTTGGTACGCGTATGTATGAGACGCACTTACTCTCTAGGTTTTCCGCTCTGATTTTTGGGTTAAGTGTTTCACTCATTCATTTTCCTTATTTAAACAGTCGCCATAGGCTTGAAATGCAACCAATTCTCCACCACTTTGCATAATGCAAATGACATATCAAGAGGGCTTTTCTATGTTTATAATATGTAAATGTCTTGGGTAGATGGTAGGGATAATAATTTGTACTTTTAAGCTATGGTATGCGGGGAAATCACCAGGTAACACCCTTGTCTTGGTCAACTTTGATTGATGATGATTCAATGAGTGAAGAAACTACCTGATGACGTTGGCTCGTGAGCCTTTTTTAGCTCTTGTTGTATCAACTTAGGTATATGTGATGCTCATTGGGTGACGTGAGATTGTGGATCCTCTTCCTTATGAGATCAATAAGTTGGATCCCTTTTTCTCTCTTTTTGTTCTCTTTTTTTGAACATTCTTTTTTTGCTCGAGTCCATTGTTTGAAAATTCCTTGATAACTGCTTTTTGACAGCTTCAACTGGTCTTTACTAATAGTCGTTGGTGTTATGTTGATCCAAATTCACATGCATACTAGGTCATTTTCACAAGCCCTTAAGTTTGAAGGGGATATTGGAATACAGGGAATAAGCTTGACTTGTGTGTTATATGGAAGGAAAGGCTAATGTTGGGTTGTCTATATAATTTTACCGGGTAGGCTTCTTTTTTTGGGTAATCCTAATGCCTCTGTCATTTATGTCGTTATTGCAATATCATGTGGTCTTGAATCGGTCTCATGCAAGTTCTAGGAGTGTTTTGACAAGGAGAACCTCTCAAAATTTATTTTTGACTGATGGATGAATGAGACCTCGCATGTCTGCTAGCAACATTCATTCTTCGTTAAATATGCAAACCTCTCCATTTAATAAAAAGAAAGTTCAATGAACCTTTTAAATTATGAAATCTTAATTGTTCCCGAGCTTGGTAGAAGATTATGATTGGGTAGCATTTGTGAAGAGAGGTGGAAATAATAATTTTGGTGAAAATGGTGATGAGATTAAAAAAATAAAGATAAAATAAAGTGATGATAAAAAGCACTTGGTCACTTATTGATCCTTTTTTTATGAGATACAAACTCATAACCCTCCCGTTATTTAGAACTAAAGTTCTGAATTCCTCGTAATTTTACTCCATGCTACTTGATAAAGGAGGGTAGTCGACGTTGTTGGTGCCCCTGGATTTCTTGTGCCAATGAGAGTTAGCTTTCGATCTCGTCCAGTATTTGATGACGCGGTTTTTCATTGATAAGCAAATTGAAAAATCCATTGAAATTTATTTTTTATGATTTTCGATAAAAGAATGTGCAAGTTATGTATCTACATGCCCCAAAAATAAATTTTTACTTGAATGTATTTCTCTTAAATGAATAGGAATTTTTATTGATAAGCTAATTATGATTATGAGAATAATTTAAAAATTTAACAATGTTTGTCTTTAGTAGAATTACGGATATTTTGTTTTGAATGCACATGATGAATATTTAAAATGCACGATGACACGAATTCATTGGGTGTATGCTCATGATTTGAACACATAATGCTTACTCTATATGTTTGCATAATTTATGAAGATGATGCTCATGATGTATATGATAGTGTTGAATATGATAGTATTTTTGTTTAAATTTTAGGTACTTATAATAATTTTATTTTGATTAGAAATGGAAGTGTCGAGGATGACACGAAACTGTTGCAATTTTTCGCAAATAAAATGTTTTTAAATGCTCTTTCAGAGGAATTTATGAAGATCCCGGTCACGAAAGTAAATAACGAAGTAAATTTGCGAGAAAGCACACAACAGTGTGATATAAGGTATATTAAAACACATAATCTTATTGTCGGGAAGCCCTACATGATAAGAAAGGGGTGTTCATAAGATCTAAACCTAGGTTGGTTAAGGGAGGTCGCTAGGCGAACTATATGAGGGCAATGTGGCTAATCCTGGTACGACTCGATACTGGGATGAGGATTCACGCGCCCTTACTCTTATAAAGGCAAACGCTAGTGCACTCAAAATTCTACCTAATGGTAAAGCTCAGGTATGGAGCATGCAGATGCATGTATACTTATAAACTAAACGACGCACCAAAAAAGTATACACATCAAATGAAGAAAGATAGAATTATCGAGATTTAAATGCAGCTTACCCCTTTGGAGAGTTCTCGAGTTCCCCAGTGGAGTCGCCATCTGTCATGAATGTTCTCGTTCGCCCGGCGATGACCTGAAATTGTTCGGAGTCGCCACCAATCGCTTAAAAGTGGATTGGACACATGGAGCTCGGTTCAGGCTTTAGAACCTAAACCGCGCATGGTCTGCATTCAAAGATCTGGGTAAGGGGGACGGTTACGTGTGGGGAAGGATTAGCACCCCCACAACGCCCAGTAAACCGGTACTACAAAAATCGATAAGTTTGATGTGTTTTTATTAAGTGCGTTTAATTTTTTATTATGTAATTCATCCGTCTTCACTCTTGCGAAGACTAGAGCCCCCAATACGGTCATATTTTTGTAAAACATTTCAAAAGGGGAAGTCAATAAATTATTTTCAATTTTAAAGGTTGGAAGTAAAATGATAAACTGTTTTAAAGTAGGAAATAAAACGATAAATTCATTTAAAGTTGGGAAAAATAGTAATTTATTTTGAAGTCGAAAAGAAAATAGTGAATTATTTTGAAAATGGAAAGAATATAATAAATTATTTTTTGAGTTGGAAAGAAAATAATAATTTGATTGTTTTAAAATTAGGAATAACACTATAAATTGTTTTTTTTAGTTGAAAAGGAAGTAGTATATTGTTTTAAAGTTGGAAAGAAGATAATAAATTATTTTTTGAGTTGGAATGAAAATGATAAATCGTTTTAAAGTTAGAAGAAAATAATAAATGATTTTAAAGTTGGACTCGAGTCTTTTGACGGCCTATGCACCCGGAGTTCGAGATCAAAGTCCACGTAGGTTGATTTGAAAAAGTGGATTTGAGGTGCAATTGAATAGTTGCGGTTTGTTTGGTAATTTTGAAATTTTTTATGACTTTTATATTTTCGTGAATTTCACGTGACTTTAATAGCATAGAGCCCGGCGTTACTATTCTCATTTGGGTTTATTTAAGAAAGAGTTTTTATGTTTTATAATTTTATGATTTGTTCGAAGGTAGTAGATTCTCACATTTTTCTCTTAAGAAAACTCACGCCATTATTCGAGGTTTTTCGCGGATTTTCACTCTTGCGAAAAATTCGTTATTGGACCAATTTTTTTTTATGATTGAGTTATATATTTTTGAAGTGGACTCGAGCCTTTCTCGGCTGCCTACATACCCAATATTTTGGGATCAAAATCCACGTACTTCGGATAGTAAAAGTTACTATAGCAAAAATTATGCTACTATGCTCGTTTTCTTTTATTTTAAAAAAGCGTCGAATGATTCATGACGAGATTTTTGCAAAAAAACTACTTTTGAGTTTTGGTATTCCGAATCCATCAACGCGAATTCAAGGATATATTTATCGAGGAAATGGCAAGGAACAAAAGATACAATCTTCGATGAATTTACTTACGAACCCCTGGCTCGCAAATTGGAATATTTGTTATTTTATAAAGCTGAAGGAAATAATAATGATTTATAATTTCGGCACTTATTTGTTGAGAGTTTTATTAGTTGATATTTTGTAGGATCCGAAACTCTTGTTCCGGGCAAAGGATTCATACACGTCGCTATAACGCTTTTTATGGTTTATTATTCGTGGTATATTTGATTTTAAGTCTTTTGTTTAACGACGATTTATTTGATTTTTATTAAAATTCATTTTTCCAGCTAGTGTTAGTTTTAGGGAGTCGTTTAGTTATTCAATTCCGAAAATCATTTGACAGTAAGTTGCTTAAATGCTGATATATAATATAGCATGCAACACTGACAGGTATATCAATATGTTTAAGATTTAAGATATGAAAGATAGGTGAATGACTGAGAATTATGAAAAGGGCTTGATTACCAAATTCTCCCTAACATGCTCTTTAATTAATTTGAGCGAGTAAAAACTTCGTAACATGTAAAATCTCGATGCTAAATCCTTGTTAAAAACGCTATGACTATTCAGTAAAATGATAATGGTTGGAATTCCACACCCAGACAAAATTTGGTTAATACACCTGCATGATTTTTCCTATGGATCGGTTGCCTCCACCCTCGTTGCATATCCTTTAGCTTCTATTCACTCTTATGATCGTCTTTCCCTATGATACAGGAGTTTCACTATGAACGCGTTCCTTGATCGTGTTCCTCACTCTTACCGAGAAGCTAAGCTTGATCCTCGATGGAGACAAGCCATAGAGTCCGAGCTGGCAGCCTTAACTGCCACACACACCTGGTATGTTATGCCACTCCCTCCTGGTCATCACACCATTGGTCACAAGTGGGTTTACCGGATAAAACAGAAAGTAGATGGGTCAGTTGATCGTTTCAAAGCGAGGCTCGTTGCCCAGGGATTTACACAACTTGCTGAGGTTGATTACATAGAGAATTTCACACCCATGGTAAATGACCACTGTCCACTCCCATTTGGCTCTAGCTACTGCCAAGCCATAGCCTATAAAATCAGCTTGATGTAAACATAACATTCTTGCATGAAACCTCCTCTAAGTTTTGTCTCAGATCATCGAGGATGTCGGATTATTGGCTTCGAAACCATCAGCCATCCCTATGGAATCCGGGACCCGCCTCTTTGTCAAATCTGGTGTGCCTCTTATTGACCTCTCTACTTATAATAGACTGATTGGACGGCTTGTCTAACTCTTCAATACCAGACCTGACATTTCATTCACTGTGAATTACTTAAGTCAGTTCGTAAGTCAGCCCACTGATGCTCATTCCAATGTGACACTAAAGGTAGTTTGGTATTTGAAATCAAACCCTGGTAAAGGTTTGTTCTTTCTTGCAGATCTCCTCAACAACTCACTACTTGTAGCAACATTCCACAACCTTGTTTCCAAGCTCGGCATGCTAGACATATTTTCTCCACCCGCTTGCTCTCTTAGGGGGTGTCAAGATTTGGATAAGGGCACGTTAACAAATTAAGAATCCGTTGGCAGTTCACTATTTCTACGAATAGTTAGTTAGAAAGTCAAAGTCTATTAGCTTCTTTTTGTTGAGACCCTCTATTATATAATGAGGAGTCGGTCAGTCTAAACGCAACAATTTTATTCACCATACTTTCAATTCTTTCAATACGATTCTGCAATTTCATACTCTGTCAGTTGGGTCTAGGAAACACATCGGTCAGTTTTTATTTGAGGTTCATAAAGACGTTGAAGCCTCAAAACTTAATTTCGATTCCCTGTGTTCGACACTCACCACTTGAATTATAGGTGGGTTGATTTTAGGAGTTTGTATCTTTTAATTGATGTAACTAAGTTATGTTTATTCATTTATGCTTATGTCATTTATCTAATTAATATTCTGATTAAGTTAGACTATAATATGATTATATTAAGACCCCATCTAGCCATATTGTCCCCCCTTCAGTGGTCACAATTAATGTGGACTCTTACAAAAGAAATTTCGCAAAATAATCGGAACTCTGCGTTTCCACCCAACATTGGCACTATGCAAGCACTGGAGTTTTGACTCCCACCATCAGCAGGCCAAAAAAGTGCACCCATGAAGTTGCAAATCGGCCTTCCATTTCAAATTCGCTCTTCTGAAAAGCCAAGAGTTTTTGTTATACAATACTAATTTAAACCATTAATATATTTAATTAATTGTTATTCATATTAAATGGTCTAAATTAGTTAGACTTGTAAATCATTTTAAAAATTTATTATTCTACTGTTTAAATTAAATAAAAAAATATTTGCAATTATTTTTCATCTCCTACTTTTCCGAATCTCTTTCTCCTAGAAACTTTCATGTCTGAAGTGTAACTCGATACCACATTAAAATTTATACCTATAAATTCATAATACACAGAAATCAGTACCTCAAATCACTCACAGGTACCGCATCAGTATTTATCTGTACCTCAAATCACTCACAAATACGACATCAGTGTTCATATGTACTTGTAATTGATAACGGTACCAACATCAATGAAAGTCGGTATCTCTAACGGATCCAAGTTACTAAATCACTATTACTCACAAAAAATATCACTGAGAGAAATTAACTGCAAAAAAAACTGGTTGATCCGAAGTTGTAAGTAATGGTTCTTATACATTAAGTTGAAGACCTTCCAACCTTCACCAATCATCCCTGTATGGCTGCAGATCGAAGAGCTCCGCTCCAGATCTGCAATCACCGACCTCGAGATCAGGATTTCTCGATTGACTATTGCCTTTCTCCAAGTCCATCTTAGATGCCAAAAATCGAAAGTAGTTGAGTGCAATTTTGGGGTGGACGATCATCGTTCTTTGGAGATGGTCGTTAAGGTCGTATCGATCAACCATTTAGGAAGGGCGGCCAGTAGACCCACCACCCGATTCGACATGAGAGAGAGCAAGAACGATTTCCATCAGAAAACTTGACTTTGGTTCTTCATGTTTCTAGAGTTAGTGTTGTTATCTTCTTTCTTCTTTCACCTCTCTTAAGATCTTTATATTCATTTTATGGTGAATAATGTGTGTTGTCATGTGACAATAAAAAAGGGTGTTGTCATAGTAGATTTTGGGTGTAACACCCTAAACTTTTATCATTTATTAAATTTCCATGCATGGACTCGTTATAAATAATTTAAATCTTCATTTAAATAAAGAATATAAAATCAACTTTGAAACTTAAATCCTTGATCAAGTAGTGGAAATAGCCCTATCATATAGGCACAATGAAAAAGAAAATCAAGTCTAAAAACATTATCTTAAATAAAAAGTCTTCTTAAAACCTAGGTCAACTTCGCCACATCCGAATCTGCTTCACTCTACTCATGCGTTAACTTTCAAACACCTTGGTGGGTAGTTCGGGGCCAGTCTTTCGTGCTCAAACCCTATATATGAATTTATAAGGATAAAACAACACATTATAGATATCAACCATTAATAACTCTACATATACGTATTACATAAAAGTATTCATATTTATGTAATCTTAACTTCATAACAAATCGTCATCAATTCCAAGAAACATTGGAATATAACAAACACATCATTTGCCACTTCTGAGGTGATATCGATTAACCTAGTTGATTCATTTTAGTGTTCTGGCTCTCTCGCGTCGTCCACAACCTTAACAAAATCCTACTCATATTGTTCAAGCAAGGACATGATAATAATCGAAATCAATTATAAACTGAAATACATCAAAATTGGATAAATTGATAAGATCAAACAATCATTCGTTCATAAAGAATCACTTAGGGTTCATCTAATCTGAGCAAAGAGGAGTTTCGCAACTCATAAACTCAAAGAACAAATTAAAAAATTAAAAAAGTAAAACATCGTAAAAAGAATTATGAAAACCTAACTTTGCCACAGAACGTTGAAAAACAAGATCAGTCAATCTTGGTTATACCGTCACCGATCTGAGCTACTAGCAGTTGTTATCTTCTTGTTGCTCGAAAGTCCCTGAAACTCTTCTTCATTTTCATCCACAAGTTGTCTAGGTTGAAAGTGGGGAGAGATGGTCTTTAGATAGGGAGAGCAGTTTCGTTTGTGATGATAGATGTGGTCTTTTGCGAGTTGGATGTTAATATTTACGCTATAATTAATCAACATGTTTAGGCGCAAATATCAACAACGGTGGTAAACTTCCTATTGATTTCCCTTGCTTGTAAATTATCATCTTTTTAAGGCCCAAATGTCAACACTCTTCGTCACTTATGAATTTTAGTCCTCCGATTCATCCTAGCCCATCCATGCATGTTGTATTATTTTGCTTCAATACCCAATTAACGTTGAATGCTTGAAAATCTATAAAAACACTCTAAAACGATATCAAATGGACCCCGAGTGGGTTTGAGAAATTAAAACGAGATATAATCTTAAATGTTAGAAACATTCTAAACTTCTACACAAAGTTATATAATTATTTATAAAATTTTGATTAAATAAGGGTGATGAAACCTAAAAATAGAACGTCTTTAGATAACCCCACATTTAATCTTTATATGTCCTCAAACAAAAGTTGATAATATCCATAGAAAACACCCAAAGTTATTCAAAATACTTGACACAATCTCATATTACTCAATGCTCACCTAGACCGCAAAACATGCAAGTGAACCTCTAAAATAAAACTAAAAATTTAGGAAATAAAAGCATTACAAGAAGTTTTTCCACTTGAAACACATCATCTTACACATTAGATTACCCATCTAGACTTCTCACAAATATGGTTTCGAAAATAAAACCACACCGGCCAATCTGACTGGTCTAACCGCCAAATAGAGTTCCCACCATACCAACTTAGCGGTTCACAAAGTTGCTAAAAAAATCGGTGTTGACCCGGTTGAACCACCAAAACCGGATGGTTGAACCAGTATTTTTGTCCTGGACTGATCGGAAAAAATATTTTTTAAAACATATTAATAGTCAAATTTCTTAATTATTTCTTCTTTGTGATAAGCTTCTATGACGAGATTCGACTTCCTACGACGAGATTCTTCTTTCTCGTAACGGTGTTGCTTTGTTTCCTTGAACATCGCAGGTAAGTTCAATGCTCCTATGCAGTGATCTCTCACCGACTCTACTATTGGGTAATAATTTGTATAGAGGAAAAAATAAATAGAAGTTAATTAAATAAGAGGAAGAAGAAAGCTAAGTAAGAAGGAGGAGACACATAGGTGTTTATGGGAAAGAGAAGAGAGAAGAAGAAAGAGTCAGAGATGACGTGAGAAATAGATGGCGACTGGCAATATTAGATCTAGTGTTTTTAAACACATAAATTTTCAAATTGGTACCTGTAGTATATAAAGAATATCTAAAGATCATAAGAATATATGGAGGACGACTTGGTCTATTATAATATGAAGTTAGAGTTACCTATAACACTATGTGCAAGGATCCGATCATGTAAGAACTTTAAACGAACTCGTTTATTCCTTAAAATAAACAACTTCGAGCTTTTCTCGTCTTTTATTCAAACTAACTAAGATACTAATATTTTTTTGTTGGTATTTTTCTATTTTTAGACTAGATTTTACTATTTTTTATCTTGACTTCCTTTTAATTATTTATTATGTTTTTATTTTTTCTTCTTTTTATTTTTTCCCAAAATAAAATAATGCTATTAAAAGTTATAACTAAGTGAGACTAAATAATCTTATATTTTTTAATTTTCGTAATTTTTACATCTTTATAGACTCGGGCGACATGTCACTGATATATACAAAGGCTTGCTAATTGCACCTTAAATGTTGAAAAATTGTTTGTAAACTTTGAAATTTTTTTGGCGCATATGTCACCAATAAAAGCTGATTTTTCAATTTGAATTTTTTCCAAAGCATGACCAAGACAAATGACACGATAAAAATTCAGGCACAACTCGGACCCAAATATCATTTTTCTACACTCGATTAACATCTAAACATGCAGTCTCATCCGATAAAAAAAATTAAAATGATTTCAGACATGGGTTGCCTCCAATGAAGTGCTCTAGCTCTTTAACTTCTTTGAAATAGACGATATCCGACATTTTACTCTTGAATGTGGTGGTAGTGTACCTCGACTCCTTGTGACGGCTCAACGACGAGGTACCGTTTGAGGTTGTGATAACTTTGAAGATTCCTCGCTCTTGATCAGAAATCTCGATGATCCCGTACGGACAGACGACGTTCGTAACTTCATATGGACCTAACCACCTTGACTACAGTTTTCCATGGAAGAGTCCTAGATGAGAGTTACAGAGTAGCACCTTATCTCCCTTGTAAAATAGCTTTATTCCTTTAAGTCAAGACTCGTAAAGGCGCTTAGTCTTCTCCTAGTAAAGTTATGTGCTCTCATAAGCTTGGAACATCTACTCCTCCAACTCTAGGAGTGGGTATTGTCAATATGAAGCTGCAAGACTATCATCCATATATATTTGGTAATTTCATGGCCTACCATGCCTTGTGCTAAACCTCGACTAGTAAATGGAAAGGTTTTCCAAAAACTAGTTCATAAGAAAAAGTGCCGATGGGAGTCTTAAAAGTTTTTTGATAGGCCCAACGAGCCACATCGAGCTTGGTCGACCAGTCCTTACAAGATTGATCGATCGTCTTCTTATGAATTCGCTTGAACTTGCGATTCGTCACTTCATCTTGACCACTTGCATGTGAGTGGTAACAGTAGTCAATCGATGAGTTACACTGAATCTTTAGCAAACTCAATCAAATTGGCCTTGGAAGTGAGTTACACGATCTCTTATAATAGAGCGAGGGCCACTGAAACATGTGAAAAGGCGTTAGACGAACTCTACCACTATCCTAGCATCATTGGTGGTAGTGCCGGTGCTTCTGCCCACTTAGACACATAATCCACAACAATAAAAATGTACTATTTATCGTGGAATTATGGAAAAGGACCCATAAAATCAATACCCCACACATCGAAAATCTCAACTGGAAAAGGCATAGTTTGAGGCCTCTTGTACCTATTAAAATTATTTCCTGATCTCTGGCATGTGTCACATCATTTCAAAAATGACAGAACGCCAATAGAAATCAGAATCGAGTACCTTGCGTGCGATGCAATTTACACTTGGATGTCCGTCGGCGGGTTCGGTGTGGCCATATTGCATGTTCTATCGGCTTCTTAGATCAGATTTGCTTGCTCCACCAAATGATATTGTTCATAAGGATAGAATTCATTGATCTTGGTTTGGGAGAATTACTTGAAGAGGACCCTTCTAAGCTAGGTAGCTAATCAACATCGACATTTTTTACTCCAGCCTTGTCCTCAATGCTGATGTTGAACTCTTGGAAAAGCAACACCCATAGAATTGGCATTGGATTTGCATCATGCCTTGCAAGTACATATTTAAGAGTAAAATGATCAGTGAAGACAATGGTATGGGATAAAACTAAGTAGAAAATTTTTTATCAAAACAATCACGAGTAGCTCCTTCTTAATGGTTGTGTAGTTTCTTTGAGCATCATTCAATATCTTGCTAGCAAAGTACATAGGATGAAATATCTTTCTCTGACCTAGGATGGCTCCCAATGCAAATTCTCTAATATCACACCTTAATTCAAAGTGCGACTCCCAATCCTGAGGCCACCAAGATAGGTGCAGTTGCTAGCTTCTTCTTCTAAAGGTTGAAAGCTTGCAAGAAATTCTCACGAAACACACATATTTCTCTAAAAACTTTAACAAAAGCAGGAGGAGAAAGTTAAGAGATGGTTTCAAACTTAGCTGGATCCACCATAATACCTTATTTGGAGACCCGATGGCCTAGGACAATTCCTTGCTGGACCATGAAGTGGCACTTCTACCAACTCAATGCTTGATGCATTTCTTCACATCGTGCTAAGACTTTCTCCAAGTTTTCTAGACATTTGGACAATGAATCTCCATAGAATGAGAAATCTTTCATGAAGACTTCAACAACATGTATGAGAAGGTCCCCCAAAGATCACAGTCAAGCACCATTGAAAAGGTCATCGATGCATTGTAAAGACCAAAGGGGACTCGCCGGTAAGCAAATATGCCAAGGGGGGCATGTGAAGGTTGTCTCGTATTGGTCCACTGGGTCAACGAAAATATGGAAGTTTTCTAACCAAAATACAAACTGGAATTTGGTTTGTGGTTAAACACAAACCACATACTACGGTTCAATTTGTGGTTAAAACCATAAACGAATTTCCATCCCTAGTTGTAGTTGATGATATGCATATTAATATGGGGCTTGATGTCTTTGTTGATTATTGAGCATGATGCTCATTGATGTTGATCATGTAGCATGTGATCTATCATACTTTGTTCGAGTTGTGATACTAGAGCTTAATACTCTCTATAACTGAGCAGTAGCATGTGATCTACAACTAGGTGAATACGCAGCCCCTTAGATGATGTGTGGTGATATTAGAGACGTGTAAAGGAAGCCAAAGTCGCTGCTCACACGGGCATGTAAAGTATGCAAAAGTCGCTACTCGCATGGTTTTCGCAGTTATGTCTTCCGATCCGCTACAAGGTTATTGGTAGGAGTGGCTGGTGCAAGCTGTAATTGAGAAATTATTTGCTAGACCAACATGGTCACATTGCCATAACTATAGATTCAATACTTTGAGTTACTATGTTGTTGGTTTCTCATTTACTTTTTGCTTGATGTTATGTTTGTTTGATAGACACTAAGTGATTATCACTAACCATGTCTAGGATATACATGCCTTTCTGTATTGTATATGTGTGTTCAATCACAAGTACTAGAGTTGGAGGAAAGGAGAGATGTTTGGATTTTGGTTTCTTTTTAATGTAGTTATGAACTTGAAGGTGCACCTTCATTTTTCATTGTGACACTTGTCTTATAAGGATCTGGGATCCGTTCTTAGTTTGTTTCAAGCGGTTTGATAAATTGTTAAAATTTAGGCTTTATTGCATGTTAGTGTGGATGTTAGCAAGTGTCAACTGTAGATCGGTCCAGTAAAGCCCTTGGTTCGGTTGCATGGGTCAAAACATATCATTGGTTTTTACAACGATGATCAAAGCCTAGTTTGTTTTCTAGCTTTGGGTGTGCTACTTGCTCTTCTAAGGCATCTCAAATCTCAAAAAGGGGAAGGTATTTCAATCCTGTAATGATACTAGACATTCTATAGGTGGTGGTATTTGAGAGTCTGTTTGAGTCATTGGTGGGGTGAGTCTATCATTTGAAAAAACCTAAGGATATTAAATGAAATTTTTTCAAGAAAGGATTCGAAAGACCTCTCTCCCCCAGCTCGAGGAAAGAAAAAGTAAAGTACTAAGGAACAAAGGATGGACTTCCTTGGATCTTTGGTTCTGGGTCTTTGTGTTGAGCCTTAGTAGCTCTATAATGAGAGGAAGGTAGTGAGAAACTAAGGATGAGACTCTACACATCTCCTGAATCCAAACTCTTCTTCAGAGCCTTTAGTAGGAAGATATCTTTCTTGACCCCTAGTTGGGAAAGTAAATTTTAAGCACCGGTACTCTCTCCGCTCCTCGGGTGTTACATAAAGAAGGGAAAGACTCTCGAGCTCACTCCTCCTCCTCTTCTTCATTGTCTTCCTCCTTTATGACCCGCAAAGTGTACACCCGAAGGGATGGCCAGTATGGGTACTAGTGTTGGAGCCCACAAGGTCTACATGTCGGTTCAGCTGAGTCGATAGTAGGTCAATGACATTCAACACCTGGCCATTCAGACACCTCCTCTGATGGGGAGCTGGTTGTGCAAATTGTAACACTTCCCTCTGCATCCTCGGCTTGGTCGCTCACCATCTTAGGAGCCTCAACCATCACCACCTGACTGTCGCGGTAGATCTGTTGCATCATCTTCATGATATTGGTGATGTAAGTGCTGTAGGGAATGACCTCCGAGTTTATATTGAAGCCAATGGTCTAGAGAGTGAGCGCCAAGAGATTCCCTAGGTGGATCAGCTCCCCCGCCAAGTGGGATAACAAGAGGGCGAGCTCTCTAAGAGTGATCGCCCCAATGCTCTGCATTTGCCAAGTGATATACTGAGCCATCATGTATTTAAGGAAATGGTGGGTCTTGTCCTGTGCCGTCTTAGTCACACCTACAATCAAAAGGATGACACCGACTTCCAAGTTAAACTCAGAATTTGGTCAATAAATCAAACTTTAAGAAAAAAGGGGACCATTGAGATTCTTTTACGGCAACAAAGGGGATCCTCTTCACAATTTGGAACCACGACTGCGGGATCAAGTCTATCTTGGTGAAGGTGATCAGGTTGGAGAACTAGCCGGTAGAACTATCCTCATTGGTGTAAAAACCACATACCATGTTTAGGTCGTTGAGCGAGATGAATCGTGTGTTTCCTTAATCGAGAAGATGAGCACCGGCCTGACTCGCCCCATGGCGAGATCGATATGGCAGATGGTGAAGAAATTGTGAGTGAGCACTTTCACGGGAGGCTTTGCCAAGTCAAAGACATACTCTACATGTGTTTTGCAGAGGAGCACGACAACCCTCTCCTCCCAGTTTATCACCCAAACCGATTGAATGGGTTTACCCTTCAGTACGCTGAAACCTTTATGGATGGACCTCGTTTGGAAAGTTCAGGAACTAGGCGCTGTCGTCGGTCATGGCCACACCGAGCACCTCTTCGCAAATTACAAGGTTTGCTGCGACAACAGGATCTTCAGCCCCTCGATGATGCAAACGTTTGGGCTTGGAAAGAACCAACTGCTCTAGATCATCAAAAGGGCCTTCGTCAGACATCTGCAAGAGAACTTAGAATTATCAATGTTTCCGTAGGAATCTGTGAAGTATTAGCCACTACCGTAGGGATGGTTAGCCCATGATCGCAACTGACAGAGAACAACGAACGTGACAGTGGATGGCCACAGGTGTGGTCGAAGGACAATCACGATCGTTGTCTACCACGTCACGAGCGTGGTTGAACAAATAACCACAGGCGTGGTGCGTTGTCAACAAGGGCATTATATGTTGATTACCACGAGCGTGGTGAGAGTCTCACCATAGCATGGATGACCTCAATAGTTATTTTTTCCTAATACTATGTTCCTAACCGCGATCCTACAAAAAGTGGAACAAACCCAGATCTACTGAGAGTTCAAAAGAGTTCATTATGCATAGAATACACATTCACATGTAAGGTAACAAGGGGGATTTCAGCTCTTCAATGTCACGATCTAAGAAGGATGAAGGGACAACACATGAAAAGACGAATGCTTACCGTGTGAGATGAAGAGTCGGACAGTTGAGAGGGGGACTTGTGGGCGACATGAACTGCATGAACAAGGAGGAGACCTCTTAGAAGCCCTATGTGGAGCAAAGTGGATCTGGGTCCTTGGATTTCTTAAGTAAGTGATATGTCAATGAAGTGGAGGGTTGACATCACGTGTCTGATCGCGTTGACACAACGGGTGTGATTGCATTGGCATCACAGACGTGGCTTGTTGTGCCTCACGAGCTTGGTCTCATCTCGTCACGTGCGTGGTTGATTGACAGGTTGGGCTGGATCTAAGTCTCAATCTTTTATCTTTGGTCGCCTATGTGGAAGGTATGAAGTATTAAGACTAGCGGGCTCCAATGTTCAACAATGATGACCTGGAGTTTGGACGACAATATCGAGATGACAAGGCATCAAATTTGGCATAGGAGGCGAGAGGCATGTGATCATGTGCCCGGAACACCACCCTTGCGGGGTTGGACTTTAGACCAACTAGGACCAGGTTAAAACAAACAAGTCACCTTGGCTGGTTGGTGAAAAATTACCAAGTTAACCCTGAACCAATCATAGTTGATAGGCTAGTGGGTGACTTACTACCACGTTGTGCATCCACTAATGAAATAGTGTAACAAAACAATAATATAATAGCATTTTGATAAAAAGAAGGAAACAAGCAAAGAAATTCGAAGGTAGTGCTCTAACATCTAACCTCCGGCCAAAAACCCAATCAATTCATCAAGATAGAAACAACAAAACCATCTTAAACCTTCTAATAATGGAATCCTGATGAAAAGGAGAAGATTACCTTCAAATGAATATGAGAAAACATTCATCGACCTCTTCCTATCACTACCTTAAAGTCTCGGGGTGATCTGATAAAAACGAGCATGAAATGGGACAAATTGAAAGCATGAAATTTGAAGGAACTTGATAATCAGAAATCTTCAACGTCACAATGTCTAATTAGTCACTTGCTAGCAACGTCACTCTATTTTCAATAACCGTTGGCTACACGACGACCTAGTCCTAAAATTACTAACTTCAGACTATACTCAGCAATATAGCCAACAGTTCAGTCTAACCTTAGAACGAGGCGCTACAGTCTTGAAGAGTGAGGAGCAATCAACATTCATAAAGGGTTAGATTATTTATGAAAATGTTCTTATTGCATTTGAAACATTGCATGCCATGAAGATAAAATAACATGTTAACTAAGAGGTTGTCTCCCTCAAAATTGATATATCCAACGCTCTTGACAGGGTGAAATGGGCGAATATGCGAGGTATGATGGTTCCCTTAGGATTTGTGGAGTAGTTGGTGGAGTGCTTGATGATGTATATCCGATTAGTTGAGTACATAGTCTTACTGAATAATGAATTGGGCCTGAAACCTTTGTGCCATTTAGGGGTCTCCAACAAGGATGTTCGTTATCACTCATTCTATTTCTGATTTGTGTTGAAGGCCTGTCAGGCCTCAGATGCTATGCAAAGGGGGAGTGGGGTTATTTAAGGGGTAGGTTAATAGAGGTTCACGAATCACACACCTTTTATTCTTCGACGACCATTTCTTTTTCTTTAAAGTAGCGGTTCGACTAGCGAGGGAGATGAAGCAGTTATTTCACATACATGTCGCAGCCTTCAGATAGCTGATTAATTTTGCCAAGTCGGGCATATTCTTTTCTTGAGATACCCACCCCATGCTCGCTCAGGTCATCTGAACCATATTGGAAGTCACATATACCATTATTAATGGTAAATATCTCGATCTCTCTTCCATGATTGGCGAAAGAAGAAGGACACTCTTGCGTGTTTTAAAGAGCGTATTTGGACACAAATACAAGGATGAAAGTAGAGATTTTCGACGGCCATTAACCAAGAAATTATCATTAAATTTGGTGCATGGGATTCGCATCTACTAAATTGCTAAAGAGTTGAAGTGGATGTTGAATTTTTTTTGGTGGGGTTCAAAACAAGATGGAGGCGGAGGGATCCCGTGGATGCAATGGCAGAGATTACATGTGCAAAAGGAGTTTGCAGGTATGGGTTATTCTGATATCCAACACTTCAACCTCACCAGATCGGGTAAGTAGGGATCAAAATTTATATCCGATCTCAATTCTTTGGTTTATATAGTGTCCAAAGGTGGGATTCCTGCCAGCAAGGTTAGACTACCGACCGAATTATGTGTGGTGAAGCATTTATGTTGTTCAAGGAGCGGTGAGGGATGAATGTTGGTGGATATTGGGAGATGCTCGTACAATTCAATTAGGGTCAGGGCCATGGTTATGAGATGAAAAAGTTGCAATTTGGAAACAACCCCTAGTCTCCAAGTTAATGAATTGACGGCATGATTTACTTATCCCCAATCTCTGAATTTGGGATGAGAATTTACTTCCCTCATTTTTATGTGATCGAGATGTCCAGATAATCGAAAATCTAATACTTCCCAAATAAGGTAAAACCCATACGAGAGTGTGGAAGTAGGAACCATGCGAAGCAAGGTTTCTATTCTGTAAACTCATATTACGGTATATCCATGGCACGTGATGAGAAATTGTTGGAAATATGCACCATGGACTTGACCTTGGTGTGATACCAAAGTTAAGACGGATATGTGAGTTGATGGGAAACCTCACTTTAGCTCAGGAGCTAGCTTAAACTAGCTAGCATCAGCTCTTCGGTGAGCTAGATGAAGCAAGGGACTAACACTGAAGCTCGTCCAGCTCGACCTTGAGCTGGATGATAGTGTCACTAGCTGCGGTACTAAGCTGAGCTGGAGTGAAGATGGGAAGCTAGGTAGTGGGAGTGATAACTCTCCCTCCTAGGACGAATGGGCACACACCCTTTCGTTTGATTGAAACTCTTTTTGAGTAGTTTTCCCTCCAAACCCTGTTGGACTTCATGGCAGTTGCCTACAAGTCTATCATTGGGGATAATGGCACCTCTTGGTGCAAAATACTCACACCTTTTCGTCCCTGGACCCCTCTGCCTATATAAAGGAGGCAGTAGTGTGCAGAATACACACAAGAAAAAATGATCTATCCTAGCCTACGAATTCTAAAGTGACTCTAGTATCTAAGCCTAAGAACTTGAGTGGAGACGGTTTTATCCTCGAAAGGGATTTCCTGATACCCAAGGCTTGTAAGGGTGGAAATACTCTTTTTGGAAAGTGGTGCCCACGATTTCGTCTTGATCCTAGATCTCATCACCTTTCCAAGCTCGAAGCATTGCTACTTGGAACCTCCTAAGTTAACATTCGAAAAGAGTAATTGCCATGTCCAAGGTTGCAGCAATCAAGGAAATGATAACTTCATTTGGCAAACTCGAGAAGTTTGAAGGTGTGGATTTCCGTCGGTGGCAGAAGAAGATGCACTTCCTTCTCACTACTTTGAAGGTCATGTATGTTCTTTCTACACCTTATCCTCCGAAGCTTGAGGAGGCGGAGACGGAGGAAACGAAGAAGGATGAAAGAGTACGGAAGCAACTAAAGTGGGACAATGATTACTACATATGTCGTGGCCATATTCTGAATGGCATGGCGGATTCATTATTTGATATCTATCGAAATTATGAATCGGCCCACCAGTTATGGTATGCGCTGCAGTCAAAGTATTTGGTTGAGGATGCTTCGAGTACGAAGTTCCTGGTTAGTAATTTCTTAAATTACAAAATGGTCGAGACCAGACCGGTCATGGAGCAATACAATGAGATACTTCGGATTTTGGGACAGCTTGCCCAACATGATATGAAGATGGACGAGGCCATCTCGGTGTCGTGAATAATCAACAATCTTCCTTATTCATGGAAGGACTTTAAGCACACGCTTAAGCATGGGAAGGAGGAACTGTACCTGATCCAACTTGGAAGCCACTTGCGGATAGAGGAGTCTCTATGGATGCAAGAAGGTGGGAAACCGAAGGATTCTTCATCTGTTCATATGACAGAAGAAGAAGAGCCATCTGTTCGACGGAAGGGCAAGAAACGCCCTTGGAAAAACACCAAAGGAGACTCTAATAAGAAAACAAAAGTTTCTTGTTGGATATGTGGGAAAGCGGGTCACTTCAAACGTGACTGTCCCACGAATAAGAGTCTGAATCACGACAACAAACAGCGTAAGAAGTCTGGATCGAAAGATCAAGGGACATCCACTTCGAAAGGTCGGTTCTTGGACCTTGAGTTAGATATTAATGTGAATTCTTTTTCACTAATATCGGAAGCATTCTATGTATAGAATGATGAAGTGGCATGGTGGATTGACTCGGGTGCCGACAGACATATATGCAAGGATCATCTCTGGTTCAAAACATACGAGGCATCGGATGATGATGTTATACTTCACATGGGCAACGAGTCAACGGCCCCCGTTGTTGGACGTGGATTGGTGGTGTTGGAACTTAGTTCTGGAAAATTCATAGAGCTTAGAGATGTGCTTTACGTCCCTAAGATTAGGAAGAACTTAGTGTCGGGCAATATGGTGAACATATATGGCTACAAACAAGTGTACGAATTTGATAGATATGTATTATCTAAGGGTGGTGTGTTCGTAGGCTTTGGCCACTATAACAATGGCATGTTTATGTTGAATATTAATAATACTATTACTAATGATCATGCTTTCGTGGTTGGTACCTCTGACTTCTCCTTATGGCATGCTCGGTTAGGACACGTTAACTATAAACGTCTAACTGAAATGTCGAAAGAAGGGATTCTAACCTCTTTTGATGTCAATGCTGAACGATGTAAAACGTGTATGCTCACTAAACTTACTCGTCAGCCTTTCACTAGTATCCAACGGAAATCAGTGATGCTTGAGTTGATACACAACGATTTGTGTGACTTGCATAGCACTCCGACCATAAGAGGTAAGAAGTATGTCATCAACTTCATTGATGACTACTCTCAGTATTGCTACACTTACTTGTTGAGTTCAAAGGATGAAGCCCTTGAGAAATTTCGTGTGTTCAAAACCGAAGTTGAACTACAACAAGGTATCTAGATCAAAGTATTTCGTACTGGTCGAGGAGGGGAATTCTATGATCCAATGTACTTTCAAAGTGTGGGGATCATCCATGAAACCACTGCTCCATACACACCACAGCATAATGGTGTGGCTGAGAGGAATAATCGAACATTGAAAGAGATGGTAAATTCGATGTTGTCATACTCAGGTTTGAGTAATGGGTTTTGGGTAGAAGCCATGCTTACGGCTTGTTATCTTCTAAACCGGGTTCCTAACAAGAGGAACAAAACTACCCCATACGAATTGTGGTATAAGCGGAAACCAAATTTGAGTTACCTTCGAGTTTGGGGATGTAGGGCTGTAGTCAAGCTTACTGATCCTACACAAAAGACTTTAGGAGAAAGAGACATTGATTGCATCTTTGTGGGATATGCTGAGAATTCAAAGGCATATAGGTTCTATGTCATAGAATCTAATGATGCACATGTTGTGCATTCAGTAATTGAGTCTAGAGATGCCATCTTCGATGAAAATCGTTTTTCATCGATCCAAAGACCCAATGATTTGATGTCATCATCAAATGATATTGTGCCTGTCCCTATGGACGTGCAGGCTCTGGCTCGTAGGAGCCAGAGACTGGCCTTGAAGAGTTCGTTGAATACCAATTTCAACGTATATCTGATTGAGGGATCCAGGATGGAACTAGGATCGCAATACTTGTACTGCTACAATGTTGACGATGACCCTAGTACATATGAAGAGGCTATGCGATCGCAAGACGCTGCCTTTTGGAAGGAGGCAGTCGATGAAGAAACGGATTCCATTTTGGGAAATAACACTTGGGTATTAACGGATCTCCCCGTGGGATATAAACCGTTAGGAAGTAAATGGATCTTCAAAAGGAAGATGAAAGTCGATTGTTCTATTGATAAGTTTAAAGCTCGGTTGGTGATTCAGGGCTTTAAACAACGACATGGGGTTGATTACTTTGATACCTATGCTCCGGTGGCTCGAATCTCGACTATTAGACTATTAATAGCACTAGCATCAATCCATGATCTAGTGATCCATCAAATGGATGTCAAGACTGCATTCTTGAATGGAGATCTCGATGAGGAGGTATACATGGAACAACCGGAAGGTTTTGTAATGCCTGGAAATGAGCATAAGGTGTGCAAACTAATCAAATCCTTGTATGGACTAAAGCAAGCACCTAAACAATGGCATCAGAAGTTTGATGATGTTGTCTTGCCACATGGTTTTCGTTTAAATCATGCAGATAAGTGTTGTATACAAAATTTGATGAGCTCGGCAAAGGAGTCATCATGTGTTTGTATGTGGATGACATGCTCATCTTTTGAACTGATCATGAACAAGTTGATAGTACCAAGAAATTCTTATCATTAAAGTTTTCCATGAAGGACATGGGGGAGGCAGATGTGATCCTTGGGATTAGGCTCAAACGAAATAGGAAGGAAATTTCGTTGAGTCAATGTCACTACATTGAGAAGGTACTTACTAAGTTTAGTAGTAAGGGATGTCGAGAATTGAGGACTCCATTTGACCCTAGTGTGAAATTGATGCCCAACACAGGGATGACAATATCTCAACTCGAGTACTCACAAGTACTTAGGCTGTTTGATGTATGCCATGACAAGCACAAGGCCTGATATCACTTATGTGGTTGGCAAGTTGAGCAGATATACAAGTAATTCGAGTACTCATCATTGGCATGCAATTAGACGAGTACTTGGTTACCTTAAAGGAACCATGGATTACAGTTTTACGTATAAGGGGTGCTCGTCGGTTATAGAAGAGTACTCGGATGCAAGTTGGATATCCAATATGGAGGATCCCACCTCCACTACTGGATGGGTATTCTTACTTGGAAGAGGAGCAATTTCGTGGGATTCCAAGAAACAAACTTGCATCACAAAGTCAACTATGGAATCAGAATTCATAGCATTAGCAGTTGATGGCTAAGAGGCAGAATGGCTAAGGGACCTGGTCTATGAGATTCCATTATGGTCGAAACCTATCTCAACGATTTTTATCTTATGTGATAGCAATGCTACTCTGGCTAGGGCATATAGCCAGGTCTATAATGGCAAGTCTCATCATTTAGGGGTAAGGCATAGTGCTGTTCGTGAACTGATCACTCACGGGACAATCACAGTGCAATATGTTCGGTCTAAACAAAATCTGGCTGATCACTTGACAAAGAAATTAGCAAGGGATTTGGTTGCCAAATCGACAGGAGGGGTGGGACTTAAGTCTGTATAGTTCTCCAAACGTAGGACACCCAATTCCCCTCTAATACAATGTTAGAGGCATAATTCAATGCGGAAAGCCTACGAATGGAAACTGGAGCACAAGGTTTGCACCATCCCGAAGGTATGTGCTCCGGAACCTGCGTGTGATAGAGGTTGAAGTTTAACTTTTTAATTGATTCCTTGATAAAGTGTATACGCAGGTACACGAGTAAGGAATTAACCTACGCGAGCATGCAGTGTAGCCGCTTCAAGAAACTTGGACTTGGTTTCATATGCGCTCGTGAGAGGATTGGGACACATGGCGGTTAATAGTGTCAAGATATCATAGAATAGATAGGATAAACTCTTGTGTATATTATCTTCAGATACTCAAATGAGTAGACGGGTTCAATCCATAGAGACACCCCTATATTCGAGTATTTTGGAATGTGTAATATACTAGATGAAAATTCAATCTTCGTGAAATTTTCATTGATGCAAGAGTTTTTGGTTGGATATTTGTTGTAATTTTAGCGAAATCACAGACTTCACTAAATTGGGGGAGGAATGTTGGAAATATGCACCATGGACTTGACCTTGGTGTGATACCAAAGTTAAGACGGATATGTGAGTTGACGGGAAACCTCACTTTAGCTCAGGAGCTAGCTGAAACTAGCTAGCATCAGCTCTTCGGTGAGCTAGATGAAGCTAGGGACTGACACTGAAGTTCGTCCAGCTCGACCTTGAGCTAGATGATAGTGTCACTAGCTGCGGTACTAAGCTGAGCTAGAGTGAAGGTGGGGAGCTAGGTAGTGGGAGTGATAACTCTCCCTCCTAGGACGAATGGGCACACACCCTTCCGTTTGATTGAAACTCTTTTTGAGTAGTTTTCCCTCCAAAACCTGTGGGACTTCATGGCAGTTGCCTACAAGTCTATCATTGGGGATAATGTCACCTCTTGGTGCAAAATACTCACACCTTTTCGTCCATGGACCCCTCTACCTATATAAAGGAGCCAGTAGTGTGCAGAATACACACAAGAAAAAAAGATCTATCCTAGCCTACAAATTCTAAAGTGACTCTAGTATCTAAGCCTAAGAACTTGTGTGGAGACGGTCTTATCCTCGGAAGGGATTTCCTAATATCCAAGGCTTGTAAGGGTGGAAATACTCTTTTCAGAAAGTGGTACCCACGATTCTGTCTTGATCCTATATCTCATCACCTATCAAAGCTCGAAGCATTGCTACTTGGAACCTCCTAAGCTAACATAAATCCCTCTTACTACATGAGGAGGGTGTAAGGATGAAGCTTTGGAGCTTGGCGATTCAACAAAATATCAAACACAAGTTGTGGCGATTCTTTAAGGGGATAGCTGCGAGGAGAAACACCCTACTACAACGAAGAGTGAACTTGACTGTTAAATGTTCACTATCTCCATGAAGATACTAGGACGCACTTGTTGTTCACATGCATATTGACCTAGGACTGCTGGAATATGAGTGGTCTTACTGAATGGACCCAGCCGAGTGGACGATTTGGCCGACAATCTACAAAGGTTGTTATGTGGGATCATATCCTCGAAAGTTGAATTATTTTGATGATACGCATTACAAGGACATCTTTGCTCACAAATCAACTATGGGCGACACTATGGTTCGTCGCTGCCCGGAGGAATCGCATGAAAGGAAGGCTGCATAGATACCAAAGAGCAGTTGCCGATGTATGTTGGACCAACATGTGTGTTAAATGATGTCCATCCAAGTCGAGGTTTTGTGAAATGCAACTCCGACATCACCACATTTAAGTGCGACTTTGGGGTTTTATTGGTGGTGCGGGGTGAGCATGACCATGTGCTTCAATATATCATGCAAAAGGAAAATTTGGGAGAGTAGACGCGAGGGAGGCAGAAGGCATGCCAATTCTTATAACCGTGGAGTGGGTGTGAGAAATGGAGTACGAGACGCACATCTTCGAGATGGATAACCAAGCAGTTGCCAACGCTATTGCAAGGGAAAAACCAAACAACTCAGAGTTTGGCTTAACGATTGAAGTATGCGAGAAGATCATTATATAGTAACATTTTTCACAGTTTCTTGATTAGGAGATCTAAGAACAATGTTTTGTATGAGTTTGCTCGCCACTCTCACGGTCTTGCATTTATTATTATAAATTTGACGCCTCCTAATTGGTATGTAAAATTTGTGAGTGATGTTTGTTTTGATTAAATATGAGTAGATCTATTTCGGAAAAAAAAAAGAAAAGAAATGGTTACCTCTTATGCTTTACTACTTTGCATTTAGGCAGAAAGAACAGTAACCATTATGAATTTCTACAAAAGGTGAATGGCCTTGTATATTATTTAACAGTTCACTAGATCCGGTCCGGTACGAATTGCCAGTTCCGCCGCATAACTCTTTTCTTCTCAATCAGAAAATTTGGTTCGCAGTTCTCCATATCAGTTGTCGCCTGATCAGCTCACAGCAGTGAAAAAAGGGTGTATAATTACCTGTCTCAGAAGCTCTATTAATGGAACCTCCATCACCTCCTTTGGAGATTTTAGGTATCACTTCCTCATAACCATTTCTGAGCTTTCCTGCTTTTCAATTTCCTATATTGTGTTTCTCGTAATGTTTTCTAGTGTTTTCCATTCGTGTTCCCAGTTCGGGGATCGGACGGAGCTTGCGTATGGAACGGGCCCCCGTTCAAGGACGGCCAACCGAGTATTGAGCTTGAATACGTCCGCTGCAACAGTTCCAAGTTCAGCGAAGATGGGTCGGTGCTGATGGTTATGAAAGACGGTTCAATTATCAGCTTGTACGGTTGCAAGAACAAGTTCGAGGAGATTCGCTCTTTTGAAGTTCCTAATATCGTCTCTGCGGCTTTATCTCCCTGCGGGACTTTCCTTCAAACGTTTCAGAAGTCATCCATTCCTCAGGAGAAAAATGTTGTTTTGTGGAGGACGGAGACCGGTGATGCTGTCCACAATCACTTCCAGAAGAATTCAACCAAAGCCACTTGGTACGTTGAGCCATTTCTTCTTTAGTGATGAATTGTTGAGCCAATTTGATTGCTATATGTTGGATATATGATTACCTAGCTGCAGATTGATAGACTGGTTCACCATATACTATATACATTACTCTTCAGGCCTTCTATACGTTTTAGCTCGGACGAGACCGTTGCCTGTCGACTGGCAACCAACGAGATACAATTCTTTGATCCCAAAGATTTCTCAAAGGGGTTTGTGAATCGCCTAAGAGTTCCAAACATTGCCGGATTTGAGCTTTCTGCTTTGCCAGGATCTCACGTTGCTACTTTTGTTCCTGAGTCTAAGGTACCTGCTCTACTCTGCAAGGAGGATATTTCCTATTCGTAATATGGATATCTGCTATGACCTGGACCCGTTTGGGCTAGAATACGATTCTACCTTTTCAATCGTATCACAAGGAATAGTGAGCATTCTTTCTTTTATTTTTGCTTACCCTATATTTGATAAATATTCAAAGCTATCTGTTGCCTCTTAACTTTATTTAGGGGAGTCCAGCCAGTGTTCAGATATATCATTGTAAGAAAGAATTGCAAGATCAGCCTGTTGCTCGTCGTAGCTTTTTTCGTTGTTCCACAGTCCAGCTGCACTGGAATAGAGGTTCTACTGGACTTCTAGTCGTAGTGCAGGCTGATGTTGATAAGACCAATCAGAGTTATTATGGAGAGACTAAGCTTAACTATCTTACCACCAATGGGAGTCACGAGGGGCTTGTCACATTGCGTATGTTCTTGTATTATTCCCTTTTTGTTGCTTACTTATCTTCACCTACTGACTGGTTTATTTAATTAATGTCAGGTAAAGAAGGGCCCATTCATGATGTTCAGTGGTCATATTGCGGTTCAAAGTTTGTTGTTATATATGGATGTATCCTTTCTTCAATGTCAAATTTCTAGTCTAGTTTTTTAACTTGTTACAGTCAGTAAGGTATAATTCCCATGAACGAAATGAGTACATTTTCTCACTTTTTTAAACTAAATGCTTCAAGAGAGTACGCAGCCCAATGACCAGTTATTGACATTAGTGCTTGCGAATGTTATGTGCTGAAGATATGCTGTGTACACATCAAATTAGACGATAAAACCATAGCTTGTAGATTCTTTCTGTAAAGGTCATGCTATTAATCCTGTTTTTGTATGTGATCTATATGTCCTTATGTTTTGTACTCGTCTTAACTTATTCACCATTTAAGGTGAGTCTGTTTTCTGCTTGTTTCCACCTTGATGCATTTTAGTCATGCCTGCAACTGCAACAATTTTCGATCAGAAGTGCAAACCTCTACTGGAGCTTGGATCAGGCCCTTATAATACTGTCCGGTGGAACCCTAAGGGAAAATGTATCCTTTTAATATCGTAAATTTATTCCCACGTTTGCTCAACCAGTGCCGAGGATCCTCATCCCCATCCCTGAACATCCCATGATAGAATGTTACCAACGTTAAGTATTGCTGTAAATCTTGATCTCCAAACTTAACCATTCTACAGTTCTCTGCATAGCTGGTTTTGGCAACTTACCTGGTGACATGGTAAGTAAGGACGCTCGTATTCTCACTTTGTGGTCAGTGTATGCCTCCTGCTATCCTCATGTGAAGGATGATATGTCCCAATTTTAGGCCACTTTAAGTGTTTGTTCCAGTCAATATATTTTTTTATTTTCCAACAACTCTTTTCGTTGGGTATACTTCTTAATAGACAATTTCCCTAAATCGTAATCAGTAATGTACTAGAACATCAATTGCTGCTAGCATGGAGGATGAACCTAACATTCTTTCAGGTTTTGGTTTGTTGTTCTGTAATTTGACACTGGTTTGGGTCAGTTCAGTCTATCTGTTTTATTGTCTACTCATAAGTCCAGGATGTTTCTCTGAACATGGTGCTCAAAATTTGTGCTCCCCTTCGTTTCCTCTTCTAGTCTAAATGAATGCTGTTCTTGTTCCTGGCCCCTGTGTGTTGATCTTGCAAATCGTTACTATGACTTTGGAATTCTTTTTTGGTTGTGTGTTTACAGCAGTCTGCTTGATTATTTAACTTAAACTTTCAGGCATTTTGGGACTATGACGAAAAGAAACAACTTGGAACCACCAGGGCTGAATGCTCGGTGTCAAGTGAGTGGTCACCAGATGGACGCTATTTCATGACTGCTACAACAGCGCCAAGACTGCAAGTTGACAATGGGTATGTCGATGACTGGTTCTTTTGAGTTTTTAGTAGGCTCAATGTATTTTTGTTCGATATTATGGATATCTATGGTTTAGTACATGCTCTGGTATTCAGTTCGCATCTATCTGTAAAGTATTGACCCATGAATGTGTGCTTATCTAATCTCTTCATCGGACTCTCATGTTGTTGTTGAAGGGTTAAAATTTTCCGCTACAACGGGTCACTCTTATTCAAAAAGATGTTTGATAAATTGTATCAGGTTGGTCTTGTGTGTTTTCTTAAGTGCTTCTGCATTCTTCCTTTCTGATTTTCGATTGGATTAAATTATGTTGCTGGCGTGTACAACATTGAAGGCTGAATGGAGACCGGAGTCTCCAGATAAATATCCTGAACTCGTAGACATTGTCAAGTCTGTTGCTTCATTATCAATCAAAGAAGCCAAATCACAAGGTTTTGCTCTTTTTTACCCTATATATCTTATTTGGGCGTAAGATGAGAAAAATATTATAACCTTTAGTGATTTAGCAGGACAAGGGTCAGCAGCCCCTCGGAAACTTGAACCTCCTCCTGCAAGACCTAGTGCGTACCGCCCACCACATGCAAAGCAGGCTGCAGCCATTCAGGCAGAGGTACTACTTGATGTGGATGACCTGTTGTATCATTTTGTGTGGAAAGCATTCTCACTTGTATCTCCAAATCTTCTGTTTCGTCCATTGACATATTTGAAGATGGAAAGTTGTAGATTTACTTGATTCTGATGTATATAAATGTCCGTTGTTGCATGTATGGCAGCTGTTTGGAGGCAGTAGCAATACAGAGTAAGCAACAGCCTAACCAAGTCTTTCTTTCTTTCTTTCTGTTTGCTTTTAAGTCTTTCTTTATATATAGTAGTGTTGATGTTTCCGTTGCTGAATATCTCTGCAGTCAAATGAGCAAAAGTGCACTGAAGAACAAGAAGAAAAGGGAGAAACAGAAGGAGAAGAAGGCCTCCGCTACTACTTCTGAAACCGCCTAGCGGGTTTTGATTGAGAATTCCTTTGCTGGGCGGTGGGCTTGTTTATCGTTTTTTCCTGTTCTATTTATAAAACTAGTTTTGTACCCAGCCGATTGGCCGGAAAACTAATAATATATATCCAAATTAAAAGTGAATATTTGATATATATTCATCTCTACCTATACTCAGAACTTATAATTTATTTTCTTTACTTTTAATTTTAAATTGATATATAATTATATTACTGCTTAATTTTATTGTGACATGATGGACAATCTGTGTCAATCTATGAACTACCTAGTTTGACATTCATTGGGCCCATAATTTGATAAACACATGACCTAATGGATCTGCGGCCAGACAAATTTCGACCCAATGAACCTGTGTTCAAATGACTCGTAATTGTACAATCCGCAGTCTGACTAACTTGACTTGTGATCTTCGTAGCCCGTTCGTTGGATAGGTTTAAGGCCTCCAACGATGAACTTTGCTAAGCCTTCCTAAAATAAGAGACCACGAATAACTAATTTTAATATATGATATTTTTAATGCAAAAAAAATTCTAGAAAATGTAAATAGTCAGTCCTACATATCATAGTTTGTAGATTTATTGTGCCACAATGGCTAATCCGTTGTCAAACCTGATGTTCCACCCAGTTCGAGACCCCCCTAATGGACTCACAACCTGATTAACCTGTGACCCGACGATCCATAACCCAAAAAAATATACGACTCGACAAATCCGCTACCCAACTAACCTACCCGTGACCTGCGCAATTTGCCCCTTTGCTAGGTCCAAGTAACCCAATAATTAAGTTAGCTAAACATTCATAAAATAAGCAACCACAAGTATCTAATTTGAAATATATAATCCTTTTAAATAAAAAAAAGGCATTTTGAAAAAAATTAATTGTCAGTCCTATATATTTGCACCTTGAAATAAATCTTTATTTTGTGTAAACATAATTACAAATCTTTATTGTCACTTTGTGTGTTAGAAGGATATATTAGTAATAATTATTTTAAAAAATAAGAAATAAGTTATGAATGATGAATTTTGTAGTAAATAGTACGAAATCACACAAACTTCATAGCACAATTATAACTATATTAAACATGTAACAGTACTCTACGTTTGTAAAGAAAAAACATCTTGCCTTTGACGACTTAGACGATGTTGTGTTTTTCGGTGGAATATGCTAAGAAGGGTGCTTCAAGATTGTGATTCTCTCTTTACGTAGGCTGATTGCGTATGTCGTCACTGACGTTACTACTGGGATTTCCTGCATCGGGGTTATTCACTCAAGCTTGGTCGTTGGGGACCTCCCCGCTTTCGCCGGTGACCGGTACTTCGTTGAAGCGAGCTCTCTGTTGAACTGTTCATCGTTAAACATTCACTCATGCGAAGAAAATGAACAAACAATAAGGAAAAATGTTTTACAAATTGGGATCGCGGTGTATTTATAAGCGGATCCATCTGATAAAGAACTCGCCACTAATGGATTGAGATATTAATTGGAATGGTCGACGCCTATACATCGTCATTGGAAGGTGGTGCAACTGGTGTATTCTACCAGAACCACCCAATGACATTGGTTTTTTAAGCCTCTGTCGACGATGATGTTGATATCGAAGCACTTGTGATGAAGTAGTGTGCTGTCTACTCAAATATGCGTCGGAGGAGGACTGCTCTTTAGTCGACGGTACTCGATGTTCTTCTGAGACGATCGTTCGTTGACGGTTCCACTGCTGACCGACCGATCATTCCATACATCCTTGTCTATCCGCAATCTTGGCATGTATTCGCTGTTCCGACATATCATATTGATTCCCTAATTTTCAGGGGAGCGAAAATCTCGGCTACATCCGATAAGTATATTGCCCTAATTTCTAGGAGATCAATTACAACTCAAATTGGAAGAATTAACCTTCTAATTTTCTGGAAACCAATATTCGATTCTCCTACCAGCATATATGATTTCCTAAATGATAGGATGTCACTTATTGCACTCTTTCTTTTTTATGACTCGTTGCTCTCATTAATTGGCAGTGTTCCTTTGCTCTCCACAACTAAAGTTTTACATCATTCGACCTCTCATGGCGGTCCCTGCTTTTGAAATTTTGGCTGACGAGTTGGCCGCCTCTGGATGGCAAACAAATCAGTGCTTTCTTGCTCGGATTCATTAGTCGATTCCCCATCCCTTAAAACTAGTGCATCATACTCTAACTAGCAAATCTCTGGCTCTCTCTGGATTTCTCTTGAGGAGCATGGCTTTATGAGTTCTTTTTCTCGGATCTAGTTGATGCGTCTAAGGTCCTTATATGACGTCCCCTAGCCTCTGACTCGAGTCCCATTAGCACAATCCCATGGGATTCGTCGTCATCGGTTCTTTTCGAAGAGCTCCGCTTGATTTCTGGGAGTGCTTTAGGGCCTCCCTAAATGGTTTCATATGTCAATGATTGGTGCTGGATTGACCTGAGTTCTTGGTGAATTTTTAAATACCGCCTTTTTCGATAGGGAAGGAAGCGATGATTGTTTCGTCTAGTGTTTGGTTCGCATCAACGTTTGCAACCTATCATCGGTCGTCGTCGGCTCAAACTTGGAGATGGGATCTGGGTCAAATTTCATTTTGAAGGCCTTCCTCAAGTTTTCTTCAATTGTAGGCTCGCAGGACATCCGTTCAAGCTCTGACCCTCTAACACTGATAACTTGTCGTCGAAAGGAAGGTTGTGGATGACATCACCAACCTTCCAATGGCGTCGATTGCGTGAGGATACTTTGCAGCCAGTGCGAGGTGGTCTTGGTCACCATTCTCGCCGTTTTATGGGAGCTCGAAGCTGTATGGCCATTCCCCTCACCTTAGCTCATCTCGAAATTCCAAAGATGTTATTGCAAACACTAATCTAGTTTGGGCCAAGTTAATTGCGTTTTAATTATTTTGGTCTATTATTGGGATGGGTTTTTTTGGCCTAGTAGTAATAAAATTCCCCTTTTTATGCAACAATAGCCCACATATGATGGATCCAAAATAAGTAGGTCATTCTAATTCTGCTTCTCGCCCACGTAGTGTCAAGATTGGGCTTATTACGGCTCAGGTGGTATCTCAGGACCCCAAGATCAGACCTACAGTTCCCCCACATCCCAATTGGCCTATTGGTATTATGTTTGCCCATGTTGAGGTTCCAACTGATTTTGGACTTCAAAACGATGCAAATTAACCAAAAAGACTCAAGATAGTGCCTCGACCAAACTCTCCAGCCAAATCAATATGCTCGACTCGCTCCTCTACGTGGACTCCTCATGTTGTTGACCCAACTCTTCAAGTTATTTTTCATATGGAACCGAATCCATATAACGCCATGCTCACTACTTGTGAGCCTGCCGGCAAGTTGTGATTGCTTTAGCTTGGAACTGTTGGGGGTTGGGTGGCTCCTCGATAATTCGAGACCTCAAGGAATTGGTGCGCTCGCTCTCTCCACAATTTCTTTTTCTTTGTGAAACACGTTTGCCTGATTTTAATTGAAAGACTCTTTTGGTTCTCTTAGCTTTTTTGTTGCTGAAGTTTCCAAAGCAGTAGGGTGCGGCGCTGGAATTACCTTTGCTAGTTTGTTTCCTGATGCGTGCTTCGTTGTTTTTTCCAAATCATTTGCCATTTGCATTAGTTATGAGTATCAACCTACATGATTTATCTATTTGATTGGGATCCATCTTTCTATGGATTACAGTCACCGTGATTTCGGAATATAGATTTCTTGTCATCCAATTAACCCCCTCTTGATGCACCGTTGATCATTTTTTGTGATTTCAACGATATTCTCACTCCCTTAGAAAAACACGATAGTCTTCCCCCACTTCTGGCACGCTTGGCCCACTTTGCTGAATTCATTTATGACCTTGATCTAATGGACCTTGGTTTTGAAGGTCCAAATTTCATGTGGTGTAATCATCGGCTTGGACTAGGCTTGGCATTCCCATCCGGAAATCCAGATCCCCGCCCGCACCCGCTCTGGTTTGATTGAGTATTTTGACAAGTTCGGGTAAACCCGCCATCCAAAAATCACGAACACGGTTAGGGTTTTGAAAACCCAATATCTGCCCCGGAAACCCGCCGTTACTCATATATTTTTACCCCTATAATTTTGTTGCGACTCCCAATAATTATCTTCAATAATCAATAGCTTGGGTCTCTGATTCAAAATTAGAGACTCTAAAACGCCATCTATTTATCCTTCCCTTATATTGACACTCTCAATTCCTTCTCTCATATCAAATTCTCCGCCATCATTAGTTCATTATCATTCCATATGAAATACAAAATTTCCAATTTCTTTTCGTAGGCTTTATCGTCGAGAGGAGATGATTGCACTCCTCAACAGTCAACAATTCATCTCCCAAGTCTAACTTTCTATGTGAATCCTAACCCTAGACGAATCAAAGCTTAGAGGTTTCAATTTAGAGTTTTGGTTGCTAGCTACCGAAGGTAGTCATGCAAGTCTCTCACAAATCGGAATTTACTATCAATTGAAATCTTCGTATCTTGTATCTTCTTATATGCATATCTGAACAAATATGCATGCAGTTGTAAAAGGATATGCTTATGCAAATCTTGTTTTTTCTCATGAGTGTTGCCTGGATCATTAAGTTGCAGATTCGCAGCTGATGTATGTAGTTTAAGTTGCTGACTTTCCTACCTTAATGCTTTGTGAATTTGATTTTTATTTTGATGGATTGAAGGTTAGTAAATTAATTCATAGTTTCATAGACCTTCTACTGTTCAATGGTCATCAAATGAAATTTCATTTTGATTTTTAATTTTATTTTTCCTACACGGGTTAAAACCGTTTACTCGGGGTCAGGGACGGTTGCAGTTTTTCACCCGTATTTGATCCCGGGCCGGGGACGGGTAGACTCGGCGACGTCGATGGGCGGGTGACGGAGGATCCATATCCGTCCCCGCCCCGCACGATTGCCAAGCCTAGGTTGGACCCGTAGAAGTTAAAATATGCTTGGACCGATATCTAGCCACACCGACATGGTTTGATATCTGGCCGGAGGGGCTGGGATATCCCAACTCTTGGTTATGGTTAATCCGAGAATGTCTATCTTCACCTATGATATCAAATCTTATAAATGGTACACCGTGTATTTTTTCGTCACCCATCAAGAGGCCTCGGTCAGGGTTATCCGCTCTTCCCTCTCTTGTTCGCCCTTTGTAACGAGGGTTTAACATGTCTTATTGATGGCCATCTCAGGCGTAAACTCCTCGCTAATATTCATGTTAATCATCGGGCACTAGAGATCTCCCATCTTATGTTTACAGATGTAACGATTCTTTTCCTCTGTCTCCACAACCATCATCCCCGTCCATCAAACTCTATTCAGACGATACGAATCCTTAAGCGGGCAGCATATCAATGTCCTGAAGTCCTTAGTAAATTCAACAAGAATGTTAAGATTCCTCTCCAAGGTATTTATGCCGGTCTACTAGGAGTTCCACTATCCACGAAACCAAACCGGTATCTTGGCCTCCCTTCCATCATCATGCGGTCAAAAATTTTCACTTTTGGGTTCGTCGAGGATTAGATTTCTTGGATTCTTCAAACTTGGAAGCGAAATTGTCTCTCACGAGCTTGAGTTCATAGGCTTCTTCGCTCAGTTATTTCTGGCCTACTAGTGTATACTATGGCATGCTTCCTCCTGCCGGATGAGTTGTGTCATCGACTAACAAAACAAATGATTAACTTTTGGTGGGGGCGTATGGGTGATCATCGGCTGGTTTATTGCCTCCCATGGCAGCTGTTATGCTACCTGCAATCAGAATGAGAATTGAGTTTTTGATGTTTCAATTCTTTTAACCAGGCCCTTCTTTCTAATCACTATTGGAGGCTACTTGGGAACCCATAAGGTCTTCTTTCAAGAGTCCTCCGTGTGAGATATTTTCTTTCTGACACACTGCTTGGAGCATTTTCTGGTTCCCGCCCTCATGGGGATGGAAATGCCTCCTACATGGTCGAGATCTCCTTCTCCAGGGGATCAGTTGGCAGATTGAAGATGGACGTTCGGTTCCAGTCCTTCGTGACCTTTGGCTCCCTGGTCCAAACCCAGGCAGCCTACTTATCGATCTACTCCCCCCTATGGAGGGCCGCAATGGGATCGTAATGACTTCATTCAGGACGGTAACTGGCGCTTGAATCGTCTTCATCTTCACTTCATTTCAGCCTCGATCCGCCAAATTCTCTCACTTCCCCTCCCACTCTCTCCTAGGCTTGACCGCATGCTTTGGCATCATTCTCGACCAGCCATTTCTCCATGTCATCTGTGTTTTTGCTAGCTCAAAAGAATCAACCCTACGATTATAGAGCATCTGCTTTTCCTATGGGGTCCTCCCTCTAGCACTTGATATGGTCATTAGCGATACTACCCAAGCTCCGATTCTTCCTTTGGCGGCTCGCTCAACACATTCTTCCAACTCGGCAGGGTCTTTTACTCAGCATGTACCTATCTCGGATATTAGTTGCCTGGTTTGCTGGGCACTAGAGGAATCCATTTCAACACCTCCCATTCGAATGTCCCATTGGCGTCCGAGTTACTACCCTTGCATAATTTGGGATCTATCTCCTTGCACATATAGTTTGGAGAAATCTCATTCTAGTTCAACCGAATCATGGTCCTTGATACACTATACTATGGTGGCGCATATGGAAAGCTCATAACTTGGTGGTGTTTGCTTGTCCCTCAATTCCTTCGAAAAATAGCTGAACTATTGCCCTCATTCGTAGATCCCCAACCGGGGGGGGGGGGGGGGGGTTCTCTCCCAGCCCCTCTAGCAGCTTGGGTTCCTTCACTCGCCCACAGATTAAGATTAATGTGGATGGTGTGGTGGCCGATCCAACAAGCGGTGCAGTGGGTCTAGTTGTTCGAAATGCAAGGGGGGATGTGTTGCAGGGGTTAGGTCGAACGTAACCTAGACTCCTTGATCCCTATGTCTTGGAGCTTTTGCGAGGTTGACGGGGAATTTGGCAGGTTGACGTTGAAGGGGACGCATAGTTGGTCCTCCCTCGGCTATCTCAGGGGAGCACGAGGTATGTTGCAGGAGGAGTAATCGTTCGCAAAGATGCTGGCCATTCTGGCAGCGCTCCCTCGATTGATGGTACAAATGGTCCGATGAGGTGCCAACAGAACTGCCCATAAAGTAGCTTAGACTTTGCTTAGAGTTTGCTTGTGTTTGCTATGTTAATGCATCCCGTCGAGAGCTATCTATGAAAAAAAGAACTATATTTCACACATGTCCCTATGGGGTAGTTAAGTTGGTTGCGTTATGTAGCTGAAAATCAGGAGGTACTAGGTTTGAATTTAGTCACACCCTACATATGAAAACCTATGTTACATTTATTCTCTCTCTTATAAAGGTATCTTCACCTCGTCTATCGTCAACTATAAAATAAATTATGTTTCACATATAACAGAAGTTAACTTATTAAATTAAAACACTTCAAAAAAGTTTGTTTAATTTTCTAACGAGGTATCCGTATAAAATATTTTAAATTGATTGACTATAACTGAAAATTATAATAAAGACATATTAAAATAAAATTAGAAGTTATTTCATTTTTTAAGAAGTGTTGCAAACGTTAGAAATCATTGATATAATATTTAATGGTGTTTGAATAGTTTTTTTGTCATTATTGTTTTAATTTATGGTATAACATTTTATAATAACGCCCCTGTTGATGTGGATTCGCTAAATTTGAGCAAAAGTTGATGTGGCAACAATCTTCTCTCAAACAACTTTAATATAGTGTATGATATAGAGATAATAATACTTTTGCTCCTTTTATTTTACCAAAGCAACAGCTAGGCTCGTGTACTATTAAAACCTACATTTGCCTCATTTTGTTATCCTTGCCGTCTATATAATGTTAATTTTCACACTATCAACAATGCCACGTCATCTGGATAACATGTGGCCGGTGAGTAATCTTATCTCCGGTGAGTAAAAATACTAATATAAATAAAACAAAAGGCATCCATCCTCATTTTCGCTCTCATCTCTCTCGTTACATCCTTATCGGTTGTCTCGATTGTTCCTTCAAAGTTACAACCTCAAATTATGCTTTCCCCTTTGCACTCTTCTCAATCGTTGAAGGACTACTCTATAATTGATGTGATTCTAACCCCACCACTAGCGGGTTATATGCTTCTCACCGTATACCAATGAATCATAAAATCAAAATTCTATTCATGAAAGACTAGGGACTTTCACCACCATTAGTGAATTCCCATAGATGGATTTAACCGCTAGTGAGTGTTAGTTATTTTTTGGGGTTGATTTAGGATGTAGTGTAGTGATTCCATTCATTTCGAAAATGTATGATATGATTTTGGAAAAACTGAAGCAGGAGAGCATGTAGTTGTGATGTGGAAGAGAAGATAGAAACTGGGGACTACAGTTATCCTTAAACATCATGTCCCTCAGTTGGATGTTCAGGTGGGTAATCTGGAAGCTTTCGGTACACAGATTATATTAGTTTAATTTTAGTTTAACTCTTCCATTCTTCCAACGTAGACAAAAACTTGATGTGCTAAAATAACGTCGAGTTATCTTAACAATGCAAGTGTCGTTATTCTGCGTAGCCCCTAGGGTCCCTTTTGATATGTTTCTACTCAACCTAGCGCCTCAAAAGTTGACATAGTTTCGATATATAAACCTATTTCTAAAATGCAAGACACCGGTTATGATGATGAATTTCCACTAGACACTTATAGAAATTTGTGGAACGGTCATGCAAATGAACTACCATCACTAGGCCACTGAATTGAGGCTTGGACCACTCTCAATCAAGTTATCTAACAATGAACACCAAGTGGAAGACAAAATGCCTAGGTGGTTGGAAAACCTTAGAGACCTCACAACCCTAAACCCTAAACCATAATAAGTCACTATTTGACACCCAACCAACCCATCCCTCAATTGTGTAGCTCAATTGAGTGATTATTAGAATGCTTGCCAAGTGTTCGATTAAATGCCCCTACAAAAATTATAGAACAAATGGTTGAATTAGGGCGTGGCATATTCCACACACACCTTAATTCAATATTAGACTAACAATTAACAAAATTGTATGACATACAAAAGTATTGATTGACCTAATATAAGCCATATCAGAAATTAGGTTGAAATCATAATCCAAACACATCATTCATCATTCATGGCATCATTCATGGCATCAGATGTTTGATAGGGTCATGATTCCTCCCTATAATCTTAGAGTGGAATCATGATGCTATCACACATCCAATCTAGATAACAACAAAGATTTAGTTGAACATCGTCTCAAAAGAATGAGAGAAAGAAAAGATGAAAAACTTTCCCAAACCAATGTTGTCAAGATGAGATGAACAAGTCTCGATCTTCACTTCAAATTTTCAATCTTCAATCCAATACTCCTAGCTCCATTGATTTTTAACTTATCTCATATTGTGGTTTTAGGGTTCAAAATAGAGGAGAAAATGGGCCCAAATGAGTGGTGAAAGATGGTATTGAAAACCTCGTCATCTCTTTCAAAATTTGCAATTAAACAAATGTTGGACTGCTACCTACACCACAAGACGTGTGGCTTTGGACTACGGCCTACACCACACAATGTGTGGGCGTGAGGTTTTTTTTAAAGGTCCATACGGGGTGTGGACTCGCACCCCGTGTGGGTCTTCAGTCCATTAGGTCTCGAAGTATTTTATCCATAATTTGCTTGTCCGACTTTTGATTGAGCTCTGGTTCCTACCGTTGGATTCGTCATTGAATCCTCTATTTATAAATATAATGTAAAAGAAACTCATGAGAATAAATCAAATAGACCTAAATGGTCCGTCTGAGAGAAAACAATCAAGACCTTGATTCTTAACGAACCTATGCACCAAAATTGATCAAAACTCATGAAACGGGTGTAAATGTAGTTCAAGTGGGTGAGATGTTCAACAAAGTTTTAGGTGACATCAACGGCCAATGGTGGGGGAACTGGCACAAGAAATTAAGAGAGAAGAGAGAAAACAGGGAGGAGAGATGTTGGATTATTTTTATTTTAATTGTGTTAGTTTACTCCAAGGCCACATGTCTTTTAGATGATGTGGCATTTTGATTATGCAAAAACTAACGGCAAATGGAAGACATGATAATGGAAGGAGGAGTTCAGTAAGTTGGAAGGGTTGGAGGGGGTAATTATAGTTTTTAACCGTAGAGGGGTTGTAGTCATTATTTGATAAAGTAGAGGGGAGAAAAAGTATTATTATCCATAAAATCACAAGGTCTCTAGTGTTCCATGCTAAACACATTGGTTAAGGTAGACAGAGAAAGATTGCCCATCATCTACCTCTTCCCCTACCTATTTTGACTTAGTTAACATGCAATGCAATTGACTCGCAACTTCAAAGTACTCTCCTTTCATATGTATTGTAATCATCTTATCTAGTTTATATAATCCTATTAATTGTAGTACAAACTATCTACGAATATTAATTTGAAAAAAAGTCCCCTTAAATCTTAACAACAGTAAAAAGTATCTAAAAATATGAAATTTGTTATGAATATAATTACTATAGTGAATGCACCATTGTGTAACTCCGTATTCCATTCTTCAATGTATTTCATTGTATTTATTTTCCCACCTTTATGTGTAATAATATTAGAGAGTATAGGTTATGATCTATGAGCCTATAAATAGAGCTCTCATTTGTAGCATTCCATACACCTCAATAAGAAACTCTCTCCCTCTCCATATTTCTCTTGTTCTTGTCTTTCTTTGAGTTTAGTTTTATAACAAAATTCTCTAATTCACTTCTCTTCAACTTCTCTAATTCACTTGTATTGGCTCAAGCTGGTAACCGTTCCTCCCCATCTCTTCACAAAGGATGGTATTCGTATGGTCGCTAGTTTGGTTGGTATTCTAGTGTAGTAGATATGCAGACCGTTGCTATTGATGGGATTGGTTTCGATCACACCTCTATGCTTCTACCAAAGAATGTTGAGCGAGCAACGAGCGTTATCATGGCACTAGATGGCTCAGGCCCTCTCTCGATTTATGTTGAGTACCTTTCCGAAGGTAGTATACTACGATTAAGGGGGAGCCTCCTGGCAGAGCGAGCATGAATGTTAGAGGTCAAGAGATGGTCTGACAACCTGTTAAGTAGGATGCCAAGGGTAAGGAGGTTGTTTCAGGCAATGTTCCTGAACATTCTCTTACAAAGGGAGGGGTCCCTGAATGGCCTTTTCAACAGGATATGCTATAGATTCCATCAAGCTTTGGGTTCTTGGTGAAGCATTTCTGGATGTTGAGGTACCCCCATCCTCTCGGCTTCCCTTGAGCAAAGTTGTCAGGTGGTTCTTCTCCGACCCATCTGTTTAATTTAACTAATGGTGTACGACCATCAATAAGCAATCAATTCAGAGTTTTATCTATGGAAAATCCTAATTTTCCAACCTTACATGAGTCTCTCCCTCGCAAGGTACAAACCCAGTGGCAGACTAAGCACTCGACCAAGGGTCAGCCTCTATCTCCAAACGTAAGCTCAAGCTTATATACTGGATTGAAAGAGGCTTCAAACCCTCTTCTAAGAACACCCCTTTACTTCAGTTTGTTAATACTAATAGTATAGATGTCTTTTCTTTGCTTAAAACTAGAGTTAATCCCAATAAAGCCTATGAGCACTTTGCTTGTACTTTTTCCCTCTAGAACCATGATAGTAACTACTCCCCACTTTCCTCTTGGAAAGATTCAGATATCCTGGTCAAGATCAATTGAGGGTAACCGTTTCACTATTTATTTCTTTATGGTTCAAATCTAGATGCCTTATGCATAGCTTTGTACTCCAGTTTTGGCACCCCTACGACTTCTACTCTTGTCACTTTGGGGATTATAATATTTTCCGCAAGCTAGAAGAAACCTACTATAACGTTTTCGCTACTTCCAGTATGAGAGACTTTGATGCCTGGATCGCTACTAAGGAATTATTTGATCACAACTATTCCAACCCCCTACTTACTTGGTCTGACAATCAAACCTCTACTATCACGAGCAAACTAGATCGTGTAATGGTTAATACGGAGTGGACTGACATATACTATTACATCCAAGTTACTCTCTTCCCTCCATGGTTCTTCGATTATCCCTGACCCCCCAAGCCTTTCAAAGTTTACAATATGTGGTGTGATCATGCCCAGTATCGATCGGTGGTTACTACAACTTGGAGTTCACTCCTTTTAGAGGCTAGCCTCTCCAACTCGTATGCTAAATTGGGGCGTGTCAAGGTTTCTCTCAAGTGGTTGAATCATGTAGAATTTTTTGATGTTCGGGGTCATATTCTCTACTGCGTGGGGCAAAACTCGACTCGGGAGGAATCTTTTCTCCGTCACAAATCCATCGATTTTTGGATTAACTACGGAGATTTAAATACCTCCTATTTTCATAAATCTCTCAAGCAACACCAAGCGCGGAATATAGTCACTCAACTCTGACCCAGTGATGGATCCTTGGTCTCTAATTTTTCTGAGATTATCCAAGAGGCTGAAACTTTTTATAAGCGAATGTTGGGGACAGTCAACCTAGAGCTGACTCAGTATTCTCAGTCCTACTTTGATTATCTTATTGAGCATAAGATCTCAGTAGGGCAGTTCTCTCTTCTTGATGCCCCTCTCTCTTACAAATTAAGACAACTTTATTCTCCATGTCTGGTGATAAGAGCATGAGACCAGATGGCTTTAATCCTCGTTTCTTTCAACATTCTTCGAACCCAATCAATTATTATTTTAGCGAGATGGTCCGCTCTTTCTTTTCTTCTGGTGTCTTGCCTAGTATGGTCAAAGCCACTATGCTTGCACTCATCCCAAAAGTCCCTAATGTAGATTCTATGCCCAACTTGTGACCTATTTCATGTTGTAACATGGTGTAAAAGTGCATTATAAGGTCATTGCTCATCGTCTTAATTTGGTACTTCATGGGTTAATCACCTCTAGCCAATGAAGGGAGGATCATCACTGATAACGTTTTAATGGCTCATTAATTGGTCAGTTCTTACAATCTTGCACATACCTCATATTGATGTGTCATAAAGGCTAATCTAATGAAGGCCTATAGACTCGGTGGATTGGCATTTTTTCTTGTTGTTCGTAAATCAATACGCTTCCCAGATAGATTCATTGATTGGATCGACACCTGCCCCACCATTGCTCACTTTAGCATCGCCATTAATGGAGGACTGTTTGGATACTTCCCTACTCAAAAGGGGCTCCGTCAAAGAGACCCGACATCTCCATACCTCTTCTCGATTACTATGGAAGTGCTCCAATTCTTGTTAGTTAGTGTCGCGGCTGTTCGGATACCTTTCATCCTTATTGTCGGAGGTTTAACATCACTCACATTTGGGCCTAATTTTAGACCCAAATGACTTGAGAGTGAGCTCCCCCACCATGCAAGAGTAGAGGAGGACAAGCTCCCTAAAGGTAATATCTTTGGTGCTCTCCTCCCCTCCGTGATGGTGTGAGCCATCATGTAGTTGAAGAAGCGGTGAAGCTCTTCTTTTTATTAGGTGTCCTTTGTGCTACCTACAAGCAAGAGCATAATTTCAACAGTTACTAAGTTTGATCAAGGCCCGTCCACCACAAAAGAAAACTCGAGGAAGAAAGAGAAGGATCTAGGACTTACCGGCATAGAAGGGCATGTTCCTTTTTACAAGCTTGACCCGGACTCCAGAGTAGTCTCGAGGTCCGTGAAGGTGACCAGGCCTCGAAATTTGTTGGTAGATGCTTCCTCAGCGGTGTAAAATCTGTAGGCTAATGGGAGATCATCAATGGAGAGGAATCGATCATTGCCCTCATCAAGAAAATGAGTGTCGGTTTGTCCCGTCCCACCTTAAGATACATGTGGAGCTTGGTTAGGAACTCGTTGGTAAGCCTCTCGAATGTGGGATCATCCACCGAGCTCAGTTGCCCTCCCATCCCAACCCGCACAGGACTAGCTCAAATCTCAACCTAGTTAATTAGACAGATTTATTGGAGGGGCTTGTCCTTTAGCAGCATGTACCGCTTTTTAGTGGGCTTCACTGTTCACTGAGTACTTAAGTACGCGGTACCAGTAGTAGTACTCCGAATAAGTGCCTACTCCTTGATGGCATAATGCTCTCTAGCAAGTGGATCCTTGGCTCCTCGGTGAGAGCATTTCGGCCTAGACACGACCACATTTTAGGGAACCTCAAAAGGAACTTTGTCATTCATCTGCAAAACAGATCAACAAATTCTTAAGGTTGGGCAATGTGTGAGTTTGAAGGTTGTGCAGACCACGACTGTGACTACCGGCATGCTATAAGCATGGTGGCTGGCCCTACCAGCTTGATGGATTGTCAACCACGGGTGTGGCCACAGTGGCCACGACAGTGGTGTATGAACAGCTACTAAGGTGGGGCTCAGGGCCACGGGTCTGGGGTGTGCCTCGCAGCCTAGCGGGTTTCGACCCGCCATTTTTAGACAAAGGATGGGGGATACAATAAAATCTATCAAGGGTTCTCTAAAAGTCCAATCCCTTGTTTTGGTTCAAGGGTTGTTTCACTCAAAGACTAGAATAGCAGCACTGTGAGAGGGAGAGATTGAACTACTTACTGTTTTAAGGAAGGTAGGATGAGTGAACTGAGGGAGGGAGAAAGTCACAAAAGGGACACTATGGTCGAAGAGTGGAACCATCAGGAATGTGACAAAAGTAAGGAAGAAGAAAGGAAGGGGGGATTCTTACCTCATCCCGAGGAAATTGGCGGAGAGGAAGAAGATGTCTATGACGATCGTGGGGCAGATTTACGAATTGGTGATTAGGGATTTGAGGACCTAGGTCCTCCCTTAAATAAGGGAGCGCCATGGATGTGGAGGGTGATGCCATGGGTGTGGTTGATTGCACACGATGGGCATGTCAATCAGATTTGGACCTCAAATTCTGTAAGGCGTGAGATGGCTTCCGAAAAGCGATGTTGTTTTAGCATCTTGAAGTTGGAACATTGATACATGGTACAATTTTCTGCTGGAGAGAGAAGGTCTAGGTTTAGGGACATAAACATTTTAAGTTGCGAAGAGTTATAGCACCCCAACTCATGATGAGTGAGATGACCAACAATGGGTTCGACCTATGGGGTTTTGGCCGAAGCACAGGCATGGTGAATCGCACTCCACCAGCGTGGTTGATTTCAAGTCACAAGCTTCATTGTCTATACACCACAGGCGTCGGTCATGAAATACCATGGGCTTGGGACACCCCTTACATAAGGAACTTACCTGGTGTCAATGATGGGAGAAAAGGTTTTAAGTTCCAGAATTAGTTTCCTTTGCGTTGAGCGACGAAGCACAGTTTTGAAGAGGGGGGATCCAGCCTCTGACGTGCTAGCGTTCTAAGATCTATGTCAGGAGCACTTCTCCTAAGTCAATTGACGGTAATCATTGGAACTCTACTCGGCTTTGAAGGACTCCTGTTGTAACTTAGATTTTGGGGTTTTCTCCATATGTTGATGTTTTATGGTTATTCTGGGTACCAGATCGAGGGAGTTGGTGTGGGGAAAACTACTGGAGATCAGGGCAAGGATTGATGGATGACTACAGAGGACTGTTCTCAAACTTTTTGATCGGCTATTGCTAAGGCGGGGATTCCTATTTACTTACTGTCTTGGCCAAGTAGAATGCACGATAGTTCTATTATGCTATTATTGTCTGCTACGACAAAGTAGTTAATGATATGTGGATTGAGCTGGCACTTCATATCGTTTGTCGATGTATTAAACTTGATGCTCGTTGATGATTTTGTAGTAGGTTTGTTATCCATGCTGGCTACCCATGTAGCATCCTGATTTTGGCCTAGCGGTTTAAACTTTTCGTTTGATTAAAATCTACTCACCGAGTGGAAACCGGTAACTGGAATCGAATTGATTTATTTAATACGAGGTGTTGATTGTGCGGTTGACCGGGTTGAAAGGACTTGTGAATTTTGATTTATTGGATCACAATTGGAGATTTGAGCCGAAAGGTCACTCCAATGGTAAAGATGGGTCTTGATCCTTTCAAAGGGCGAAAGGGTGTCTGCCACTTAATTAGACTTGGGCTTCCGCTGTGAACTTTGAACTGTGGTGGAGTTATGGTGGCATGATGGGCCTTGGGACGTTAGATGAATCCGATGGTGGTTGAGCCACAGTTATCAACCAAGAAAAGTGGGCTCAATTATTGAGTCCCCTTCCAAAAAGACCAAATTAAAGGTTGTGTGCAGAGAGGGAATTGAGAGAAGGAGTGACGACGATTATTTCTCCAATCGGCAACCATGGAGATCAAAGGAGGTCTTGATTTGGGGGTTTTATGAGGATACATCAAGGTCCATGTTTGCGAAAGAGGAGAAAGAGTCGTCGGAGATGGATTTAGATAAGAGTCAAGGTTCGCGGCAGCGGCGTTCGGTGATTTGGAGGTTTGATACTTGACTACCACGCGTGTGGGTGGTTTATGGCAGCAGAGGATGCCCCACAAGTGGCAGTGTCAAAGGAAGGGTGCAGCGGCAACGGTTTTACAGCGTTCCAGGAGAGTGAGAGGTCGCTGGAGGAGATAAGTAACCTCAGTGCAACTGCTTTAGGATGAGATAGCACTAGTAGTGTCTGATCTACAGTACTTTGTTAGGATGAGATAGTACTAGCGTAGATGGTGTTAATATGTTTTGTGCCGGTCACCCATCCCCGGATTAGGTCATCCCCAGGTGAGGATTTGAAACCCACCCTAGACGACCCAGTTGAACCACACGGTTCTATCCATGCAACGAATCACGGGTTCCATTCGAACAACACAATGCATACATCTCAACAAGAAAGATACTAACACATGAAACTCCACATAAAACAAAGGAAAACAACAAGGTACCAAAAGAACAACAATAACTCAAAATTCAAATACCAAACAACAAGGTAAAACATCCCAAACAGAAGGGACCAAATCATCTAGAGAAAACTATCTGAAAACATGATGAAATCCTAAAAAACGAAAAGGGTAATGTGCTCCTCCAAGGTACCTCTCTCTATGACTTCCATAGCTTCTCACTCAATGTGTCGAGGTGATCATGCAGTCCTCTTAGGCGGCATTAAATCCTGAGGTTTCTACACGTCTCTAAATCAACCAATTAAATGAAAATGAATATTACTTCAAAGTAAAGTTTTGCAAGCCTGCACGAATATGGTTTAGAAAATCAGGGATGAAACTACATAGAATTCGAATCCCCCTAGGCAATTCAAATTCACAAATGATACACAAATTCCATGATTTAAAACGAACAATATAAATTCAATTAACCGTCGCAAATCTTCTCTAATCAAACCACGCCCTTTTGAGATTGCTAATTTGCTACCTATCTAGTATCCCAGTCCGCTCTTTCTAAACGAGAAACTTAAACCTGCTAGGCAATTAAACAAGCAAGATTTGCTCATACAACAAACTAGTTTATCGCTACCGGATGAGGGTTAAAGTCTAACCTAGTTGTTTGATTTTGGCATTCTAGATATGCATCTCTCTCGAATCTAAGAAAAATTTAACACATATCCATTCAAGTTGATCATGCAAGAATCGAAATGAAAACGAAATCAAACATAAACTAAAATTTATCCAACTCGCGTAAATCGTCAAACATAGTCAAATCATTCATTCATAAGAACTAACCTAGGGTTCATCTAGTCTAAGCAAGAGAAGTTAGCTGCTCATAATCTCGACGGAAAAATGAAAATCATAGAAGGAAAATATTGATTCTCGGTTCAAACAAATAATTATGAAAATACTAATTTCACTGATCTTCTCGAGTACATGATTCGCCGTCTTGATTCTTTTGCCAATTTCGGGCTCCTTTTAGTTGTCTTAAAGTTGCTCTCAATAGTGCTCTCAATTTCATCATAGGAAGTCCATCTTTGAATGGACGAGAGACGGCCTTTAATAGAATTTTTTATATCCTTCAAACTGCCGGATTTCTCAACAATTGGCCTATAGGAGTGTCAAAGATTGCGCTATGGACATAGCACAACAATTGACCAGACATAGCGCAAATGTTTACATGATTTTCAGAATGGTCTTTCAAGTATGGCGCTATAAATATGTCAAAGATTGCGCTATGGACATAGTACAACATTTGACCGTTTATAGTGCAAAGATTGATATCGATCAACATTTGTATTTTCTTCCCTCCTTGAATCGTCCAAACTTGTCTATGCACGCCTGTATCGCTCCAAATAGTGCCCTAACATCGTCATGTACCTGAAATCTTACAAAAACACTCTAAAACAACATCAAAAGGACCCTGAACCGATCTGATACACTAAATTGAGATAGAAGCTAGAAATGCACAAAACATAATAAACTTCTACCCAAAACTATACACTTATGCATGGAATTTTTATTAAATGAGGGTGATGAAGGCGGTGAATCGAACTTCATATGGGTCAGTGATAAGCACTGTTTGGCCAACTAGACTCGCGTAGAACTTATACTACCATCTAGTAATGTGACCATATGACACTTTAGGCATCTACCTAGCATCAGCCACCCCTTGTGTATGGATAGCCTTACGGTGGATCAAACATGAAACCACCCTTGAATACCATGTGAGCAGCATTTGTAGACATACTCTACATGTCCTGCCTGAAACCTGAATATCACCTAGGGGATTGCGCATCCGGGGGTGGTTAACCGATGGAACGTAATCATGAACTAGCCTTGTAGGCCTATCATGTATGTACTGTCACAATATTTGTATAGTAGATCACACGCTACTGTGCAGCAAGAGATCCCTTGCTCTATATCACATGAGAAATCCAAGCATTGGATACCAAACATCCTTTTACAGTTCTATGTATATTAGCAAAATGTAATCCTAATCCCACTTACCTCTGATTAGCTTCTTGGTAGAGTCTAATTCAGTGCCACCTTCCTGAAGTTCAAGTCTCCTCTCATGATAGACCTGACAAGATCAGTCATTGGATTGAAATCCCAAAACCCCAAATCTCTAAACTATCAGGATTTTCCTACGTGAGTTTCAAATTAATCGGATTGAGGGAGAAGAAGAAGATTGGTTATCTTTTGATGCTTCTCCTAGCCTCTCTAACCCTCTGTCAATGATCCGAGACCAATCAGATGCACATTCTCCCCTTGATCGGTCTTCTGCAGCTCCTAAGAAGAGAGAGTCGATCGTCAGAGAACTCTAGGTTTTAGTTTCGGTGAATTTTGAGTTTCCAGGTCATGGATTTGGTTTTATAATAAGTCCACCATGCATGTGGCGAACTTACAGCCATGCCCATGACTCCCTAACAACCACACACGTGGTCTACTAATGGTCATAGTGGTGATGAACTAGTCGTCACACTTGTGGCGTACTACAGACCACGGCTCATGACAGGCTCATGGTCACGCCTGTGATTGTGGACCCATCAGACAGTTCCATAACCCAGTAACTCAGAATCAATACCCAAAATCGGAGTGTGACAACTCTCGCCCCCTACTAATGGTTTGTTCCAAAACCTGAACCTAAAAGCTTAACAGGGGGGAGGAATTTACCTGCTCGGTAATTCTCCATGACCTCCAGGTAGCGATATGCATGCTAGCCTTGGTCTCCCATGTTGTAGCTTCCACATCCTGATTTTGCCATATCACTTTCAGCATCGGCGCCTGCTTACTCCTTAGCTTACGGACCTTTCTGTCCACAATATGAGCTACTTTCTCTATGAAGGTCAGGTCCCTCTCCAATTTAACCTCATCCGGGTGGACTACTTGATTCTGTCGAACGAGTATATTTACAAAGGGTTCCTTCAATCTCCCAACCCCGTCAACTTCTCTATCGCTTTTTTAATATTAGCCATCTCATATGGAACACATTGTATATCCTATCCAACTCAGTAGGCAAAGCCAACTTGTAAGCCACTCGTCCTATCCTTCGAATGACGTCATAAGGACCAAAACCAGGGAGCCAACTTCCTCTTCCTACCAAACCGCATCACTACCTTCCCAAGGGATATTCAAAGGAAGACCTTGTCCCCTTCCTTCAAGCTAACCTCTCATGCTCGATTCACCCAAACTTGAGAGGTCGTATCCTGTATGATCAGCGGTCCAGTGAACAACTTCTCTCCCTCCCCATCCCATAAAAGAATGGTCCTAAAACTTCCTTCCATATAAGGCCTCGAACGAAGCTATCCCGATGCTGTGACAGTAGGAGTTGTTGTAAGAAAACTCCACCATGGCAAGACCTTCAACCAAGGTTATGTGAACTCTAGTACACATGAGCGTACCATTCCTTCTAGGTTAGAATGGTCCGCTTCGACTGACCATCAGTTTGAGGGTGGTAAGATGTAGAGAAATTCACCTTCGTCCCCAAGGGCGCATGCAAGCCCTTCCAAAAATGGAAGGTGATGCTGGGGTCCCAATCTGATATCATCATCTTGGGTACTCCATGAAATCTCACAATGTGCTCCACATACAACCCTACTAACTCCTCCATATCTGGCTTGAATCGGATAGGCATTAAGTGACCATCTTGGTTAAACGGTCCACTATGACCCAAATTGCATAATTCCTGTTGACCAGGGGAAACCACTAACAAAGTACATCGTGATATCCTAGAACTTCCATACTGATATTGGTAGGGGTTAATGCGACCCTCCCAATGCTTGATGATTACGTGTCCATGTTTCTTCATCCCCGGCCACCCATAATGAGATCGGAGTGTTCAATACATCTTTAGTGGAATGCATAACATATGTATTTGAATGTGCCTCATCTAGAAAATCCTCTCAGCTTAGACCCAGAAGGTACATACACCCTTCCCTAGAAAATCATCAAGCCCTCCTTCCAGGTGTAAGGTGTATCCTTTCCTGAGCCTCTAAGACTAACTCATCCGACGTCTGAGCCTCAACAATCCGGTCCAGTAACAAGGGCTGGACTACCAGTCTAGCCAGTAACCCCTTGACCGGATTAACCTCCAATTACGTGTCCATGCTCTTCATCTCAACCAACTCTATAAATCTCTCCTTCCTGCTCAAGACATTTGCCACTACATTGGCTTTCCCGGGGTGATAGTCTATCACATAGTCATAGTCCTTGAGAAACTCTACCCAATACCTCTACCTACTATTCAACTCCTTCTGCTCCATCAAGTACTTGAGACTCTTGTGATCAGTCTTGATCTTAAAAGTCTCACCATATCAGTAATGCCTTCATAGCTTCAACGCGAATACTACCGCTGCCAACTCCAAATCATGAACTAGATAATTTACTTCATGCACCTTTAGTTGGCTAGATGCATTCACCACTACCCTGCCATCCTGCATCAGGATTTAACCTAACCCCAAATACGAGGCATCATTGTAGATCACATACTCACACCAGCAACCAACAAGGTAAGCACGAGTATAGTCGTAAGCCTTTTAGCTCCTCGAAACTCTCGTGACAAGCCTTACTCCAGACAAAACGCGTGTCTTTCATGGTCAGTTTATGGATAGGCCCTCCTATCTTTGAGAACCCTTCTACAAACTTCCTGTAGTACCCTGCCATGCCCAGGAAGCTCCTCATTTCAGTGACGCTGCTGGGTGGTGACCAATTCACAATCACCTCCACCTTCCTCGGGTCCACCTCCATGCCCCAACCACTGATCAGGTGTCACAAGAACAACACTTCCTTCATCCAAAAATCGAAGTTAGAGTACTTGGCATACAACCGCTCCCTCCTCAACTTGGCCAAGACTGCTCTCAAGTGCTTAGCATGCTCCTCATCCATCTTGGAGTATACCAAGAGATCATCAATGGATAATATGACAAACTAGTCTAAGTATCCATTAAATACCTTGTTGATCATCGCTGTGAAGACTCCAGGGGTGTTATTCAACCCAAATGGAATCAATAAGAACTCATAGTGATCATACCTCATTCGAAATGCAATCTTAGAAACAGCTTCCTTTGCACCTTAAGCAAGTGATATTCTGACCTCATATCAATCTTGGAGAACACAGCAGCTCCCTGAAGTTGATCGAATAAGTCATCAATGCAAGGCAGCCGATACTTGCCTTGTTCGACCTACTATACTCTATGCGAATCCCCATAGTCCCATCCTTCTTGTTCACAAGCAACACTAGTGAACCACAAGGTGATACACTAGGATGGATGAAGCCCTTCTCCAACAGCTCCTGTCGCTCCTTGAGTTCCTTCAACTCCACTAGCGTCATTTGGTAGGGTGCAATGGATATAAGGGTTGTGTCTGGCACCAGCTCTATATCGAAAGCCATCTCCCTCTCAAAAGTCACCTCCAGCAAGTCGCCCGGAAATACATCGAGGATCCAGAAATACATTCCTGAGAATAACTGGATCCTGATACTATTGTGTCTCGCGGGTGAGTCCCATAAATTACTACATCCTTATTCTCGAGCATGGAGAACTTGATCGTCTTCTTCTTACAGTCCACAAAGGCTCCATGTTGGTCAAAACAATCCATCCCCAATATCACATCAAACTCATAAAAAGGAAGAACGATGAGGTTCGATGCCCCTATCCTCATAGAGCAGAACTCCTCCTTCTACTCAAGACTCCACCAGCAGAGTCTTTCCTACTGAAGTGCTTACTCTAAAGGGTCTACTGATCCTAGCAGGAAAAATGGACAGTAAATGAATGACAATAGTAGAGATGAAAGAGTGTGAAGCCCCCGTATCAAACAAGGCGGACAAGGATCTTCAAAAAATGATAACTGTACCTGTGATGGTATCCGGGTTGGGCTCTGCCTCAGCTCTGGTGTGGTACACCCTGCTCTGTGCCTTTTTGTTTCTCCCTTTTGGGGTCCCCTATCCCAAGGGAATCACGTTAGCTCCCGAAAGCAAAGCCTTTGAACATCCACTTCTCGTTTTGCTTCCAAACGGAGCCTGGCCCTGCTCTACTGACACCCCCGACACTGCTAGTTTGCCAAGCTTGGAGCATTCCTGAACATAGTTGCTGGACTTTCCACACCTGAAACAAACCTAGATGTCTTCATACACACTCCCCACTTTCGCATCCCATACTCTAGGCAAGAAGGATGATCATATCCTACAGTGGGTTGCTACTGCTGCACTATCATGGTGACAAAGGCAGTGAAGTGAGTTTGTGGTGCATGAGTATCATGATGCTTATCCCTCCTCCTCTGAGGTGTTGGAGGGACTTGTTCCACGCCTGAAGTCAACTTCTTCTTCTTCTCCTCTTGCCATGTCTGGCGTTCTCCTCACACTCTCAAAGCGCTTGACCTTAAAGGTTGCTGCCTTGATACCTACCAAGGTATCCATGTCACTACAAGTGACCCCAATCTGAATGTGAGCACTCAGCCCATCTTGAATTATCTTCTTCATGTCCCCCACCTTATGGTTAGAAGATTCCTTATACCACTTGCTGAACTTGATGAATGTGTTGTAGTAATCAACCACCTCCATCTCTCCCTACCAGAGGCTGATGAATTCAGCCCTCTTGTTTTTCAGCCAATGCTCTACAATTAATTCTTTCTTAAAGAGAACCAGGAATTCATCCAAGTCCTTCCTGAAGGGATCATCCTGAACCTCAAACTAATTGCACCACCACTCCTTTGATGCTCACCTCGGTAGATAAGCAGCATACAACACTCTCTGCTCTGGCAGAGGGCTCAGATACCTAAATACATTGGTCCTCAACCAATCAACTGCCAACTAAGGACCCATGGTCTCCCCATCAAAAGTAGTGGCCCACTCGAGTAAGCTCCTTGAAATCCAGCCTGGGTGCAGGTGGATCCCTCATCATCTAGACTGATTCCTCATGATCACTACACACATGAGGATATTGTTCATCACCCCTTTTCAATAAAACTTATCTTTGGAAAACTTGTTTTGAAAAAACTCGTTGAAAACTGTTTTAAAAACTCAACCACGCCCGTGGTGCATCCTCTGTCATGACCATGGTATACTCCTAACCTCGCCCATGATAGGCATTACGACGCCCGTGGCAAGTAGTGGACCACCTATGTGGTGTACTATCCATCATACCCATGGCCAATGACTAACCACGCATATGGTCATAACTAGACTCGCGTAGAACTAAGACTGACATCTAGTAATGTAACCCTATGGTGTTGTAGGCATCTACCTAGCAACAAGCACCCCTACCTATGTGCGGATAGCCTCATGGTCGATCAGACCATGAAACCACCCATGAATATTGTGTGGCAGCATTTGTAGGCATACCCTACATGTCCTTCCTAAAACCTGAATATCATATAGGGGGTTACGCAATCCGGGGGTGGGTGATCGATGCAACATAATCATGAAATACTCTAGTAGGCCTATCATGTCCAGTAATGTCATGTGCTATGAATCACATGCCATAGTTCAAATATTAAGAGCTTATGCTCGACTCGTGTTACATAATTTTGTACTATAGATCACACGCTACTGTACAGTTTAAGAGCCCTCGCTCAATATGACATGAGAAATCCTATTATTGGATTCCCCAACAACATATTACAGTTTTATGCATATAAGCAAAATGCAATCATAATCTCCCCACCATTGATTACCTTCTTGGTAGAGTCTGATTCGGTGCTACCTTCACAAAGTTCAAGCCTCCTGACTTGATAGACCTGAAGAGATCAATCGTTGGATTGAAATCCCAAAACACCAAGTCTCTAAACTGTCAGGATTTTCCTACGTGAGTTGCAAACTAATAGGATTGAGAGAGAAGAAGAAGATAGGTTACCTTCTGATGCTTCTCCTAGCCTCTATAACCCTCAGTCAATGATCTACGACCGATCAGCTCCTCCTCCCCTTGATCGGTGTTCTCCAACTCCTGAGAAGAGAGCGCCATTCGTTAAACAACTCTAGGTTTTAGTTTGGTGAATTCTAAGTTTCCAAGTCGCGGATTTGGTTTTATAATAAGTCCACCATGCCCGTGGAGAACTTACACCCACACCAGTGACTCCCTGACGATGACACTCGTGATCTACTAATGGTCAAGTTCGTGATGAACTAGTGGTAACGCTCATGGCATACTGCTGGCCACGACCGTAATTGATCTAGAAACCAAGCCTGTGACCGGCTCATGGTCATGCCTGTGATCATCGACCGTCAAACAAATCTAGAACCCAACAACACAGACTCAAAACTAAAATCGATAGTCAACCCAAAATCGGGGTATCGCTAATGTGATGTGATCTGATGTTACGGATGTGTAGAGTTTGCATGAGATGCTGCTCACATGTTTTTGATAGCTCTGTATTTTGATCCACTATGGAGATGTCGCCTGTCTCGGTAGGGCTGGTTGGTACTATGTAGAGATGAGAACTTGTTGGCAGGACCATTATGGTCACATCGTAGAATAACGGATTCAGTTATATGATATATTTTGATGATATTTACTCATTTTCCTTCATTGTTGTTGTTAGACACTCAGCGGTTACGAGTGCTTACCACTAACCCCGCCATGGTTGTGTTTGTCTTCCTGTATGTACATGTGTGTTCAGTCAGAGGTACTAAAACTGGAGGTGTGGAAAGCTACTCGATTTTAATATCAGTTTTGATGTGTTTACAAACTTAAGGTTACATAATATCTTAGTGGTATCAGTTTGGATATGTTTACTAACTTATGGTTGAATCTCTACTTTTCATTATTGAGATTTGTATTTGAGGATATCGGATCCATTCTTAGCCTTTTCAAAAGGTTTAATAATTTGTTTTACTTTGTCCTTTATTGCTTTTGAATGTGGATGTTAGTTATTATCAGTTAAGTTAAATCTAGTAAAGCCCCTAGTTAGGTTGCATGGGTCGAATCAGTGGTTCGACCGGAGTCTTCTAGGTTGGTGTTTTACAACCCATCACTTCGGGTTGTGCAATTCTCTAGGTGATGTGATGTGTTGTGATATGATGTGATGGACATGTAGAGTATGTCTAGTAGCATGTGCTCTCACGGGTTTGGGTAAGTTTCATGGTGTGATTCACTATGAGGATATCCACTTGAAAGTAGGATTGGCTCGCACTAGGTAGGAATGAGACCATGTTTGTAGGACCACTATGGTCACATTACTAGACTATGGATTCAATGCTATGATATCCTCTTTTGTGTTTTTCTCATTTACCTTCCTATTTTGATGCTTTATGCTATGGTTGTCTGGTAGACACTAAGTGCTTATCTTTGACCCAGTTTTGGTTGTGTTTGTTTATCAATGTGTGTATGTGTGTCAAGTGTTGGTACAAAACTTTTATTACATGTGAGTTTGCTTTTAGTTATGGTGGGAGGCTACTTGATCCTCACCAATGTAGGTTATATGATATGAGCCGGACTACACACACTTGCCTACCAGGAGAATCTATCCTTAGGCTTTCAAAACAAGTTCACAAAATCTAAAATCGGATGAAATATATACCTAGCCCGACCAATTGTTCAAGTTGTAGGGAGCATCCTAAGTGCCAAAATAAAAAATTCTACTAAAAGATGGTGAAATACCCTACTTCGATAAACCGGAATCCACTAGCTTAGCAATGACGTGTTTAGAACGAGAAGGAATTAAAAACGACTTTAAGCCGAAATTTAACTTTAGTTTATCATTCTTGGGGGTGACAAATACAATTTCTAAGGCTCTCATATATTGGAAAGCGGGCCTAAAATCAAAATAAGTAAAAGAGTGAGTTTCCTGGGCCAACAAGGAAAGGAAACCCCACACTCCTAAGGAAAGAAAATTCACAGAATTGTTATCTCTTTTCTCCTATAAAAATTCGACCAAAAGAGCCTTCAAAGACTTCTTAGGCCTGAAGTTTAATTTAAAAACTGAAATAAAAGCTCAAATAAAGTAATTAAACTTAATTGATGGTAGAGGGCCACATAAACTTCAGCAAGAACGGGCCTGATGAGTTGTGCACTTGTGGGTTTCTAGTACCCCTAGGCTTGGGCTATGGAATTAGTCAAGGGAATTGGGCATAATAATTACATTCTTCTTCTTGGTCGGGAAAAGTTTCTTCGTTTAGTATTGGGCGTAAAATCTCCTTCTTGGGTGTAGTCGCGGTGTACTTTATGAATTGTGTCACTAGTTGCACTGGAACTTTGTGGACTTCGTTGGGGGTCGTTGGATACCTCATCACTAAACCCTTCAACAGTGGAGGTCATCATGGTTTTCCGGAGCTGGATTTAAGATCATATCAAATGAAGTGATAAAATGGTAGTTTTGTGTTCTACATTTTGGTTAGGACTATTTATTAGAAATATGACTAACAATTGTATTATTCTCTTTTATACTTTATAGGTTCCATTTCACATTGGATAATATTGTTGTGGAAGACATATCTGAAAACTAATTTAACATCCTTTATTTCAATGACTTTATGAACCACATTAACTAGTAATGGTGTGTTTTACTATTTTTAGATGGTCCATAAATGAATGTGAATGGAGAAGACGATAATAGAATAGATGCCCAAAACTTATCATTGAGTTATGTTGCTCCACACTTTATTGCTAATTTAGAATTTTGGATCATCCAATCTGTAGCTTATAACCCTAATCCTGATGTTATTTCACTTGCAGATGCATGATGCTTGAATACTTCTTGAATGGAGAAGTAGTGTATGTTGTCTGTTTTCTAGGAGTATTTTTGAATGCTAGAATTATTTCTCTTGGTTGATGAACTATGTACCATTTTATGTTCGATTTCCACGAATTGATTATATGCTTAGTATAGCTTTTTGGAATTCTGAGTAGTAATAAATTTTTGGGTTGATTAACTATCTACTATTTCAGTAGTATAGCTTTTTATATTTCTTGTTTGGTGAATTATGCTATATTATGACGGTTTAGGAAAATTTATTGAATGATTTGTGTACTGGGAGACAAGAATTTCCATTAATGAATGAAAACCCTCATTTTTTAAATAAAAAATTACAAAAATAATTAAGCAACTAGGCTTGTACTTTTCTAGGGTTTCTAAGTTGAATGATTTGTGGTTACTCAATCTTTATAAAGTAATAATAAAAAAGGTCCCAGTTTTTGGTTGGGGTGCCATGATTGATATGAACTATAATCTAAACTAAAAAAAACTTAAACAAACAAAAACGAATGTAAGGCTGCAGAAATGATATGGGTTCAAACAATGGATGATAATAATTTAGATTTTGAATCCCAAGAAAAATAAATATTCAATTAATTCAATTTATGCAATGCAATCAATATTCATATTATTGTCGCCATCCTTTAGTCTATGGCTTCGTGTATCTTCATATCCTGCTAACCTTACTACATATATAGTGGTTTAGACCGTGTATCATGCATCTAAAACATCAATGGTGTTCAAATCATTGTTCTAGGATTGCACCTACAACAGACTAATAAAACTGACCCTCTCTCAAAAAAAATTGACTAACTTAGCTAATGGTTTGGTGTTCTAAACTTTACATACTCTTTCGAGATAAATCAAAATCCTATTCAATTTGATCACGCAAGAACAAAATAACGGAATCAAAACCAAATAAACTAAAATAACCAATGCATTAAACATAGCTCGAGTCAATCAAAACATTATTTATTCATCCCAAATCATCTAGAATTCATCTCATTTATGCACAAGAACGTTAACTACCCATGTTCATGATAAACAATAAAAGAGTATAAAACAATTTACAAAAACTTGGTTTTACTACAAGGGAATCTGAAAACCCTAATATTGCAACTTCCAATCGTCAATTGTGAATCAATGTTGTTAAGGATGTGGATAACAAATAAGCACGCTAATCGCCTTAGGAATGCTCCTACAGTTGTGTGGAAGTTGCTCTATCTGCCCAAAAATTGTCCAAAAGTCTGTCTCTAGAAAAGTTAGAGGTGAAGTTGGGATTTTACTGAAACCAAAAAGCTTACGGAAGTCATATTTGCGCACATTTGGTACCCCTTAGGAGCATGGTTTTCAGTTTGGTCTGAATATGCGCTGTAGAGGAGCTGATATATTTTTGAGCATTCTTGTTCGTATCAAATAGTGTCTAAGTTTTATGAAATTAAACTAGCTTTTTAACAATGTTAACCTTGCACTAATCAGACGTTTGAGTAAAGAGTTATGTCTATAATATTAAATTGTGACATTTTATGATCAAGTCAAGATCCTAACACGTCATGAGCTTTTTGAATCTTCATGGTATGTTCATATGTTTGATATCACACTTCTTAGGTCCCGATATGATCTCCATGACATGTATGCTATAAAAAACACCAAAACACCATCAAACAGACTCGAAAATGGCCAAGGACACTAAAACGCAATAAAAAGTGCAAAACAAGTAAAACTATCAAAAGTACCGCCTAAAATGACATTTTATACATGAAATATCGTTTAAATTGGGAGAGATGAACACGATAAATCAAATAACCATTACCAATATTTTACCTAGATGTGCCGCCCATGGAACCGTAAAAATAAAGAATAAAAATGAAATGAAAGCTTTAATTACTAACATGCAGAACAAAGCTATCATAAATATTGAAAAACGAGTCTCGTGACATATTTTAAATAATTGTCCTAAAACCACATCCACTACTCCACATCTGTATCAACTCTTTGTTTTTCATGCTCATATCATGTAAAAGAGATTCCAAAAAAATATGGGATCTATGAACATGTTACTTAACAACAATAATTAATATTTTCCAAATATAGCAGTCCTCATTATGTAATCCTAAAATGGTGTAATCTTTACATAAAAAGCAATCATCATTACATATTGGAACTCAAGTCAATCAAATTAGATAAATTATAAAATTATGGGTATCATGGCTTTTAGAACTATTCGTATGACGACTATCGTATTCATGAAAGTCAGATTACATTATTTTATTCTTATACTATTCATGAACTTATCTAAGTTTTCTTATTAATTATAGGGATATTCTGATCTAATTAAATGCATGTATCCATCAGTAAACATGTATCCATCAGTAAACCAACGCCATTATTCTGTTTTTCAGACGGAACGCTCCTGTTTTCACAATTCTAAGTTTCAAATAACTGCGGAAATAACTCAACAATTTCGTAGGCAAATTAGCTCCAAGAAATAAGCAACAACTCCAAAAAATCAATTATTCCTATAAATTACCATCAATACAATTCTCCATTTTATGTTTTGATTACCTAGGAGAAATAATGAACAAGGCAAATGAATTTGATTCATTGAACGGGAGACTCGGCAAAATAGAGGAATCACCAAAACACTCTTATTCTAATTGCAATGAATAAAAACAAGTAATACAAACTAATTAGAATAAAAGAAAAATGAAATCCATGTTCTTTACTAATGGTAGCCAAACATGCCAAAAATAGGTCACAAAATATATATCCACCGTCGAAGTAGCTGATGTGTTCTCCGACCACTTTGAAGCGCTAACGATAATATTTCGAAGTGAAGAAGAACCTAAAGAATCATGGTCACCAAAATATGTCGGCGAAGAGATCTTTGTGCTGATGTCGGCCTCTGTTTTTGGTTGCTTCTTAATGCTCTCAGAACATGTTGCTCGCTTAACTTCAATTATCGATTCTTCGACGATGGCCTCTTTCTCTTTGCAAATTCCTCAACATCATCAATATCAGAAAAAACGATAATATGATGAACTTTGTGAACTAAAGACAAAAAATGAGGTTATTGACTTCTTTTTATGATTTCGTTCTCACAGTTATTTATAACCACGAAAAGTGAAAACGGCAAAGCTGATGGATCACGTTAACAAAAAATCCAAAAATTAGGGTACCTATACAAGATATTTCGTTCTGGGGGTTACAGCACCGGCGAGATCGGTGCCTGAAAACTTCGTACAAGCTTGTCCCCCTGGCAGTTGTTACTTGTAATGAAGCTAGTACCGTAAGCTTAGTGCCTGAACCTTCAATGCAAAAGGTAGGGGCTTGCTGAAGGGATAGTTTTTCTAGAACTGCTACTGGTAGGGTGATGTACAATATCTTCTCCTTCTGATCCTATTCCCCAGTCATCTCAGGAGGAAGTGATTGTAAATGTTCTAAGTGAGAATGTCGAGCAAATAAATAGAGACTTCTACTGAAAATGTTGCATAGGTTGTCCAGATTATAGAGGTCCTACAGTATGTTGATGCTCCTTGGTGAATGGAGATTCACCTAGTTCCTTTTTTTAGCACATCACATATTTCACCTAGTCAGTGGCATTTCTATGCGTGCAAACAATGAAAATGTTACTACTGTAGTGGAAGCAGTAACAGTTATAGATGAAAGCGACTCTGATGAAGCAGTACCCTTTCTATCACAAAATTAACACGATCACTTCACCTTGAGTCTGTATGTTTATATGACCAATACAAGCATGAACAATAAAATAACAAAACTAATGAATCAAGAAGATAACTCCAAGGAACAATAGAAAGGACGAGATACAAGAGGGAAAGCTAATTTTTTATTTATATTTCAGTGGTATAAGATGAAGATTTATTTATAAGTAGAAAACAATCACATAAGATTCTAACATTATTACAATTCAATTGGATATTGAAGAGGATGGTGAATGAGGAGTTGCATATTCATATTATTATAGACATTCAATCCACACATTCAAAACAAGAGGAAGACTGTAGGAATATGAATTATTATTAGTATTAATAAATACCATTTCTACAAATGATAAAAGCAAGCCCGATTAAGGATTCACTTGTATTTGTAGAAATTTTTCTCACTGTTTTCTTGTAGGACACAATCAGAGGAACAAATCAAGTGTTCACAAGCTAGTACAAATGAGCCTATAAAGAACAGAAAATCAAAGAAGAAAATTATCAATTTTGTGTGCAAGAACAAGAGTGAAAGCTTGACTAAATGTTTTGGGAATCGCAGTGTGTGTAGCGGATTAGCTGCCAGGCTGGTGATTCAAGCTTCAGAGTTGAAGTTTTGTGGTGAAGATCTTTTGTATCGAGAATGTCAACACGATGCATTTACTTTTCTATCTTGATTTAGATTTGAACTTTCAGATAAATTGAGAAATCTCCCAAGCTAACACTTGGGGGAGAGATTAGGGAATTAATTCCTGAACTTGGTTAACAAAATTATGTGTTGTGTCTCCGTAACTTTACTCTCATCATCATCTGTCATCACATTCCAAAGAGGAAGTTAGATCAGCCAATTAAATTGAGAAAAATGACAGATCTAATCTGCATCTTGGAATCTTTGATCTTATTTAAGATTAATTGATTCAGTCGGTTAAGTGTTTGAAATTATAATCGATTACCCAGCTAATATCTATTTTCACACCCGACCCTTTGTGTGATTATGCTTTGAAGACCCATGGTACTAACATTGCTCACAAATTTCCTATGGAATTGTTGAGGATAGATCTGATGTAGGAATCTAGTGCGGAAATCGAAAGAGGACCCGTAAAGGACGATGCTTTGAAGGGAACAAGACCACTGGATAAGGGATCCACAAATGTGTCGGATGATGCCAAAAGAAGGATGTCGGTGCCAAGGGAGTGAAGCACAAGAAGGTGTCTTTCCAAATCCTTCAAGTCTCACCGTGTACCGAGCCACCAGATATCAAGGCCAAAAAGCTTTCTCTTAAACCACCCGAGGCCAATGCGAATGAAGTCCTGAGTTGGGACTCCTCTCTCTGATTCCCCGGTTTCGTCAAGCTAGTGACCTAAAAGAAACGCTATCGAGAGGAACCCCGAGCGTATTTTAGTTTAGCATCTTAAAGTTTTGCTTGTTTGATTCTCGTTCTTGTGTTTTGTTTTGAGTGGCGTTTGAGTCAAGAGGAACGGTGTCTTGATATGCTGTTATGATATTTTGATGTTTCAAAATGATTAACGTGAAGTTTGTTTATCATTTTATTGATTGACAATTGAGTCCAAGTCGTTTTGCTTTTGTACTAAAAAAAACATGGCAGACAAGGTAGCCGAACCTGTGTTACTTAACACGGAACCCTCATATGTGTTGTTTAAAACGGGTGTCCATCGCATGTTAAGCAACATGGTTGACCAATTTGTGTTTCCTAAAACGGTGATGGAAACATGTTCTCCTACACGGGTTCCTTACCCGTGTAGTTCGACACGTCGTGCTACCCGGTTGTTCAGCGACCTCAAGTGGCAACTGCATTTTCGACATCAACACCTTTATGACTCTTTAGGCGTTGAAAGTTGATGATTTTCTTGTGCAGCTTTCAAGTCTTCTCCCCAAAATGAGTTGTGATGCATATAAAATTGAAATTCTATACAACTGTCCAACCATCAATAGTAATGGACACTCTACAAGCACACGTTACTTTGAAGTACTCTTTCAACTTCTCTCCCCCATCAAGAAAAATCTAAAACAATCCTCGAATTGATCTCCCATAATGGATTATAAACATGGGGTAAGCATAAGAAATGAATCGTATAAATCCCTCATGCTCCACAAACATAAAAGGAAACTCATCAACTATTATCATTTCTACTAAAGCAATCCTAATATCAGCTTGATTGAACTTCCAATTTATGTCCCTTCTTAATTCTAGTAGGTTGCAAATTCAAAATAGTTTGACCATCTATCTCTATTCTATCCTTAGCACATGCATCCACATGAACTTTTAAAGACGACATACCATTTTTTACGTGAATTGGATGCAAGAACCGTAGGGCAGAACATGCATTCATCCATTTTCTCTTTGTCTCTATCCAAAAATTTCTTCATAGTGGTCCATATAGTGGACCTCGGTTTGTATGGTCCACTTTTCGACTTCATATGCGAAACTACTAGTGTAGAAGCAGCAGAAGGAGCCGTTGGAGCCTGTGGTTGTGAATCACAAGCAGGATGCGACTGCGACAGTGGATGAGGTGTAGAACTAGAAGTAGGTAATGGAGCGATGATTGGACTTGAAATCTCCGAAGAACCTTGAATGGTAGACGAGCCTCCACTAGTATTTCCACCTAGAATGGTAGATGACTTCATATGCTTCCTCAATCGTACCTCTTTCTCTTTTTGTTTTCATTTTCCGTCCCAAATTCAATGAATACAAACTTGATATCACATCTTAGACTCTTAGTAGTTAGTATATGAACTACAAATCATACATCTTTACTTACATTGGTAAAACTGTAGCATTGACGGAGTCGGGGATAGAGCAAGGAATGGAGCTGGGATGGGACAGCAGACTCGGAGGTGAGGAGGAGTAGACAATTAGGAGATGCATTGTTGGCAGAGGAGGAGGAGTTGGAGATTGATGGTTGGAGGAGGACGAGGATTTGGATAAAATTTGTCATCATTGGAGGAGGAAGAGATTGATGGTTAGAGGAGGAGGAAGAGGAGTTAGAGATTGATGGTCGTCGCTGGTGGAGGGATTATTCGAGGATTAGGGGCAATGATGGCTGATGAGCCATGGAATTGGTGATTAGAGGTTGCGTTTAAGAGTGTTAGGGTTAGGTTTATGCGTGGAGTTGGAAGTCTACACTAACAAAATTGATATCTGATTTTTGTGGCTGATATATGAATGGGCTCTATTTTTCTGGGCTTTACTAGTGAATTAGATTTAATTCGGCTAAACATTTTTTTTGTGATAAATAGTTCACAACGAAAGAGATTGAGATATCGCACACAAACAAAAACTACGCATCAACCCAACTCATTAGATCGGACTTTACACAAGCAAGGAGATATGAAAGAGCCTGTCTGACAACTTTATGGGCAACTCCGTTGGCACCGCATTAGAGCACCTGTACCAGCAATTGAAGGTACACCACCAGGAAAGCCAGGATCTCTACAACCGTAACTCCACTTGAAACACATCTCCCTCAATGTCAACCTGCCAAATGCCTCGCTAGAAGCACTAATCACAAGCAACCAGGTGGCCAAGAGCTCCAGGACATAGGAATTAAGGAGCCCTAGATACGTCTGACCTACCCCCCTGCAATACCTTGCCTCTCATATTCTGAACCACCAGACCCACTACACGGCTAGTTAGATCATCCACAGCGATGTCCACATTAATCTTAATGCAGGGAGCAAGTGGACGAGCCTAAGCCACTGATGGGGCCGGAGAGAACCCCCCATTTGGGGTTTTGGATGTGAAGGTAACAAGGAGAGTTCCACAATTTGATAGAGTCACTGACGGAGGAACATCGTTGGGAGCAGCTGTCGATGTGTAATGGGGACCATGATCCGGTTGACTTTGAAGGAGAGACCACTAAACTATCGCAATGTGTGATGAACGAGAGCTTAAGATGCATAAACCTGTTGGTGATGGAAACATGTTGATGCAAGAGTCCTTGGTGAGTTGGAAGGATGAGATGACACAACCTCTAAAGGAAGAATCATGTATTGGGGAGCACCGATAGAGACCAAATTGAGTGCCAATGGGAAGACCCCATAGGTAATGTAGATGCACTATGCTCGTAAGGTTGGACTCGCTAAGCCAGCTGAAATCCGGACGAAGTGGAGAAGATGCTAGAAGGTGAATAATGTCAGAGTAAGCAATCAGGTCTGGGAGAAAGCATGAGAAGAATTGAAAGGATTCGACGGACGGAGATTAGAAAAAAGTGAAGCTGGAGAAGGTCCAAATTCCAATTACCATCCCAACTAAATTCACTAACCCATTATGGCCCTGTATACGGGGGAATAGAGTAATAAACAGGCATGCATGGGTCCGGTCTAGGAAGCCATAAGCATAGAGGACCAGGACCAAGCTCCCATCCCCAATCTGCACCTAAGTCCTTCAATAACAAGATCTTTCCCATCTTTATGATGGGTATGAACTGGCAACTCCCCCGAGCAGGGTGTCAGAAGGAAAGTACCATGTCTGAAGAATCGTTGTAAGTAGACCCCCCGGAGAGCCGCCAGCAGTGATTAACCGAGAGCCTGATTAAAGTTGGTGATTGCCCACACATCCCCACCAAAGTTCTATCGTTAGCTTAGTCAGATGACGACAGAGTTCATCTGGTAGACAGAAACACGATACAACGTACACTCGAACTCAGGAAATAACCGAATGAGAAGCATGTGGACTCCAACTGGGATTGAAGGACAATATAAGGGAGGCCTTGATACCGGTCCAATTCTGGGCTAGTGGGACCCCTAACAAGCCAGAATAGATGCCTTGAAGGGGCACTTTAACATTCTTTCTGAATCGCACCGAGGAATGTTTCAGGTTAACATGTTGCCCGTTTAAGGATTCATAGTGTATGAATAGGGCTCGGAGAACCGGCATAATTGCGGAGGAGACGTGGAGGAAAAGGATCGTATCGTCAAAAAACATGAGGTGAGAAGTCACAGGGGCACGTAGATTCACCCGGACATAATAAAGAAGTTTTCACTTGAGACAGACCTTCAATGAGCAGCGTCAAGCCCTCATAGCAAAGGGGAAAACGGAGAGGAGAGAGTGGGTCCCCAAGATGAAGGCACCTTGTGGGGGAGAAAAAACCACAAAGTGTGCCATTCATGGGGACCAAAATCATGGTTGAAGCCAGACATTCACGGATCAATCATAATCAAGAATCATGGAAACCTAGCCCCTCTAGTAGGCCTTTTTTATGTCAATTCTTAATGCCATGTAATGATGGCCAGTTCTGTGTAGCTTAAGAAAATAGATAAGTTCTTTAGACAAAAGGATATTATCTTTAATGGAACGATGACAAAATAATCCATTCTGATTGAGGCTAACAATGGACAGTAGTTTGGCGCCAAGACGCAATGAGGATTTTGGAGATGATTATTTTAAAAGATGGTGCATAGGCCAATCGGTCATAGCTGCATCCAGCCACCTTCAAGAGTAGAGTAAGCCATGTGTGGTTAAGCGATTGAGACAAGCGGCCAGACCAGAATAAATGAAGGACTGGATCCATCATATCTGGCCTAACGATCAACCAACCCTGGTGGAAGAAGAGACCAGTGAAGCAATCTAGACCATGAGGTTGAGTTGGCTCGATGGAGAAAACCACATTCCAGACATCAGTTGGGGTGAAAAAATCCATGCGAGACTTAGCAGTTTTGAGGGACACTGTAGGTAGAAGGTCTAGATCACTAAGTACTTGTGGGCTGCCAAGCTGAGACGTAAAGAGTTGGTGGTAGAACTATACAACAAGTGTCCTTTTATCTGCCTCAGAAGAGCACCTCTGTCCATACTCAGAGATGAGATCACCATAACGAGTTTGCTTGCATGAAGCCTGGACAGATTAATGGAAAAGGCAATGTTACCGTAACCGCTTTGAAAAATATCAAATCATCCTCATTCATGCCAATAGAGGTCCTCCTGATGACAAGTAGGATCCAGGTTTGTTTGCGTGAAACCTGAACAACCGTCTGCATCGGGGGTGGGGTGAATTCTCGTTCGAAAAAAGGGTTAATGATCAGACAAGAAAGGAAGAAGATGACAAATAATGGCCTTCGGCCAATTGTCCATCCATGATGGTGTGGCAAGAAACCGGTCCAAGTGTTTTTACCCTATGCGGCTCTTAGATGATGAATAGACCATATGAAATCTAAACCCTTGAATGCAAGGTCTAGAAGATCAATATCCAAGATGAATTTAGAAAAATGAGCCAGTCAACCATGGTGTTTTTCTGAAGGAGTGAGAATATCATTAAAATTGCCAAAGAGGAGTAGTGGCTCATCTAAAGGAGCCAACTAAGCATTAATAAAACTATATTTTGAATCACATGAGAATCCATGGAGAGGTGAACTCCTAATAAACAACATGTGAAGGTTCATACTCATAACTAATGCATATAGTAAAGGAAGTGGAAAACACAACTTAACATGCATTAGGGAACGTACTGGAAAAAGTGATGCCTGGGCCACACCTTGTTGTGTTTAAAATGATAGCAAATGGAAATCAAAGCCATGAAAAAAGTCTTACAATCAACATTAGACAAACAAGTTTCACAAATAAAGAGAAAACTTTGAGGTAGTGAGCAAATGAATTCTTTAAGATCACGAACTGTCAAGCATCCGCCCAACCCCCGATAGTTCCAAGCTAAGGCAATAATTTATGGTCGGCATGCTCATCAGAAGTGAGTGTGTCATTATGTGGGTTTGGGTCCACATAATTATTACTATCCAAGTCTAGGTCAACCGCTTGGGGAGTCCAAGTGGAAGAGCCAGTCGAGCCGGTTGCATGGACCATAGAGTCCAGGTGAGCAGTCTTGAGTCGTTTAGGTTGAGCAGAACCACCTTGAAGGCCCAAATGAGTTGGGAGCTCAACATGGGTTGGCATGTTAGTTACATGCCCAATAGGAATGTGGAGGGTGTTGTGGATATGATCTTGAGACTTTATGAAACTACTTAGGCCACATCAGGCCTAACATTGAATCCAGGTGGCCCAACAGATATAAAAGAGAGCCCAACTTAAGGAGGATTCAGAAGTTGCTGCTTCATGCCATGTGATGGACCCATAGATTTTGAAGCCTGCCAAAAAGGATTAATAAAAATTAATAACATACCACAAGGCCTAGCCCATCAAAAACTAAAAGGCCTTGGCTCATACCTGATCACATCTTACAGAGTGATGGGAGGACCTAGAACGAGAAGAAGGGATTGTCGCATGTGATCTTCTAGATCGATGGGGATGACTTTTGGAGCCACCTGGTATTGGCTATCAGGTGTCCTCACAAAGATGGCGCCATTGATAAATTGGAGATGTCATACATGATCCACGCTCTGGCGATGAGCCATCCCCATGAGTGGGGGTAGATTTTGAAAGGATGTCCCGCTAGTCCACACCGGAAGCAAACTTGAGGAAGGACTTCAAATTGAAGTTTACCCAGCTGAAACTTTCAGTCCCAAGGTTGAGCTGACGACGACCGGTAAATGGTTCGATAACGTCCATGTGCAGCATATATCAGATATACAAATCATCATTGCCCTCCCTGTCAAACAAGGCGGTTTCCAACACATCACATAGCATAGAGATGAGTCCAGCACCAACAATTGACGTACGAAACCATTTCGGGAGACCTTGGAGACACACCCAGAAATCCATGTAACGGAGCTCGTCAAAACGTTATGGGGGTAGTGAATCCCACATGATAGCGCTGATGAGACTTGAATCAAAGGCCATTAGTCGTTTACCAAGAGCTCATGAAGTCCATGCTCCTCTAGAGATATCCGGAGAGGGCCTTGTAGGTACCATTGTTTTGAAAGGGTGTTTTGGACCAGTCATAAAGGATGTGGCAAAGACTAGTGAATCAAGCAGGCACCAATTTGCTTGCTTCTAGAAGCAGCCAACTCGTCAACCTGTATCTCAAAAGTGGGAACCACCATAATGAGAGATTAAGATGAAAGAGGATGTTTCAATTTGTAAGATAAATTAACACTGCAAAAAAAATTGAGAAGTCAGCCATAAAAACATGAGAACGCATTGAACACCATCTTGGAAATTAGGAATTCATATCTTCTAGATGGAGCAAGAAAATCTCGCCTCCAAGTATTCATGTGATTATACCAATTTGCTAGAGTCATGATAAATTGGCTAAAAAACAGGGTGTCATACCGGCTAGCTCGAGAAGCGAAAGTTGGCTTCCTAAAAGTCGGGATTATGTTCACATGTATAAGCTTTAAATGCTAGTTTGAATTTCGAACATCCCGAAAAAAGGAATCGATCGGCTCGTCACCTATGGTATCACCATGACCTGGTTGCCACAAAGAAATCACAAACATCGTTCAAAATGGTGGATGTCCCTGATTCCATATGCCTGAGTAGAGAATCCACTAACCCGATGTGGGAAATCACAGCGATAAACTTGGTCACTGTTGAGAAAGATGATATCAGGATTGACTATCCATCAAGATGAAGGGATGTTGATTATTTGGATTGTTTTGTTTGAGCTTCTTGCAACCCCCCGGGGGCTATTGTCTTTGATGACGAAGCATCCATTTGCTTCCTATTCAGATTTGGACACTGAATCCTCTTTATTCCTTCACCAGCCTTGACTATGACACTATTTTCTTTAACTGTGAGATTCCCCCTCAAATGATTTTGAAAGATTTCCAATCAATCTTATCATGTCAAGATTTCACAAGCAAAACCAAAAACCTCTCCTTCTTAAGCTGTGGCAAAGCTATTGAGCATGCCAAATCAGATCTCATCATTGTGGTCGGCTTTTCTTCTTCTTTTTTCCGGCCAGTAGATGCGATTCTGACCATCAGAGCTTCCAGATCTGCATTGTGGGGAAGATTCAGAGGTCTCCGACAGTTAGATCGCATGTGACGACTTGTGGAGGTTGATTGGGCTCAAAAATTTAATACATTAACTAGGTTGTATTTTTTAATTTAGTATTTTACCGAATTTGACAAATTCAGGGAATTCGAATTGACAGCCAAAATAGCCATCATTTTCGATTTCTAATTCGATTTGTTCCCCAATTCAGTTTTCGGCTGACAAATTCAGTTATCAATTAGGTTAAACCAAATAACCAAAACCGAACCATCAAGCCTAATTGCAAGACTGAATGAATACCGGGTTTCAACAATCGGAATGAAACTGTTCATATGTCGAACCCCCTATCCTATCCAGACAAACAAACAATATTAAACTACTCAATTTATGCAAAGGAAGAAGCATCCAATTCACCGTCGCAATTCTTCTCTACTTATGTCACGCCCTCGCGGGAACTACTCACCTACTACCAATCCTAGAATCTCACACCGCCTTCTGGAGGCAAGAATCTGAAACTTGTACGGCTATAAATCAAACGAGAATTACACTCCCAATGTACTAGTCTAATCAGCCTCATCTGAGGGTTAACGAGTAACCTAGTTGATTAATTTCACTGTTCTAAGATAAACAAGCTTACTCGAGTTGATGTAAATCTAAAAAGATCCTATTCAATTTGATTAGATAAGAACAAGATCGAAAATGAAATCATTCTTAAACTAAAATCCAACTAACTCGCATAAATCAACAAAATCAAATATGCATTAGTTCATCTAGCATTACCCAAGGTTCATCTAATCTAAGTATAAAGGAGTTACAATAATTAATTTTGGTTGGGGAGGTGTAGCACTGCAGGGTGGATGATTGTGACGTGCGGGATAGCAAAAGCCAAGGGTTCACACTCTGTCAACATCGATGACGACGTCGATGGCGCCAGAATCCAAAAATCTTCCTCATCACCATCATCATCATCATCATCCTCTACCTCTTCTTTCGTCTCATAGTCTCCTCTATGGATCTCTCTCAAGGACTGCCTAAAGAAGCCGCATGTAGTACCTTTCTTGATCTCGACTCTCCCTCCTCCTCCAGCAGACATCTTCACATTCTTCTTTGTTAGCTACTCGAATTGGAGACGGTCGGAAGTATGATGACGATCGGGAAGCGAATTTGTTCTAGTTTAGATCTGGATCCGGTATCGGGAAGGACAAGTGTGGATGACTCATCGATCCGGTCTCTCTAGCCCTTGAACATGGCCTTAAAGGTGGAGCTGGTTCTTGTGCTTCAATTTATGTTGGAGAAATCCGATCTGGTAATTTGGCGTACCAAGATGTTGTTCCAGGGATAGTTTTCCTTTCTCCCTTTATTAGTCGAAGTTTTGGATGCTGTAATTCCACGATCTACTTGTTCGAATGCTAGATTGTCATTGCTTAGGTTCAAAAGAATTATCTGTGTTTCTGAACAGGGTTGATCTCGAAAGGAAGTAAAATGCATGTATTGTTTAATGTCAAACCCTATTCAAGATATACAAATACGAATGATCTCTGGTTAGTTAAAAAGTAGGGAATGATTTTGAATGCTAGATTGTCATCGTTCATCTTTTGGTTTTCTATGTATGTAACATGTTTTATCTATGAAGGATCAAGGACCAGAACTCTTGTGTTACAAGCCAATCGATTTTGTTTGCTTACACGGATTTCATTGTATCTAATCATCGGAAAAAGGTGATAGGAGCTTAATCTTTGATGTCGAAGCCTATCTGCCTCGTTATAGGAGTTTAGCCTTCGATGTTGTGGCTTGCGCGCCTCATTATAGGAACTTAGTCTCCAATGTCGTGGCATCCGTATCGCATTCCTAGAACTAGATTCTGTTGTGAAAAAATAGTGTCTCGATACACTTAAGTCTCGATCAGGACTTTTGTCAGTGTCAGTGCAACCGGAGTTCAGATTCTGTCAACCCTGTCGAGGTGACAACTTAATTTCTAATAGAATTTAATCTTTCTTTGTCTTGTCTATTAGAAAGTTATTTCTCCAATTATGAGCTAATTAACATGGGAGTTAATAATGATTTACTAGAATTCTAAATTCTAAATTTATGAGCTAATTAACATGGGAGTTAATAATGATTTACTAGAATTCTTAATTCTCAATTTATGAGCTAATTAACATGGGAAGTAATAGTAATTCACTAGGATTTTTAATTCTAAATTTATGAGTTAGTAGTTATTTCTCGAATTATGAGCTAATTTATATTTGAGTTAATAGTGATTTGATAGGATTTAAAATTTTAAATTTAAAGTGATTTGGTAGGATTTTTAATTCTAAATTTATTATGACATGGTAGGATTCTTAATTTTCTAATCATACATAAAAATAAAATAAAATTCTTTTTGAATTCCCATTAATTTCTTTCATTCAGTAATGAATAAAAGCTACCATAAAAAATAGACACATCCACTTGATGAGAGTCAATCACCGTTAATTACTTTCGCTAATCTACTAGACTTCCATTTTATTATTCTATGTTTCTTCGATTAATGATGGTACCGATGCTATTATTTTATTTTATTTTAGAAAAATATTTTTCAATTAAAAATCATTAAAGCACACCTCAATTTTGGAAAATCATATTTATATCCTTATATTGGCTATTAATTTGTTCTTATAATTTATATATTCTCATTAGGATTAATATGACAAGAAGATATATAACTTCAGTATAATGTAAAAATAAATCAGTTGCTCTCTGCATCCCCCTATCCTCGGGTTAGATTAGGTTATATTAGGTTGTTTTATTAGTTTATGATGGTGTGCTATCCCTTCGGGAGATATCCCGACCTAAAAAAGAACGTAAAGGAATTTAGCTTCTCATAGTCAAGAAGAACAAATCAAATTTAATAAAAGAAACCATCGAAACTAGGTTTACATAAAAAATTATGAAAACCCTAATTATGTCGATCTCCTTTAAAGAACTTGACTTATAAATCTTGATACCTTATCGCTAGTCCACGCTCCTTGAAGTTGGTGTCTTGTCCTAGGTCAAAAGTCTCTCGAATTCTCTCTCGACTTTCGTCAAAAAGTAATATTCCAAAATTAATCTCTCTCGAATTCTCTCTATTTATAAAATTTGAGTTGCATGTTTCAGTCGGATTAGTCTGATATTATGCTTAAGTCTGGCCAATCAAATTCCCATGCAAGGTGCAATTATTGGCTAGTATAAGCGCAATCTTTATCTATTCTCGTCAAGACTGTCCTTCATTACGCTTTAGCTGGTCAAATACCTTCCTGGAAACTTCTTGACCAAGGCGTAATTTCTGACCAGTTTCATCGCTTGGGTTTTTCATTTTCTTGAATTATCGTAACTCGTCCATACACGTCACGTTGCCCTGAATAATGCCTCGATGGGCGGCATGTAACTAATATCTATAAAAAAACAATCCAAAACGACATGAAACGAGCCAACATAGTAGAGGAGCCAGCCGAGGCTTCCTATCATCATGTGAATCACGTAGAGACTAATACCACTCAAGATATTCCACACCCAAGCTTCAGCACCATGACTCCAGGAGTTCCACAAGTACCACACCATCAGATGCCTCCATCTGCCTTTGCGGGCATGATGCAATCCATCCAGTAGTGGCATCTTTCTTTCCACGATGGGAACCTATTAACAACAACAGGCTACATGGCAGACATCTTTTGGCACCAAACAGCTCAATTGGCAGCATGATCAACAAAGGAGATAGGAGCAACACCACGACAAGAAGATATGCTAGCTCCTCTACCTCACTTAGTACCATATGTGGTATGACTACCCTTCGGACTTTCCTCCTGACGACGACTAGTGACTAGGTTCCATCTTTTCACTTAAGACTTTTTATTTTATTCATTTTCGAGCTTAAGTCCACTTTCTTCAGTTTGGATCTAAGATGCCAATCACATGTTCCTTTTTACTTTTATCTTGGTTCTTGTGTGTGTTACTGCGTCATTTTAGGACATATTGTCACCGCCAATCGAGAGCATCCGTTCGTCGACTTCTCTTGCTTCTCCGATCTCTCACAACTTCCAAATATTTCTACTTCACTTTTTAGGTTCTCCTACTGAGGGCACTGCCCAACTTAAGTGTGAGGTGGGTGTGTTGTAGGACACATGTTAGTCCGTTTGGTCGTGTCTGGATAATTTTTCCTAATCTCAAAATTGAAAAATCCGGTCCCTAAAAAAATAGAAAGTAGAAGAAATTAGGAAAAAGAAGATAAAGTGTCTTAGCTAGTTAGAAGAAAAGAGCAATCAGCTCGAAGTAGTACATTTTATTTTTGAGGGATAGACGAGCTTACTACATAAAGCTAGTATATATAATTTGGATCCTTGTAAAGTACTTAGTTGTATTAGGTAATTCTAGCTTCATAGTTAGAGTTAACCGAGTCGCCCATCATTGTGTACATCCACCATATATCTCATTTCCCTCTTATTTTATTATGTCCATATTACAACCCTTGGGAAAGACCTCTTGAGTTGTTTTGAACTTCTTTAAAGTAATAGTATCCATTGATTGCAATGAGTGAATCAAAACATCTTAAAACACAAAGAGCTAAGTGTTACAAAGAAAATTACACTTATAATCGGTTCCAGCGGAAGGTGATGTTATCGGTCCATAAAACACTGATGCCAAGTTCATGACTCTATTGCTTCTTGTTTCTTCATATCAAACTGATAGCAAGAGGCGACCCGAAATTCTAGTTCGATCTTCCTTGGGGTAAGAGGTGTTGTTTTAATTCTCTAAATTTGTTGTGTTAGTATATGTTTATCGTGTCTTAGAACCGATATATTTAATATTGTATGAAGTTAGTGGTTCAGTTGAACATTGGATGCTTAATACATTGAAATGCATGTTATTTGATTTGATATACTTATTATTTATTATCGATTGTCTTATTGCAACTATACTATAATAATCAATTAGGTGATTTTGAAATGGATTAAAATGCATCAGCTTTCCAATGAGTATATGATTGGTTGAAAACGCTTATTGGGCTTTGCTTTCTCAAAACACAATTATGGAGACATGATAATATGTCCTTGTCCAAAATATTGTTTCAAGAAGTGGCTTTCCAGAAATGTTGTATACAAAACATAAGAATTTTCCATTGTGTTACACTTTTTGGAATCAGTATGGACAATTTATTAGACAATCATCTTAGAATGTTACAATTCAAATGGAGGTTGATGCATTAGTACCTATAGTGGAGAATCTTGAAACTGAGCATCATGATTATATTTTAATTTGATCTCATCAATAATGCATTTGGTGTCTCTACCAAAGTATTGAATGGTGGTATGCCTGACAGTTCTGAAGTGCCTATGAATGAAGATGATGTCGACCCAGCTGGTTTCAACCCAGCATCAAATGATGTTAACATCGACATCATCCAATAAATAAAGGATAATGATGAACCTTTATATGAGGGTGCACCTAACAAGTCTTCTAAACTCTCATTTATTTTGAGATTATATTAGATCAAGTACATGCAAAATATTAAGGACAAGACAAGGTCAATGTTGATTGAGTTGTTGCATGACACATTTGAATTTTGCAAGATACCCTCGTCCCAATATGCTGAGAAGAAGATTATCAAATCTCTGGGGTTGGGATATACTAAGATATATGTATGTAAGAGTGAGTACATGTTATATTATATTGGGTAGATGACATGAATGAAGAAGTTTGTAAAGTTTATATATACAAACACTGTGGGAATAAAGAGTTGGTTTAAGAAATGGATAAAAAGAGATAAGAAAAAAACATATTTCAGTATTGTTCTTTGATTACAAGATTAAAAAGACTATTCATGTCTAAAATTAGTGCTGAGAGTATGGTGTGGCATTCTAAAGAGAAGAGTAATGATGAATGACCATACATCCATGAAATGGTGAGGAATGGAAGAATTTTGACTTAACATTTCTAGATTTTGAATCGGATCCATAGAACCTTAGACTTGGCCTCACCGTGGATAGTTTCAATCCTTTTAGAAATATGGGAAGCAGTTATAGTACTTTGCAAATCATTCTTATGCCTTACATACTCCTCATTGGGAATGTATGAAATTAACGAGTATAGTTTTGTCTAGTATCGTGCCAAGAAAGAAAGCACCTGGAACTAATATAGATATCTATCAACAACTATTGATTGATGAGTTCAAACTATTATGGATCGATGTTGAAGCATTTGATGTACCAAAGTGAAGTTTTCACATTAAGAGTAGCGTTGATGTTGACAATTAACAATTTTCCAAGATTAAGCATGTTATCTGGCTGGAAGACTTATACAATGCAAACTTGTCCACTTGTGGTTTTAATCAAGAACCTCAGCATTTATAAGGTAGTCTGAAGAGTTGTTTTTTAGTTATTTTAATCATTAGACATTATTTTCGACGACAAAATCCCAGATTTAATGGTAAAGTTAAGGAAATGGGACCAACCAAACTATTATCATGATTTGAAAATATTGAATGAAGTCAAAAATGTTAATGTCACATTAGGGAATGTTAAGGAGACCAAAAAGGTTGAACCTTCTATAAAGAAAAGAGCACTTTGAAGTGAAAACGTTGGAGGAAAGAAAAAGGGTTGAACAATGGAAGAAGAAAAGTTGTTTCTTTCAATTTCTTTATTGGGTGTTCAAGATGCATCGACACAATATGGATGTTATGCATATAAAAAATAATGAATGTGATAATATTCTATATACTCTTTTGAATGAGAAGGATAGAAGCAAAGATTATTTGAAAGTACGACTTTATTTGATGGCTATATGAATTAGAAAAGAACCCTCGCCAAGAAATGATGGGAAGGCATGTCATGCTGCTTTGCATACCTTATGCAAACAAGAAATATAATTTATGTTTAAGACTTTGAAGGCTAATGGCGTACCTAATGGATACATAAGTAACATATCTACATGTGTTGATGTGGAACACAGAAAGGTAATAGGATTGAAAACTCAAGCATGTTCGGCCTTACTTGAATTATGTTCTTACTTGAAACAACTGTGTGCAAAAGTTGTATATATGGATGGCCTACAAAAACTGCATGAATGCATAGTTGTATCTTTGTTTCTATTAGAGATGTTATTCCCCCCATCTTCACACTGATGGTTTATCTTGTAGTCCATTTGGTTGAAGAGGTTAAACTCGGTGGACCAATATATTATCGATGGATGTATTCTACTGAAAGGTAATATATCAATCTTGTTTCCATAATTCTAAGTGTTTACAATGATTTTAAATGTAATACTAAGTTATAATATAAAAATCATTTATTGTGTTGTTTTTACCTAAAACAAGTTGTCCTTGAAGAATGAATGCGCTATTGGGAAAGTTTTTTCTAACCAAGTAATAGTAAATAAGAGTACCGAGCCAAAATTATGATTAATATATAATCTATGTGTATCGATTACTAAGCTAAAATTATCATTAAAAATATTTCCATGAGTCGGATCTAAAATTACCCTGAGACAAACTTGAGATAATCGTAAATATATACCAAGATTTGTGGCTCAAGACCAAAATTGCTCTGAGCCATGGCACTTTTTGGCACCCTACTAGATCCGCCCCTAGTAGGCTTTAGTGAGACGTCTACAAGTCTAACCCAGTCATATTCGAGTTGATCAACCAAGAATAATATAATAAATGGAATCAATTATAAACGGAAGTAATCTCTATGATGGGTTGTAGGTTAGTAGGACCTGAAAGGACGTGACCTAAGTAACCCAGGGGGATTTGAAATCTAGCAGCTTCATCCATTAGTGTTCTACCCATTTTCACTTCACAGCCTTCGTTTATTTGTTATTTGAAAAATTGTTAATGTTAGTAGTCGTGGAACTTACCTCATAAATTTAGTTAATTTTGATTAGAAATTCTCAAGTTTTGAGTAGACGCAAACTTGAGACCCTAGGAAATCCACCCTAGTTAAATAGGTATTTTGGAACGCGTGCTACAAGTGTGTGTTAGGAAACACATGCCAATCATAGCAAACTATTGCACATCCAAGGCTTGTGTTAAATTCCAAACCTTAAGGCGCTTCTCTCATCACTTTGGAAGGCAGAAGTCAAGACTAGACTCGACAAATTGTGAGCTACAAAAGGAGACTTCTGACATGATGGCCATGATGAAACTCATGCTTGGCCATGATGCATGTTGACATCTAATTTGGTGCAGCTAAGAAAGCTTCCTAGGCAACTTAACTTCTAACGATAGAAGAGGTAGATGCAGACTGAGAGGTCGGTTAAGCGGAGTAGAGAAAGGTTTTGAAGAAAGGGAGTGGGCCAAGGAGGCCTAAGAATCAGGCTCTCATTAACAATTTAGAGGTCCACGAGGTTCACTGTGGGGGTGTCGCTTTATCCTTAGAGGAAGCTGGAGAGGCATGACTGTCTCTTGAATATGGTGTTGGGGGTCACTGTCGCGGCTTGGTCGGGCGGTTCTAGTCAAAGGCACCAATTAGATGGCGACCAGTACCTATAGGACTAGGGTAATGCTGGTATGCATCCAATGGGCTCTTCTGAAGAAGAGAAGGGTGGTCGGCGCCCTTTCTCACATAGCTCGTACCTTCTTCATGGGTATGTCCTTCGACATATCTGGGAGCTGCTGCGACAATGGGGTTGGCATATCAACATTGGTTCGTACCGACCGGACAACTTGTCTGTGGGGTTGTATGGATCATATAAAGTGTACACTCTGTACATTTTTTACACAGACCATACATAGTGTAATACTAAGTGTATGTTACACTTTGTATGACTTTGCATATGAAGTGTGGACAAACTGTTATACACGTTTTTTCCTTCCTGTGAGTTTTTGGTTCAGACCAATAGTTTGGTTCAAGTGGAGGGTCAGGGTCGTGAGTGTGAGTGGGATGTCCTTCCTTATCCATTAAGGTCTTGTGAGTCTCTAGCAAGTGGTTCCTCACAATGAAGATAGAGCTAGATAGTAAGAGAGCGTATCTGATGTATAAACATATTATGGTGATAGAAGCATATCTAGCATGTGGGCACAGAGGGCTGAGACCTTCCTCATGCATGTAACTTTGTAAGGATCTTATCTTGGGCATAGTAATGATTAGGAGGTGTAGTGTTATTTGGTTGTTCCACGTATTAACGCATATTTGATTATTTGATTCATCGCATTCATTGCCTTCATTTAGTGACATTCCATGCATTATTGTATAGATTTTGGTAGAAGCTTGTAGTGTTTCATGCACTTTAAGCTTATATTTTGATTTACTGTCTAGGACACGCTTGAGGTCCATTTAATGTTGTTTTGGAGTTTGTTTTTAAAGATTTCGGGTATATTACGACATCGATGCATTATTTGAAGCAATACAACATGCGTAGAGGAGTTGGGTGCGTCGGAAGAATGAAGAAAACTTGAAGGGTTGAAGTTGGGTATAATATGCACCGTAGATCGTTATAATGTGTGATACACCGACGATTTTGTGGATCTCTGACTTTTGGGTCTAATATGTTCATAAGGTTTTTCATAATGTGTGACACACATTATTACCCCTATGGCGCATTGATGAGCGGATTTTATACCGCCACCAAATATCCACTAGATTACTCCAATTGAATCTTTTATTTTGCTAGAGTCTTTCTAATGCTACTCAACTTTATTTAACTAACTGGACTGAGTAATATTTGGGTTTGGTGTTCAAGTATCGATGTAATAAATTATAAACTAAGAACTGGATTAAAAGAAAGTAAAATGCAGAAATCAAGTTCAAATATGGGATGGAAGGTTGGTTAGACTCGAATTCACAATAGATAGCAATGTATGAATGAATGATATGCAATATCAATTAACCAAGTAAGCCTATAATCTTAACCCAAACAGAATGCACTAAGGTGTTTGATGAAATACCACAATGATAGACGATACAAAATCCCTAGACGAACCGCTCCTCTCTCAAGCTAACGGGGAAGCTAGAGTTCTTCCTAACATTCCTATTTATCTACGTTCCTCTTGGACCCATAAATCAATGAAAACGATTCAATCAAGATGATCTGACAAGAATGAATCTGAAATTGGGTTTTAGCAAGAACACAATATTATCCCGAATAACATCAATGGCATAATCAAAGGGTTAAAACCTCATCATCCATTCAAAGTATATACTAAAGCTTCATTTAATCTATACAATATGGAGATTTTATCTACTCATGGTTCGGGAAACAAGAAAGCAAGAAGAATGGAAATTAACTTGTCACCGATCTTTGATCCGTCTCCAATTGTGGATGAATTCTTGCTTCAATCGCTCTCTAGAACTCTTGCTTCTCTCTAAGAGCCCAAAAATATGTCTCTAATCAAGTGTATCTCTTTCAAAGGTTTCTTAAGGGAATATATAGGCTTATAGACCAAGTTGTAAAATGAAAAGACCCAAAAATCTCGTATGGACAAAGAGCACGGTCGTGCTATTTGAAATTTGATTCTCGGTCATGAGCATCAGTAGGAATAGCACGACCATGCTACTAAATAGTAGGAATGTGCTGTTTGAAATACGAAATTTAGTCCCAAATTCTACATCAAAGTAGTAGACAATCGAATTATCTTTCCAATGTTGCTGACCTTGCATTAATCGGATTTTCCAGTGATGCGTTATAACCAAAATAGTATACTGTGATGTTTTCTTCGTAAGTCGGACGTACTGAGTTGTTCCAGCCTCCCCGTCATGTCTTGATTCATTTCGGGACGTCATGTGACACGTGAAATGTACCAAAATCATATAAAACAACGTCACATGGCCCAAGGGGTCAAGGGGGATCAAATATGCACCAAACGTCATGAATTCGAACATGTTAAGGCATCCAAACGTCCAAAAATATCAATTAAAGAGGGAACAAATGTGCTAATAATCGAGCACATCACGCATATTAAGACGACTGACAATAGTTAGGATTTCTCTCCTATAAATAGAGGGGTTTCCCTTCATTTTCAAGAGACACCTTTTTGACAAAATTGAGAGGATTATTCAAAGATTATGAGTAGCTAAAACCTCTCTTGTTAGACTAGATGAACCCTAGTTGATGCTCGATGAACGAATGATTGTTTAACTGTAATGATTTATGCGAGTTGGATGGATTTTAGTTTATGATTGATTTCGTTTTTGTTCTTGCTTTCTTCTAATCAACTTCAAATAGGAACTTGTTAGATTTATCGTCTTGAAAAAAAACCTCATCTTAGAACATCGAAATTAATCAACTAGGTTAGTCTTGAGCATCAGAAGGAGCCGATTAGACTAGTCCGTCATGAGTGCAGTTCTCATTTCATTTATCGCTGTATAGATTTCAGATTCTTCGAGGGGGTAGACTGAGATTCTAGGATTTTTAGTAGGTTAGCAGTCCCGAAAGGGCGTGACATGAGTAGAGAAGAATTGCGATGGTGAATTGTGTGTTTCCTGTTTTGCACAAATCAATTAGTTGAATATCGTTTGTTTATCTGGATAGTCTAGGGTGATTAAAAATCTGAGCAGTTTCATCCCAATTGATGAAACTCGTTATTCGTGTAGTCTTGGAACCTTTTATTTGATTTTAATTTTAATTGATAGTTTGATCATCGTGGTACCTCAACCACAAACCTAGTTAATTCGATTAGTAATTTTCACCACTTTGAGTAAACGCATCTTTGAAGCCCTAGTGAATTCAACCCAGTAACTTTGATAGTTAGGTTATTTTTTAACGTCGCGATAAGAGTGTCAATATACTTTAATACGGAGGTTGGGGACCCTTTTGCAAGGTTGGTCGGACTGCATGGCTGGGTCGCATGTTTCGATAGTCTGATCCGTTTGTATGGTCTTCGAACGATTGAGGCTCTAGTCCTAATTATCTAGACCTTGATCTTGGACTTATGGAACACTAGGCTATGGCCGATCAAATTGTATAATGTATAATAAAGAGTTCATACAGTTTATACCATACAACTTGTATACTATATATGCACAACAAATACTAACTACAATACAATGTGTAAAAAGGTTGTCCCTCATTGATACAAAATATACGAAGTTTGTATTAATGGTGTATTCTGTTATTAGATTTAAGTTTTGTGACCAAAAATATAATTGTGAATAAACTCGAGCACTAGATGTTAAATTTTAAAATTCATTTCCTTCTTCGAGTCTTGTACATACATACTGGAGTTCAAAGATCAAATAACTTCCTAGATAATCACCAGATCGTTTACTTCGTCTGATTTAGTTTTAGATCTCGATTCTAGAAGGAGAAGAAGACGTTGGAGGTGGGATACTCTGCTTCCCTAAAATCTTCTAATTCAGTTAGCGCCACCTGTCTTCCACTGCTATCTACGAGCTCGAAGTTACCAAGCTCAAGGTCTACTTCATCAAGCTCCACAGGTGCAGCAGTAGCTAGTTGAAGGAAAAAACAAGATTATATTTTTGTGGTTTAAATTTTGGCCGTCAGATCTAGGTTACATATCTAGGCGGTTGTGATTTATTGGATCAGATACTGGAGGGGTTTTCTTATATCCCAATTCAAACTCATATGCATAACTCATAACAATGAAAGCCTCGTGATTTAACTTTCAGATTATTTAAATTGGTAATAAATCATATCTAGTGAATATTTCCAACTAATTGGTTCGAAATATGTATAGCAAATTAAATCTTGAATTCAATCCGCAATCCCTACATATGAGATTTTGTAAATTCATTTATTAGTTGTTTCTCTCCAAAATAAAGCATATAAACACGTTTACACTTGAGACTATAAATCAACCAAACTATTCAAACAAAGAAAGCCTCGAGATTTTAGATTATTTAAATTGGTTATAAATCATATTCATGAATATTTCCAACCATTTGGTTCCAAATATGTCCAGCCAATTAATTCTTGAATCCAATTCATGCATTTGAGATTTTTTGCTTTCATTCATTGGTTGTTTGTTCCAAAATAACGACTATAAATCAACCAAACTATTCAAAGAACTATCTATACCTAGCTGCTCATCTAAAGAGAACAAAACTTAATACTATAATATCAGGGCCATAGATAGCAGAAAATCAAGCAAGTCGACGGCGATGGCTGTGACAGTAGTAATACTGATGGTGGTATTGGTGCTCGGGGAAGTTTCGTATCTGAAGGCAGGGGTAGATTATTCAAACTTTGACAAATGTTACAGAGATTGTATGTCACATTGTCATTCAGGAGCTATTAGGAAAAGGGAGCTTTTCAGCTCACTCATTTTCCCGCCACTCCAACGCACACCGTATCACTACACTACTACAGCAAGGAGAAACACTCATTGCGCAACACGGTGTCGTTCCAACCAAAGAGATAATGATGAATGCTCTTCCCTCTCTTACACAGCAAGAAGCGGCTCTCTCCCTGCAGCCTACGGCAATACCGTTGCATGATTCTCGGACACCGCAACATTTCCAGACAAATTGATTCGATGTATTTTGTCATTTTGCTTTCTATCCATTGTATAAAACTCGAGCTCAAATCAATGAATGAAATGCGACGTTAAATTCCTATCCTCTCAGTTTTATAATATGGTACCAGAGCCTTGAGCTCGACAACAATGGCAGACCAAATCGTCGTTAATGGCGACTATCCTCTATCAGATCCATACTACCTCCATGGTAGCGAGCAACCAGGACAGTCACTGGTCGCTGAGAAGCTGACCTCATCCAACTATACAGATTGGAGCAGGTCCATGAAGAATGCACTAAGTGCAAAGAATAAACTAGGTTTCATCACTGGAGACATTGAAGAACCTGAAGCCAACAATGGAATGTTCTGGCCATGGACCAGATGCAACATCATGGTTTTGAGCTGGATTCAACAATCAGTCGAAGCAAGTATTTCGAAAAACTATACTTGGTTTCAAAACTGCAGTAGAAGCATGGGAAAGTTTAAGAAGTAGATATGGTCAGGGAGATGTTATACGCATAGCTGAGATTCAGGAAGAACTTTCCAATCTCAAGCAAGGAAATCAGTCTATAACTGAGTATCATGGCTCCATAATCACACTTAGAGATGAATTGAGGAATTACCAACCTCTTGTATCTGTGATTGCACCTTTCTTAAGCCACTTGGATTGCAGGGCCATCAAACTGATAGAAGAATATGAAGAAACAAATGCAGTAATACATTTTTTGCGTGGATTGAATGAAAACTTTGCTGGACCAAGGACTCAAGTTCTCTTTGGAGACAAGTTACCCAGTTTGGAAAGGGTTGTTCAACGCATGGTGCAGCATGAACGTCAGCTGTTTGGCACACAAGGAAAACCAAGTTCATAAGGGTTAGCAATGGCTGCCCAGAGGCAAAGTCAGGTAGACACCAACTCCATGGTGAACTTTGCAGCTCATCAGCACAACTCAAACCGTTCATATGGCTCAGACACAAAGCCTAAGCTCTATTGCACTTTCTGCAAGATAACCAACCACACTGAGGATAGATGCTTCTTCAAAAATGGCTTCCCACCAGGAATGGAACCAAGACCTCAGCCTGGTTCCTCAAACTTCAAACAAAGAAACTCAAATCCAAAATTCAGGGCTCGAACTAATGCAATTCGAAGCACTGAAGGGACTGGTGTGCATATGACACAGGATCAGTTCAACCAACTAATGGCCATGATGCAACTTAAGAACAAGGGAGCAGACGACTCTGGGACATCCACAGGTGCTCATTCTGTAGCTGCTTTCACTCAACACCCCTCGGGCAAGTCTACTGAGATTTTAAGCTTGCAGACCCTAGAGTCAAAGGACTATGAAAGATGGATCCTTGACACGGGTGCGTCTGATCATGTCACATGCTCGTTAAGCAATTTCAGTACCTTTAATGAGGTTGAAAACGTGATTATCAACCTACCAACTGGCCATCAAGTTCATGCCACTCACATTGGTTCAGTGAAAATCTCACCCCAGCTAACATTGCATGATGTTTTATATGTGCCAGATTTCAATTTCAAATTGATCTCAGTTAGTAAGCTTGCTGAAAATCAAGCCCTATGCCTCACTTTTGCTTCTGATTCTTGTTTGATACAGGACAAACACAGGAAGACTACGATTGGTTCTGCTAAGCTGCATCAAGGACTTTATCACATGTCCCCCGCCATCCTAGTTAGTCAAGCTACCTCTACTACTACTCCTGTTGATGTTTTTGATTTGTGGCATCATCGTTTAGGCCATGTCTCACATGCTAGGATACCCTACCTACATACCCTTGATCTAGCCATCCACACTCTCCCTCATCTGCCCTGTGATGTCTGTCATTATGCAAAGCAGCGTAGATTAGTCTTTCCCCCTAGCTCCTCCACTACATCACAGCCCTTTGATATGATACATGTTGACATATGGGGCCCAACAGCACAACCCTCTTATGATGGCCATCGCTATTTCCTTACTATTGTAGACGACTATAGTCGAAACACTTGGATTCAGCTAATGAAATTAAAGTCAGAAACTCGTCCTCTTTTACAACACTTCTGCACCTTTGTTAATACTCAATATAAAGCCCATGTTAGAACCATCCGTAGTGATCAAGGTAAAGAGTTCGACATGCCTACCTTCTATCAAGAAAAGGGAGTTCTTCATCACACCACTTGTGTTGAAACCCCCCAGCAAAATAGTAAAGTCGAACGCAAACACCAGCATATTCTCAATATTGCCAGAGCACTCACTTTCCAATCCAAACTTCCTATAGGATTCTGGGGAGACTGTGTCAAACATGTTGTATACCTGATTAATCGCACACCTACTGCTGTCCTTAACAACAAAACACCCTATGAAATGTTAAACAATAGACCCCCTTCCCTAGCCAACATTCGTGTCTTTGGGAGTCTCTGTTATGCATCTACCTTAGCTGGTCATAGGACTAAGTTCGAAAAGCGAGCTAGGAAATGCATGCATCTAGGATTCACAGAAGGGATCAAGGGATACAGGTTATATGATTTGCATACACACCAGATTTTCACTTCAAGAGATGTGATCTTCTATGAGAGCATTTTTCCCTATGACAAACCAACCAACACCACACCAGATCAGTCTGCACAAGCCCTACCATCAATCACAGACTTTGACCTTCACTTCATACCAAACCAAAGTGACCCTGAAACATCCACGCCTACTCAACAAGATGATGCTGCTCCCAATACACATCTAGACCAAGACCAACCAGAAACACCGGACGAAAACCAATCCACCAACCATGATGACTTAGACCAAAATATTGCACAAAATCAACCTCCACAGCAAGTTGAAACCCTTAGGAGAACCTCCACAGCAAGTTGTGACCTCCTGATGTAGAGCAGCAGAACCAATCAAGTCTCCACTGCAAGTCCTGAGATTACAAAGGATTCAGTAAGTCATCCTCTCTCACGCGTACTTAGTTATGATTTGCTTCACGACACTCACAAGAAGTTTGTCCTAAGCATTTCTAGCGTAAAAGAATCACAGAGTTATGCAGAGGCGATGAAGTTGGGAGTTTGGATAGCAGCGATGAAAGCTGAACTTGAAGCCTTATGTCTAAATAAAACATGGAGCATTGTATCCCTGCCAAAGGGAGTGAAGGCCATAGGATGCAAGTGGGTGTACAGGGTGAAGTATAAATCTGATGGGAGCATTGAAAGGTACAAGGCAAGATTGGTAGCCAAGGGGTACACGCAAACTGAAGGTCTTGATTATCAAGAGACATTTGCGCTAGTGGTAAAGATGACATCCATAAGAGTCTTTCTTGCCTTGGCGTCGATTATGAAGTGGCATCTGCACCAACTGGATATCAACAACGCCTTCTTACACGGAGATTTAGAGGAAGATGTGTACATGAAGTTTCCTTTGAGAATGGAAGAGGAAGGACTGCCTAAAAATGCAGTTTGCAAACTACACAAATCACTTTATGGCTTGAAGCAGGCTTCGAGGCAATGGTTTTCCAAGCTATCGGAAAAACTGCACACTCAAGGTTATACTCAAAGCAAGGTCGATTATTCGCTTTTTATCAAACACAAAGACGGATCATTCACATCAGCACTAGTATACGTGGATGATCTAATCATTGGAGGAAATGATCTCAAGGAGATCACAGCATTGAAAAGGTGCCTTCATGAAGAATTCAAAATCAAGGACTTGGGCCATTTGAAGTTCTTTTTAGGTTTGGAAGTTGGAAGGAATCCAGAAGGGATACACTTGTCCCAACGAAAATACACATTGGAGATTTTGGAAGAAGCTGGACTGCTTAGCCAAACCAGCAAACACACCAATGAATTACAAGCAGCATCTCAGTGCTGATGGTTCAAGCTCTTACACAGATCCTGAGCATTACAAAAGGATAGTTGCAAAATTGATCTACCTCACTACCACTAGAGCAGATATTAGTTTTGCAGCACAACAGGTCAGCCAATTCATGGCGAATCCTACAGAAGATCACTACAAAGCAGTAACAAGGATTCTTAGATATCTAAAGGGAGCTCTTGCATCTAGCCTCTTCTTTCCTAGCACCTCCAGCATACAATTGAAGGCTTTCAGCGATTCAGATTAGGCAGCTTGTCCGGACAGCAGGCGATCAATCACAAGATATTCCATCTTCCTTGGAACTTCACTTGTATCCTGGAAAAGCAAGAAGCAAAGCACAGTATCACGATCATTGTGTGAAGCAGAATATCAAGCTTTAGCTCACACTACCTGTGAGTTGCAATGGCTGTTATACCTACTCAAGGATCTCCAGGTTGACCACCCCATGCCAGCTTTAATCTACTGTGACAACCAATCAGCCATCCACATTGCAACTAATCCTAGCTTCCACGAACGAACCAAACACATAGAGTTGGACTGCCACCTGGTGCGTGAGAAGATCCAAGCCAACATCGTCAAGCTACTCCATGTGCGCACAGACTCACAGGTAGCAGACATTTTTACTAAGGCCTTGCACCCCTGTCCCCTTCCGCTTTCTTCTTTCCAAGCTTGGCCTGCACAATCTCTGCCCTCCAGCTTGCGGGCGGGTATTAGGAAAAGGGAGCTTTTCAGCTCACTCATTTTCCCGCCACTCCAACGCACACCGTATCACTACACTACTACAGCAAGGAGAAACACTCATTGCGCAACACGGTGTCGTTCCAACCAAAGAGATAATGATGAATGCTCTTCCCTCTCTTACCCAGCAAGCTGGCAGCTCTCTCCCAGCGGCCTCCGGCAATATCGTTGCACGATTCTCAGACCTGCAACATTTCCAGACAAATTGATTCGATGTATTTTGTCATTTTGCTTTCTATCCATTGTATAAAACTCGAGCTCAAATCAATGAATGAAATGCGCCGTTAAATTCCTATCCTCTCAGTTTTATAATAGGAGTAGACATATGCGGTGAGGACTGCAACAGCCAATGTGATGATATCCTACCATCTTCAAAATCTAGTAATCACTCTACATCTCCCAATCTTTTAGAAAATATGAATGCATTGAGAATCTTTATTTTCAGTTTTACTTCCGAGAATCTTTATTTTCATATTAAATAATAAATAATAAATATTCCAGATAAGACTATGTGTTATGCATATTTTGAGTTGTTAATATTAAATATAATTATTTAATGTTAATAAATGAAATTTAATGTGATTATGACAAAGGAGGCCAGTTTTTTTAGGAGAATTCATGTAAGGTGTGACTCGTAAACTCACTACAACATAAAACTCAGTCTAAACCATAACAAAAAAATTCTTCAAACACCTTTATGAGTTGAGAGTAGATCCGCAAAAGTAAACCCATGTGTAGGAAGTGTTGTGATCAACGAAAAAACTGACTACCCTCAACTAGTAACAAGTACTTATACATATTAATACTAGATCAGGATGAAACATAAAGAACTAGAAGTAACAAATTTAGATAATGATGAATATATTTTTCTCATTTTAAGTTTTAACTAGGCTGTTTAATATTTTTTTGAAAAAATTACTTTAGTAATTGTTGTAATCCTAGAGTGACCAAACCTCATTCTGAGTCGCTTACTTGTCTGGTTAAATGCTTAGACCACCCGGGTTGTTCGGCTGTTTTGCAGGCATTTCAAATTTGGTGTTTTGGAGTTAATATCACTTAGCATATAAGTAGCTACACTGCCGAGAGGAAGATAGAATTCACGATTCTTACATCTTATAACCTTAATCACTAAAGACTCTGTCAACTACTCTGAAGAAGACGAAGCAAACACTATTGATTCGAGGATCTCCTTGGTGTGTCTGTGATCCGATCATATCTCAATGAACATCTGTTGTTTTTCCTCGGCCTGGAAGGGGGTCGAAACCCTCAGAGTGTCTTCTAATCGTTGTAGATCTAGGGTGCTCTTGGGGTGTTCCGGTTAGGTCTTAGCGTCTCTCGACTGTAAACATACTCTTGTACTCTCTGCCAATAGTAGATTCAACATTGATCCTTACCTCCCTGAGGCTCCACATGATAGGAGAGTTATCTCCAAACAATGTCAAAACTCTTGGTGTTCTTTACTGTTTTTGTTTTACCATGTCATGTTCATTTCATGCAATCGAGTAACTATTTGGTAGATTAATATCAAATTGGTATCAGGGCATTGGTTCTGATCCTTTTCATATTATTGGGGTTTGATTAATTCCCCTATCTTGTGCTTGATTTTGTTGTCTCTTGTCTTGGATGTACTAAATCTTGATCCCCTGTCTTGCTTAGGTCCGATCTCGGGTTGCATGTTCATGTTTGTCTTCAATGCCCCTTCGTTACTTATCATAGCCTCTGTTGTCTTGATTTCTTTGTGACTCGGTGAAGTTTTTTGTTAATCTACATCTTGCATTGAGCCTTGTTTCTTGTTGCTATTCTGAATCTCTAACCTCGTTTCTTGTTTTATGTGCAAGGAATTCATAATGGTTGATGGTATCCGATTGAAACCCTATGACGGGTCTATAGAATATTCCATCTGTAAGGTTAAGATGCGCATAATTCTCATCAAGGAGAAATGCTTCTTGTTGTCTCTCAAGATTGGCCAACATCAACGAGTGATTTAAGAAAGATAATGCTAAATGAAATCACCCACTATGAGATCATGATACGACTGTCTAATGACATAGCTCATCAGCTTGTAAGTATTACTAATAAAAATAAACATAATATTAATAAACCTAAATCAAATGCTTTTATTTTAATAATGAGGGTCACTATATTAAAGATTGTCATAAAAGGATCCGAGGTAAAAAAAAAGTCTAAACACCTATATTTTACCTGTCTGTTTGAATCTTGTCATGAATACCCATGTGAGCTTCTTATTCCTAGTAGTAGTAATGTACTTATGTTGTACATCTTTTCTCTTCTCTTAATAAATTTAACATTCATTCTTGGGGATCACACTATTCTTAGTATTAAGGGCATGAGGTATGTTCTTGTGAGAATGCATAATAGGGTGACTAGAATCATTCAGAATATGAAATGGGTGCCTAGCATTCATAGAAATTTGTTGCCTGAGTCCATGTTTGATGAATTGAATTGTTAAATTACCACTCAAAATTGCATAAAAGATGTTATAAAAGATGGTCATGCTGTGATTACTGATTAGGAGTATAAAACATGATGGACTTTACTATATTGTTGGTATTCCTGAATTGTATGTGACTGCATGTTAATCATGGTGATAAAGATTATACAAAACTCTGGTATAATTCTTTGGGCCACATTGGTCATAATGGCCTAATTCACCTATTTGTATCTGGGATCCTTGATAAGCATCCATGTGACCTTGATTTATGTGAGGATTGTGTCTTTGGTAAGGAAATAAGGTACAATTTTAATAAGTCAACTTATGCTGCCTCTCGAGTCCTAGAGTTCTTGCATGCTGACAATTGGGGTCTAACTAACTCAAGTCTCAATGGTTGGTCGTCGGAGATACTTCCTCTCCATTGTTGAACACTTCTTGAGAAAGTATGGGTTACACTTCTTAAAACCCAAGTTTAGGCCTTTGAGTCATTCAAGCCTTTGGAAGACTTTGGTTAAAACTTAAACCGGTCACACCATGCAATGCTTAAGAACTAATAATGGCCTGAAATTTTGTAAAATTCATTTAACTCTTATAGTCATGAATATGGAATTAAGAGGCCCTTAACTGTACCTGAAGCCCCATAACAAAATGGAACCGCATAAAGGATGAATAGAACCTTGCTTTAATAGGCAAGGTGTATGATCATCAATTTTGTAATGAAGTTCACTTTATGGGGGGAAGCAGTAACCACTACTGCTTATCTCATAAATAGGTATTATTCCTCTGTTGTTGGATTCAAGACACCTCAGGAGCGCTAGACTAGGAAACCCCCTAACCTGAGCCACTTGAAACTTTTTGGGTGTCTCAAGGGATTTTAAACCCGCAAGCCTAAAAGTTTATGATGCTTGGCTATCCCGAAGGGGTAAACGGGTATAAATTAGTCCTTTTACTCTTCATGCATATAAGATCATAGTCTCTATAAGATTTTATATATATATATATATATATATATATATATATATATATATATATATATATATATATATATATATATATATATATCGTTGAGAGTGTAGATGAAACTGAAGCTACCAATGCTCAACCAATACCCTTTGGGCAATTATTTGCTCTAGAAGAAGGTTAGGATCCTCCAAATGTAGAGGAATTCGACCTTGGACACTAAAAACCTTTCCTTCAGTCTAGCTCAGAAGAGCATCCTCTCACTGGCACCCTTCCTCATATCATGAGTTCTAATGACTCTCACTCCAAAAAATTCTGGACATAGTGTCGATTGGGGTTAATAAACTTGGCGTTGGTCGGTAAAAAATGATGACATGTACTGAAAATTTTGTAACTTAACGTCGCTCAACAAATTTAGCATCTATTTGACTATGAGTCAATGATTTATCATCGTAACTATCCAACTTTGCGTCAGTTTTTTACCCTCTTCAATCAGGTGGGGGTGGGGATCAGTAAGTATATCCTCGCCTACTAGTAGCTCAAAATCATTCAAATTTGAGTCATCTGCATGGTAGTGTAATCCTCCCTCGCCCTCTGTGCAATAAGAGGTCGATCTCTTGAACTCCCTTATTACAAATGACTTGAATGATACCAACTGGTTAGGGATAGAATGCCTAGAACTAGGATCTACAACCCAAGATATACTTTCAATGTTGTTAAGTATTTCATTTTTGTCTCTGATTTGATCTTTGATCCCACCCTTGAGTCTTTTGAGCAAACTATGAACTATTTCGAGTCTGATGTGTGGTTTAAAGCAATGCAAAAACAGATTTAGTTTATTCATTCAAATAAACCTGGACCATAGTTAAGAAACCAAAAAAATGTTAGGTTAATTGACAACAAATGTTTTCTTTAGGATTAAAGAGGGGTGTTCTAATCGTGAACCCCCAAGGTACAAAGCTCAAATTGTTGCTAAAAGGTTCATTCGGATGGAAGGCACATAAATTTTTACCCCTGTGATTACGTACCAAACCATGAGATTGTTGTTTGCTGTGGCTTCTGTTTATGATCTACATATAGAAGAAATGGATGCCAAAGCAGCTTTCCTTCATGGCGATTTGAAGAAACTATCTACATGAAACTTTTCGATAGATGCAAGGTCATCGTTGTTGGAAAGCTAGTTCAAATTTCTATAACTTTGATGAAATTAGCTTCTGCCAGAACTGTCGATTTTTTCGCCTAAAAATGTCGATAATCAGTTTGGCGCAACGGTCAACAGTTTAGGTGCAAAAAGTCAACTTATTGCCAGACAAAGAACTCTTTTCCTATTTAAAGACCGATATCTCATTATTTTAAGCTGAGGGGCCTTTTCGAAAAAAATTAGGGCAAATAATAGAGACTTTCAAGCAAGTAGAAGGTTTCAAATTCGACAAGATTGGATCATTGAATCGGTTTTCCTTGACAGAACTTGGCGAAACTCCCTTTTGTTAAGATTATATGAACCTAGGTAATTTTTGATGAACGAATGATACTTTAATTATTTCAATTTATACAAGTTTGATTTATTTCAGTTTATGATTGATTTCGATTAGGTTCTTGTTTTTGTCTGGCCGACTTGAATATGATCTTGTTAGATTTTAAACGACTCGAAAGAGCTTGCTTAACTTAGTGCTGAAATCATTTAACTTTGTTAGTTGGTATCACTGGAGATGGGGCTGAGTAGTTTAGTTTTTCGTTAGTCAATTATAGATTGATGTATCATCGTACAGGTGTTAGATGCATGACTAAAAGAGCGGTCTAAGATTCTATAGGATTCGTAAAGGTTAGCAGTTCCCACAAGGGTGTGACCTAAGTAGAGGAGAATTGCGACAGTGAATTGTATGTATCTAGCTTTGCATAAATTGAGTAGTTGAATATCATTTGTTTTTCTGGATAGCCCAAGGGATCTAAAATCTAAGTAGTTTCATCTATTACTGTTTCTCCATTGTTTTAGTGCAGACTTACAATCTTTGTTTTCCCTATCATTTTTCAGATTTAGTTTAATTGATAATTTTGGAAATCTTGGAACTCACACCACAACTTGATTACTTTTGATAAGCACTTTATTACAATTTGTGTAAACGAAACCTTAAGACCCTAGGGAAATCGACTCTAATTACTTCGATAGTTAGATTTTATTTTTGAACCGACACTACATCAGTATCAACTACAAGAGCATCTATTGGTGTTGGGCCATATATAGTGGGGTAGCCTTGGTTGATGACATTCACGAATTCGCATGGTCTCGATGTGTTGATTGATCTTCATTGCTTCCTTTTGTAGTCTGCTTAGTTTTTGCCGCCAAGTAGTCATCTCGCAAACTAGTGGTTAGAATAAACAGCCGCCTAAATCTATCAATCTAGAAACGTCTAATCTTACCACTCTTTCTTTTACAGCTCGTGTTTTACAGAGAACAAAATATGAATGAAATCTTTGGCCAATAAAGCAATCTCAACGATCAATCAAGTAATAGGCAGTTTTTTCCAAATCTGAAGTAATTCAAAAAGTTCATGAATTTCAAGGTAATTTTAAAACCCAAACAGGATTACTCTATGACCAGGTCAAATTCATTTCTATTGTTTCAAATTTTGAAAACCAAAATCAAGAAGAATAGTCTGAAACTTTCGAAGAAAAAGTTTGACCTACTTCGACGAATATGAAAACAAATCCCAACAAAAACGTGTGCGGTGAAGTACTTGGATGTTATGTTCATATGACCTCTGTTCTTTTAATGAAATTTTCTTGATTTTGTCTACGATTTTTGCAGCTCTTAACCCACCTAATTTTTTTCCAACTGTTATAGACACATTAGAATTCTAAACCCTAAATAGCCAAAACAAGAACAATTGTTCGGCCGAATACACAATTTTTAGGAATTTTTTTATGTTTTTTGTACTTTGAATTGAAAAGATGGAAATCTAAGGGAGTATGTAGTTCTTGAACATAACGGAACTCTGATAGCAAAATGAAATGAACCAAATCACGCAGAAATTGAACGAGACATATCCAACACTAACGCAAATCAAAAGGATGAAAAAAATCCAATAAACGAGATCAAAATCGCACCTAATCTGGCTAGTCGAACAAACTCGAAAAGAATCATAAATGTCAAGTGAAGGTGCCATAAAAAAATGGTGAAACCCTGACCCCGGTATACCGAAAAACTTCTGATCTAGCAACAACAAGCAAAAACGAGATGAAATCTAAAAAGACCGTAAGTAGCCAAAATTGTATTTGTAACTTATGCTTATTTTTAGGGTGTTTGGAGGGCCGAAAATCATAATGGTAAAAGGAAGGGTTTTTCTAGCCAACTAAGGAAAATGAAGCCCACATCCCTAAGGAAAAGGAATAATATCTACGAATCTTAATGATATCTCAACCAACAAGAAAAATTTAGATAAAGTTTCTTGATCACCCAGTTACGAAAATAATCTAATAACAACCAAATAAAAAGTCTCAAGTTTTCGGCATAGTGACGTTGGGACCACTTAACAGATCCGTAAACAGGCTTAATTGAATAAACGGGCCTATAAATATCACAAGTTGGTAGTTGGTCTTGTCTCGAACCTTGGATATTTTCTAGGTAGCCCTTTAAAATTCTTTGGCTTGACTGCTATTTTAGAGATTCAGCTACTAAAGCTATATGTCAACATCAAATTTTGGGTATGGTACAACAAACCACACAATCGTTTGTATTTCCTTAGCCAGGATCATACACAAAGGGGTTCCACTGTAATTGTTTTGCCGCAGTGAACAAACCAGCTACCCCTACTCAGTTACCAAGACTAAACATAATTTTGCAGAAACCAGCTACCCCCTTGAGGACGTTATGCACCAAGATAAGTAGACAGAATTGATAGAGTTGTGAAAATACAGAAAAGCATCCCATGCACAAATTCATCTAGATTAATTTACAACATCCTTGGATCAACTAACAAACAAACCAAACATGAAAGAAATGAACATAATACAAGAACAATAACACCTTGATTGATGAGCCGCTTATAGGCTTTTATCAGAAAACATAGTCTGGAACGCCAAGCGGAAACTGTGCGACTTGCACATCAAACGGACCTCCTTTTGCCTCTGCTAATCTGTGTGTATACCAACAAGTTCCAACTTAAAACCAAAAACTACAACTGGATTTTCATAGTTATGGTCAACCAAGCCATTATAAGGGACATTGTTTCATGTCCAGAGCAATCACATAAGAAGAACATCATTACGACCAAGATCTCACCTTCCAGGTATGAATGTGAAATAACCTTCAACAGAGCCCGAACTAGTAGGAAGAGGAGTGCAACTTTCATAAACGAATTCTTTCTCATCTGTCCGCAACAATGGAAACTGCAAAACAAGACATCTAAGATGGCAGCTACTTTACAGAGGTAAACAAACAGCTGCGCATATTCTCCTCAAATAGCTTTTATTTCAAGTTGACCTTATTCATCATTTCAATTCATCAAGCAAGGTTCATAAATATTTTGGGGCAAGTGATACACCCAAGTTCAATACAAATTAAAGGAAAGGAGACAAATTTAGGAGATAACTCAGTAGGTTTGGCGAGAATCCCATCTTTCTCATACATCATCCACATAATTTACATAGGGAGGATATATAGCTAGGTTATGAGAGTCCTACCTGAACTAAGATATATTCTTAGATCTAAACTTACTGTAATAAGTCTAGTCATTATCTACTACCTATAATCATGCTAATAACAATCAATATCTTCAACACAAGGTAACTTAATGGACATCCATCACTGCAAGGAATACACTACCACCAAAGTAAAAAGCTTAAAACGTGGCAATAGACAAAGAGCCTTACTTTCCCAATCACACCTTCCCCATTGACATCAGATACAATCCGATCATTTGCACGGATAATCCAGTGCCTCCAATTCAGCTGGCAACTGCTGAAGTGTACACCACTAACAAAACATCCTTCAGGAACAAGGGACAAACGTATCGAATATGAAAACCAGTACTTTCCAGCATCATCTTCAAGGTCGGCTAGCTCAGGAACAAAAACAGCCGAAGCACAGACCTGGCCAGCATAGATATGACTATTTATTTCAGTTTTAAGGAACTTTCAACAAAATCCCTTAATGAAAAGATGGCATTCCCGGCAACATTACTACTCGTGCAAATAAAAACCTGCAGCAGGAATCAGCCAGAGTAAAAACAAATGTACCTACCTTAACACCATTAGTAACAGCAGTGGTGCAGAAAGGAGGTCCCTCAGGAAATTGGAAAATGCTTCTGACATTTCCTTGTTCTCGAAGTTTAATGACACCATCACTTAAGCGTTGGCCATGCTCTTCCAGCCATAGTAGCAATGCATCCTGTTGACTGTGGCCACTGAAATCATGTACTGAACGTATCAGTCCTTGAGGGACACATGGGATCATTTCTCCTTCAGTTACAAGATTCCTAGTTCCAACATAGAGTTGACCGTTGGTGCAGTTCAGGAAAAACAGTTTCTCAGTGGAAGTGGATGATGAAGCAACAACAACAAACTTGGACTGCTTTGAAAATCCCATATTACATGTGATGTGCTGAGTTTTCATGATTACTTCATGCAATGGTAATAAGTAAACATTGACAAAGTGGCCATAAAACAGGTAACCACCAATCAGACCCAATGGACTGCCGTGTTGAGTTCTCGGGAAGCCTTTGCCTTGTAAGTCTTGACCATCACAAAAGCGGTAGAGTATCCTAGTAGGGACAGGCAATTTCACTTTTAAAATCTTCTCCAGCTCATTAATATGAGTTTCTGAAGCACCATTTCGCAGAGTAGAAGCAGCTTCAGGAAAATTGGTCATTAGCCAAGTTTTTAGCCTATCCCAACATCTTTTAACTCGGTGCACAACTTCCCAAGGATACATGCCAAAAGCTCCATACCACAACTGGTAAGTTGCCTGCAGACAAGTACTTTAATTAACACGTTTATTCCGAAAGGCAAAGATGAGACAAATCGCGAGAAGCAGACATTATGTGAACTAAGCAGACTTGAGCTCCAAACAAATTATAGATGCAATGCATTGGTTGGTTTATTCAGAAAGACCTAGGGCCATGCTGCAGCAACCCCAAATGGTGGTAGCTTTTATCACTAAAGTGAAGCTCTAGAACTCTTCTCTCGACTAAAACCTCAAGTTGGTCGAGATTGTAATCCTAATGGTCAATTGGCACAGACAAGTAAGAACCCCTTTGACAATCTCTGCTAGTATAGAGTTAAGTAATTTTTCTTCAATTCTGAAACTTCTGAACATACGACTAATCAATCCCTATGTTTATTACTAATACACCGGAGTCCAAGTTTCATAAAATTATTTCCAACTGGAAAGACCAATATCCCTTTGTCCATTATCCAAGAACTCATACTCAAAGACTGCCCTCTAAGGTCTTAAAAGTTAATCCCCCTTATCTAATGTTCAAACCAGTGTTCTCCACTCAACCATTTGACCTTCTAGAGGCCCCTAATGCTGCAAAGAACCTGAGGGTAAGTTTCGAATTCACAGCCTGCCAGGGATTTTACACAGCACGGCCTAAGTTTGATGGAATGTGCATCAAGTTAAACAAGTATCCAAAAGGCAAGAATACTCCCAACCTGGAGCAATTCATAATATTATAGTAGAAAACAGAAATTCAAAAGAAACAAACTTGAAAAACCCCAGCAGCGAGAACATAAAAAAAGGAGAGGTAATTGACTGACTTTGAAGGAAGGAGCTGTGTTCCCATGAGGACCAAGAGGGGCAGAGAGATCGAGATCTTGAAGACAGAACTTAGACCAGAGATCATCTTCTGATGCCCAGGCATTCAAACTCTTGCTAAGGCAAGCCATTTTTGCAGTTTCTTTGGGTCCCAGCTTGGTGAAGATTACATGAAGAATTAGGTCTCCCAGCGACTCCAACCCCATTTTTCTACTGCTGACGAAGATGATTGATCCCGCTTCAGCTGAATATTTTGGGTTCACGATAAATGGCGTTTAGTTCGATCACTGCATCAACAAAACGAATCATCTAGTAGATACAACATCTGCTTTCTTTTTGTACTTCATTAACTAGTCATTTTCGCAGGTCGATACTCCACCCATTAGGAAACAGATCAAAATTCAGGCAAAAATAACACAAATTAGTAGCTACGAATCACTTCCACAAACTAAGCAACAAGCAGATTAGAAAGAAAGCTAAGGTAAAAAAACGCTCACATGGCACCCGGATTACTTCCAATCGATAGTCGGTAGTTATTGGGAAAATGAAGTGTCGAGAAATACCTGATGCCTTGGATCTTTCGTTTCCTTTTCTTTCGTTTGTTTCGAGAAATATAGTGATCAATTCCGGCGAGAAGAGCCATGCTGAATTCATTCAAGACCATCAGATTATCAGTTTTTGCCCCCTTTTGAATCTAAAGGTCTACATCTTCCAGGCTCGGTTTTGGTATTTTACAAAACTATTTTTTCTTACCTTTTTAGAAAAAACTAACCTAACTCATTTGGTTCAAGTACGAATATTATGTTTTTATGTAGATTTATTCGTCCTTCAACGAATAATTTAACGAGATCAATATTGCTTTTATTTCAACGACTTTAGAAAATATTTTTTCATCTTAATTCGAGCATAACTTCTTCATTCCAAGTCCGATTTTCTTACTCTTGATATGGCTAATAACAACATCTTACACTAGTTATTAATACCTACCTCAAAATTGCTACTAACTATATTAATCACAATGATATATAATTGCTAATAATTACGTTTGAATTCACTCAATAATCACGTCTAACTGGATAATAACTACGTTTCCCTCTTTTATATCTTCCTAACATTTTCATCGACCATACATACATCTAAAGTTGTTACCTAGGTCAAAGTTGCAATACCTACGCCCGAGTTGCTAATAACTATGTTTTACCCCTTATATATACATTATGTTTAAGTTGTTAATAACTACATCTAACCAGATAATAACTACCTCTAAGTTGCTAATAACTACGTCTACATCTAAACTACTAAATCTTATTTCTAAGTTAGTGATAACTGCGTCTAAATTTCCTCAACAATGCCGCCTAAGTCGCCAATAACTACGTTTCTCCACTTATATGATATATCTACCTTAAGTTTTCACCAACCATATCATACATCTCAGTTGTTGATATGTACCTACCTCAAAGTTGTCAATACTTGCGTCAAAGTTGCTAAGAACTACGTTTCCCACCTTATATCTACCTTACGTTCAAGTTGTTAATACCTACACCTAAGTTGCTAAAAACTACGTTTGCTTCTATGTTTCTAATAACTACCCCAAGTTGCTGATACCTATATCTAATTTGGCGATTACTACGAAGTATAGTTTTAAGGCAGTCAACTCACATATTTGACCTTGGGAAATAAAGTTCGTCGAAATCCTATCGTGATTGTGCTAGTTTTAATCTTCGTTGGAAAACTAAGATTTCGGCGTAAAAATCATTCAAATCTAAATTTATATATAATAAATATTAATTAAATAAGAAAGTTAATGGAAAGAGTTAATAATTAATATATAATAAATTAAAGTGAATTCTTCGGTATACCTGATACTGAAATGTTTGGTGCGCTCAATTTATTGTAGGTAACATATATTCATCATAAACATCCATTTTAAGTTATCGATCTCAGCATAGGACGATTTCACCGGTAAAAAAAGAAAACACCCGATACCCAATTACGACAACAAGGATATATGTTATGAAAACAGTAATATTAATCGTCAGATTCAGGTACAAGATCTAATGGTTGCAAGGAAAAAACATTTGAATAATTGTACACGATAAAAAAAGTACCCAACCCGATTAGGGTTTCCATTTTTCTCAATTGTCCTCGAATCGATGTATTTCTTTTCCTTTCAACAGCCGCCGCTCAAAATTTCCTCTTCATCCTTCTTTCAGATCCACCTCCTTCCTTCTGTTCCTTCCAAATCAAAAATTTCCTCCAATAAAAACACTGGAACCTACACTTAGTAAGGCTGGCGGTCAATCCGACAACAATGAGGCCGATCTCTAAAGCCGAAGAGATTCTATCAGTGGAAATCTGAGGAAACCCTAGTGGAAGAAAAGAGCAATTATCATTGACGAAAAAAGAGCGATTCAACGCCGCCGTAGAGGAAGGAAGACGGGTGGAAAGGAGAAGGGAAGAACCCAGAAACCCTCCGATCAAAACGATGAAACCGTCGCCGACGAAGTGAGATTGGCATTCCACTAAGTGTAAAGGTTCTGATCAATGATTTTGATAGTCGATTGATTTCAGTATAGTTATGTAGCTGTGTATGTGCTTCGGTACTGACTTATGTACCTGTGGCTGTGATCTGTTACAGATTACCAGATTTCTGTACCTCTGTTTGTGCTTAGGTACTGATTGTTTGGTTTATTTTCCAGTTTTGTGTTCAAATTTTCCAGCTCTGTTACTTTCTGGCGATTTTTGTGATCCGATATAGATTACCAGATTCATATACCTCTATTTGTGCTTAGGTACTGATTTGTTGGATTTATTTTCGAGTTTTATGTTAACATTTTTCCTGCTCTATTACTGTCTAGTGATTTTTCATATGTTATGTACATGTGTCTGGAATCTGTTATAAAGTTCTATATCTCTGTTTATGTACCTGTGATTAAAATCTGGTATCGCTGTAAAAAAGAGACCTCTCACCGTCAAATGGAAGTCCGATCATCGTCGGCAGCGGCTTATTGTGGCAACAAACCTCCGTCGTCGAGCAAAGTGAACGAAGCAGTTAAGGAAAATTTTAATGATTAAGGAATTAAAAAATAAAATGGCAAAATAGTTATAATTGAATAGTGATCCACGTTTCTATCGTTAAAAAAACTGAATCTCTATTAAACGCTATAACATTTGAACTAAACAATGCCCTAACTTGAGTAAATTACAATATTATCCTTTTGTAAAATCGAAATCCACATAAGAAGTTGTATATATTGACTAACTCAAATACTCACAAACACACTCAAACGTCCTAACTTGAGTAAATTACAATATTATCCTTTTGTAAAATCGAAATCCACATAAGAAGTTGTATATATTGACTAACTCAAACACTCTCAAACACTCACAGACACCTACAAACGTTGATCCGAAGAAGAAATCGAAGTTCGGAAGCGTCGTTTGAGGTACGAAATCGAAAAAAAGGCTATTGGAGAGCCCGGCCGGCCACCGATTTCGATCGAGGCTAGTGCCGGCAGGAAGCTCGTTTCGGCCGGCATTAGGGCCCGGCCGGAAGCTCATTTCGGGCTGCACTAGGCTCGGTCGGAAGCTCGTTTCGGCCGGCTACTAGTGCCAGCCGGAAGGTCGTTTTGGCCGGCCCTTGTGATGGTTTTTGGCCGATTTTTCGATGCCGCCGGGAGGCCCTCCGGCCGAAATTTCGGTTCGACCGAATTTCTTATAATCCCTAAACCTTATCATAAAACGCTAAACTCTAAAATCCTAAACCCTAAATCTTAAACTCTAAAACCCTATAACCCTAATTCTAAAACCCTAAATTCTAAAACCCTAAACCCTTAACCCTAGAATACTAACCATCAAACCCTAAACCCTAAATTCTAAAACGCTAAACTCTAACCTTAGAACCCTAAATCATCAAACCCTAAACCCTTAACCCTAGAATCCTAAACCATCAAACCCTAAACCCTAACCCTAGAACTCTAAATCATAAAACCCTAAATCCTTAACCCTAAACTCTAACCTTAGAACCCTAAATCATCAAACCCTAAATGCTATATTCTAAAACCCTAAACCCTTGACCTTATAATCCTAAACCATCAAACCCTAAATTCTAAATTCTAAAACCCTTTACCCAAGAATCCTAAACCATCAAACCCTAAACCCTAAATTCTAAAACCCTAAATCCTTAACCCTAAACTCTAAACGCTAAACCCTAACCTTAGAACCCTAAATCATCAAACCCTAAATGCTAAATTCTAAAACCCTAAACCCTTGACCATAGAATCCTAAACCATCAAACCCTAAACTCTAAATTCTAAAACCCTTTACCCTAGAATCCTAAACCATCAAACCCTAAACTCTAAATTCTAAAACCCTAAATCCTTAACCCTAAACTGTAAATGCTAAACCCTAACCTTAGAACCCTAAATCATCAAACCCTAAACGCTACATTCTAAAACCCTAAACCCTTTACCCTAGAATCCTAAACCATTAGACCATAAACACTAAATTCTAAAACCCTTTACCCTAGAATCCTAAATGAGTTATTGGGCTTGATAGTTTAGGATTCTAGGGTAAAGGGATTTAAAAGTTAGAGTTTAGGGTTTGCTGGTTTAGGATTCTAGGTTCAAGGGTTTAGGGTTTGATGATTTAGGGTTCTAAGGTTAGGGTTTAGCGTTTTAGAATTTAGGGTTTGATGGATTAGTATTCTAAGGTTAGGGGTTTAGGATTTTAGAATTTAGGGTTTGAGGGTTAGGGTTATAGGGTTTTAGAGTTTAGGATTTAGAGTTTAGGATTTTAGGGTTTAGCGTTTTATAATTTAGGGTTTAGGGATTATACGAAATTCGGTCGGAGGACTTCCCGGCGGCATCCAAAAATCGGCCGAAAACCATTACAAGGGCCGGCCGAAACGACCTTCCCGGCGACATATTTTTATTCTCCGAATAGAAGATTCTATCGCTTGGGGCGGATAGATTATCAGCCGTTGGATCAATCACAATAATGATCTAATGATTGATATGTCTGATAAGTATTATAGGCTTTTTTGGACGGTAACAGTGGGCAATTTGATTAGGCGGGGATCTAAAAATAATCGGAGGGAAATCAAAATTAATGGGAGGGAAATAGGAAAATTAATTCTTTTTTTAATAATTTCAGTCACGTTAATTCTCTTTCTTTAAACATCCCCTAATTGTAATTTAATCATCATATTTTTTTTAGAATCATGAAAATATTATTTCACTTTTACAGATGTTGTTATTTTTAATTTCTCAAGTTTAATGAGTTCAATTTTGATATATTTTATTTATTTTTTGAAACAAAATTAAATCCTTAACTTTATATTGTGTAAATTTTATGACAAAAAATAAAATTTTGTAAAATGAAAATTATGTTTTGAAATGGATGTGAACTTAGAAATTTAGAAAAATCAAGTCCATAATGACTAGTTCGATTTATAATTATTGTTATTTATAACTGTTATGTAACTATTAATTAATCCATCATAATTTAGTTGATTCATGTATGTCATTTTAGTAGATGAAATGTTATATAGTTGTCATATTTATATTACATAACTGTTATGTCACCCTTTCTAACACGTTTTTATAAATTAACTCACAATAAATTGGTTGGATGGCCGACAAAGTTTTGTGAAAAAATCGATTATATATCAAAATGGATGTTAACTTAGAAATTAGTGCAAATGAAGTCATCAATTACTAGTTGAACTTAGAATTGTTGTTTGTCATTTATGCTACTAGTATATCATCATTATATGAATATGTATATGTTATATAATTATTATGTAACCAATCTCACATAAATTAACTTATTTCAACTTTTATATTTTATTATTTTTATATCCACATTATGAGTTTATTATATATTTGTAATCTCATACAATTTGTGCTGTCCATATTATAAGTCTGTCATATCCATGTTATGAGTTTATTCTGTCCATGAATCTATTATATCTACAAACATGTTCTTTTTATATTTTTTTTTTCAAAAACAACATGTATAAAATACACCCATCCAACTCCAAATAATACAAAGTAAATGCAGCACTAGTTGCTGTATCCCCGTTTTCCCAACAAACAAAAATAATAAAATATTATAAAAAAATCACTAAATGAACAAAATTAAAAGACACCGACAAATTAACGGGAGAGGTGAGTTTAAGGAGACATCTAAAGTGATGTAGCACCTATGAAATTAAGACATTTAGAGGTTGTTTGTGCAAGTGATTGTTTTGAGTGATTTTGGGTGATTTGGTCTCTAAAATTTCTAAGTTAGAGATTTTGTCAAATAGATTGTTTGGATCACAATTAATTATGGGAGAATGTTAGAGATTTGAATTCTTGATGTGAGACCCAAGAGATTTTGAGCTCATATTGAAATCACTAGGTTAGGAAGGGGATTTTGGGAGAATTCATACCATTTCATTTCATTTTTTAATTCTCTAGTCCCAACAATCACCTAAAATGACACAACCAAACATTCTATTTCTTGAAATAGCATGACCCTCATATTCTCTAACTATTTGAATTCTTTAGCTATTTGAATTCTCTTCCTACGAATTCACCCGCACAAACAACCTCTCAATGTTTTGTAAACGAAATCAGAATTATGGAAGTTAACATTTTTTCTTTGTTCGTCTTCTCTCGCGGTGCACCTCTTTTCAATCCAAGTACCGATTCCACTTCGTCCGATCATCATGAAACTTCAAAGTAAGTTACGAGAAGTCTTAGAATATTTTACCTTCTTCTGTTTTAGGTAATCTTCAATCTAATCTAAGATTTAATGAATTGAAAGTTGGGATATATGATTAAGGTTTTTCCACCAAAGTTAGATTTTATTCATTTTGTTTTTTGGGATGTGTTGTAGGTTTTTGGAGACTCCTAAATTTTGTTGGAGTGTGGAATCTACCATTTTGTGCCAAGAATCTTCATTCATTTGAGGTAGGGGTTTAACTATAGTAATCTACAACGGTTAAATTAAGCCTAGATGTTAAGTTATTGATCTTTGAATCATGACTTCCTTGTTGATGCATGTCCATACTCGAGCATGAATTGGCCGTTAGTATTAGCATAAGACGTTATATTTGGACAAATATATATATATATGTCCAAATATAACGACTTAGTATATATATATATTGGACACTACTATGCTAGTATATCCGAGAGCATGATACTGTTAGTATCTCACCCTCGAATTATACATTACCCTAGAGCAGTTGTTGGAGGTAGGCCCTACTCTAACTGTTATCTAACATTGGTCCTATGAAGACATTCTTTTACTGGAGATCCATTGTGGATCTCCTTACATTTTGCGGCTCCTGACACTGGGAGTAGAGATAGATGACTTCAAGATGTTACAAGGCGAGTCATACTAATGAAATGCCCAATGCGAGGATCTAAATAGAAGAGTTAGCTAGTCATTTATGTTAGAAATATAATGATTTCGGGAGTTATGGTATTTTGTCTTTGTCTTTTACCCGAACTTGGCTAATATTAGTATGTACATGGTATCACAAAATGGCAATCATACATATTCTGATTCTTTTAGTGTTCAATTCAATGGCAAGAACTATGTTATATGGGCATTTTTATTTTTTTCTTTCATCCAAGGAAAAGGACATCTTTCATATTTATATGGGTCGGCCACTCGTTCGACTGTAGTCTTTGCGGCTGTAGTTTCTCTCGTAAAATATGACGCTTCAGCGGATAAGACCCTTGTCGTTATTAAGACTGAAACCTCTAGTTGTAATCTGGTCGCCTTGCAAAAAGATTGGGATGTTAGTAATGATCATGCGTTGTCCTATTTGATTGGGTATATGGTCCCTCGATAGCCCTTACTCTTCGATCTATTCCTTCTATAGCGGCAATTTTGAGTTTCTTGTACGAGATGTATTCTCATGTTAAAATGTCTCGTTTCTTTGATTTGAAATATGCTCTTGAGAATCTGTCCCAAGATGAACTCGATATTAATGATTATTATATCACGTCAAAATATATATGGATAAAGCTCAACTTGATCTCTACTTCTTTTGTTACTAGTTCAGCCACCTCCAAAATTCTAAAGGAACTGTGCAGTTCTTGATGCGACTCCGGCCTAAATACGAGCCAACACACTCCTGTCTAATCATGGAATATAAGACCGATATGCAGGACATTCTTGGTGAGTTAATTAGTAAGGAAATCCGCTTCTTCACACAAGATGTTCTCAATGGGACTAGTTCGCCGGAAACTTCTTTTTCTCTTGGTCGCCAAAGAGGGAAGACAAATGTTCTTCAATTTGACTCCAAGGCTGCCTTCACAGATTATGAAACCTTGACTGATCAAATGCTCCTTTGGTCATGAGTTAGGTTACCCTTAGTCTGTCGGAAGATAAATATTTGCACCTATGTGCAAGAAATTGAGTCACATCATCTTTGAATGTAGGGGGCCGAAGTTTGACACCAAGTTATGTTGTCCACGAGGCTATCCCTATACCTTCTACTACTTCCAATGTCGACTATCTTTGTTTACCAAGTGTTAAGACCAACACCATGGCTTTGCCATTCCACCCGAGTACTACCAACGTTTCATATCCTTTCTCGTTGACTCACATTGAGACCGAGTCTTATCACCTCTTGGTTGGGGTTGTGATATTTTATTATTTTCATTGATCATACTGCGACATTTATTTGGATTTATTTCCTTCTATCGAAATCCGAACTCACCGATGTTCTTGAGGAATTCATCACTATGGTTCACACTGAGTTTGATCGTCATATTCAGATGTTTCACTCAGATTCGGGTGGTGAGTTTACTTCTCACACATTCCATTAGTACTTTCGTGACAACAAGATCTTATATCAGCAGTCTTGTCATGGTGTTTCTAAACAGAATGGTTTTATGGAATGAAAAAATCATCATGTTAGATCTTAATCATGCCTTGTTTCTTAAATCTTTGGTTCGGTCTTCCTTTCAGACGGATATTAGCGCTGTTTTTCATGAAATTAAGACATTTAGGGGTTGTTTGTGCAAGTGATTGTTTTGAGTGATTTTGGGTGATTTGGTCTCTAAAATCTCTAAGTTAGAGATTTTGTCAAATAGATTGTTTGGATCACAATTAATTATGGGAGAATGTTAGAGATTTGAATTCTTGATGTGAGACCCAAGAGATTTTGAGCTCATATTGAAATCACTAGGTTAGGAAGGGGATTTTGGGAGAATTCATTCCATTTCATTTCATTTTTTAATTCTCTAGTCCCAACAATCACCTAAAATGACACAACCAAACATTCTATTTCTTGAAATAGCATGGCCCTCATATTCTCTAACTATTTGAATTCTTTAGCTATTTGAATTCTTTTCTTACGAATTCACCCGCACAAACGACCTCTCATTGTTGAATTTTATGACAGTGGAGAATTTTTGAATCTCAGAGTTCCAAGTTTATGTATTGTCTCCATTTCTGTGTTGTTAAGTTAATTACCATGTGTAATTAAACTTTATCTTTGTCTAGAATTGATGAAACCTTGATTATGTGACGACATTATTTTGATTGTGTTATGCGGAATTATCGTTAATTTTGTTCTCTTTCTTTCTCTTGCATATAGCTAATATCATATCTTGTAATTGTTGAATTCCAATTGTAAGATTATCGTTGGGATTTGGTTTTGATACGAAAGTGCTACTAAATCCCCGAACGCCAAGGGTTAGAATCGCTGTCTCCGCTACACTCTAGAGAGGGACGGAAAGTCAATCCGCTTTCGAATTAATTTTTCGATTCATCATTAATCTAAAGTAACGCACTTGATAACTAATATTAATTAGTCTCGATAGAGCGGTTAGATTTTTATCAAGTAGGGAATCTTTGTTACGTAAGTGTTTAGATTCTAATTTTGGATTAATCGCGTCAATTACTTCTTAACGTTTAGTTACGCATAACAGTTTCAAATTAATCTACCTAATCATCATTGCAGCTTGATGAATTTATTTCAGGACGTAAAAAACCGTTCAAACTACGTCAAAAATCAGTCAAGATGGAGTCAAAATGATTACCAATAATCGAGCTATCGGCAATCCCCCTCCACCACCCATTTGGTACGAGGCTTCTGTATACAAAGCAATTCTTGCTGCCATAAAACCAGCTCCGACTTCCGTCTAATAGTCTTTTCAACCGAGATGGTAGAAGAAGAAGCAGAAGAAATCACAACCCATTCAGTAGCTTCAAGGTCATTGATCAGACGTGCCTTTCAGCGGAAAGTGTTACTAAACACTTTCTTGTTCCAACCCTGCAAATCAGTAGTATGTTCAGATTTAGTTGTAGGAAACTCATATCCCTTTAACCATTTGTTTCAAACAACATGGTTAAAGCTAGGATGTAGAACCACACGAACAAAAAGCGGAAAGGTTTAACATTAGATTGAAACACCTGATTAGAAGGGCGGAGTAGGATTAGTCTATAATATGATTTAAGCTTATATAGATGGACCACGGAGGAAGCTGGGAACATCTGAAGCCAAGCTTCATTGATAAGTGTTCGATCCAAACGATACAAAGTGTGATTACGAGCCTAGGTAACTTTTGATCCTAAGAACGGGATGTCCAACATATTGCAAATATTAACCACGTCAATAAAGGATTGGTTCCGAACCCAATGGAAAGGAGAATTCCCTTGTTTATCCGCAACGGAGAGAGTCACATTCAAAATCTCCAATCACTGTCCATGGATCATTCAAACCGACAACGAAGCGTTTAAGGGAATCCGAAAGCAAAGCCCGTTCCGCGGGACAAGGACTGGCACAAACTGATGTGAGGAGAAATCCAATACCTCCCACAAAGGATTCTTTTGCATGGATAAACTGACCATCAAACTCCAAGATATTAATAATGGTAATCAAACTTGGGTTCCATATCCAAATGCCTCCACGAAAATCAATAGCGTCGGATCAAAAAGAAGAAGAGAAGCCCATACGCTTGACAATGTCCTCAGAGTTACATCCGTTCACTTTAGATTCGACAATAATGATCGCTGCAAATTTATCAACCTGAATGTAAGATTTAAGACAAGGGAAGATTTATGAGCCGCTCCCTTAAAGTTCCAATAAAAAAATTAGAAATATTGGGAATATTAAGGGATTACTGAACGACGCCCAGCTTTTTATGAACCAACGCCCTAATATCGTCCAATTATTTGAGTTCAAATGTAAAATGACGCAATCGCCCCTTAAATAGTAAAATGAAATTCTTTATAAAATGCGGAATTTCGAAGAACAGCTATACTTCATTCCAAACGACCCTTTAAAAACCTCTCGATACTGTCCCCTCCGTCGCCGGAAATTTGCCGTCCCCCGCCAAAGTCGCCGTCCCCCCGACGCCGCCGCCGTCCCCCGCCGCCGCCGCACCCGAGGTACCTTTGTCGCCGCAGCTGCCGCCTTCATCGCCGCCGCCGCCGGCGAACCCGAGGTACCTTGGACGGCGTGCCGACCGTCCCCCTTCGCCGTCGGCGTTGACCGCCGACCGCCTTGTGCGACGGTCGGCACGCCGTCCATGATATTTTTTTTTTCAATTTAAATTTAAATTATAGTTATAATTTTAAAGTTTGGTTAATTACTCTAGTAACTATTAATTACACATATATCGTAATTAATTATTGCGTAACTAAGGATTTAATTATTAACTTGTTCAAATTAATAATTAGTCGCAGTAAGTAAAATAATTAAAATGAATTAGTAGATATACGGAACAATTCCAATTGATAATTATAGATATGATAATTAAATATATTTACGAATTTCATAGTTCAAATAAAATATTTCATAAAAATAGACGATAATATTTATAAATTCAATTTCTCTTATTAATATTGTAAAATTCATAACATAATATTTTAAAATATCTCATAATTACCATGACTAAACCCTAATTTCCGAAAATGAATTACAAACAATTACTAGATCGGTAATTCCTAAACCGTAACCGTAGAATCATGAACTCTAAATTCTAAACCATAAACCGAAAAGCCTAACCCGTAAACCATAAATCCTAAAGGTTAAAGCCTAAACCCTAAATCATAAATCCTAAACCCTAAACCATAAATCATTAAAGTGTAAACCATAAATCCTAAAAGTTAATGCCTAAACCCTAAACCCTAAACCCTAAAACCCTAAACCCTAAACCCTAAACCCTAAAACCCTAAACCCTAAACCCTAAACCCTAAACCCTAAACCCTAAACCCTAAAGCCTAAACCCTAAAACCCTAAACCCTAAACCCTAAATCCTAAAAGTTAAAGCCTAAACCCTAAATCATAAATCATAAATCCTAAACCCTAAAGCTTAAACCATAAATCATAAAGCCTAAACCCTATACTCTATAGCCTAAACCCTAAACCCCAAACCCTAAACCATAAACCCTATACCATATACCCTATACTCTATACCCTACACCATATATCCTATATCCAAAACCCTATATACTAAACCCTATACCCTAAAGTCTAAATCCTATACCCTAAATTTGTAAACGGGATTTTTAAATTGTAAGTAATTATGATAAATTAATAAAAAAAATATTCATAAACTGAATTTTGTTTATAACAATATTGGATTTAATTTAGTTAATTGTATTTAATTTATAGAATTTTTTAAAAAAATTACTATACGGTCGGCGTTGACCGCCGACCATTGCACTACACAGTCGGCATCCATCGCCGACCACCCTTCACGACGGTCGGCACCCGACGCCCACCGCCCGTACATTTTTTTTAATTTTTTAAAATAACAGAAAAATTATATTAAAATAATTTAATTTACGTATAATTTTATCTAAATTTTGTTAATTTAAATCTAATTTATTTACATTCTTTTAATTGAAGTCTACATTTAATTATTTCTTATAATTTAAATCTAGTTTAATTTATATTTTGTTATTTAAATTTGATTTAGTTTATATGTTTGTTATGCAATCCAAATTTGAAATATATATATTTTATTTTAGTTTTTATATTTATTAATATTTATTTTTAAATCTAATATTAGTTATATATGTTTGTTAATTTAAATCTAATTTTCATTATTTGTTTTCATGTAAATCGTCCATGAATTAAAATTATTTTTAATTTAATTCTCATTTGAATATAATTTTTTTCATTTAAATATAATTTCGTTTATATGTTTGTTAATTTAAATCATTTTTTAATTATTTGTTTTAATTTAAATCATCCCTTAATTAAGTAATTATTTTTAATTTAATTCTCATTTGAATATAATTTTTTTTCATTTAAATATAATTTCGTTTATATTTTTGTTAATTTAAAAGGCATTTTTTAATTATATGTTTTAATTTATATCGTCCCTTTATTAAAATTATTTTTAATTTAATTCTCATTTGAATCTATTTATTTTTAGTTTAAATTTATTTATAAATATTAATTACTGACAATACTTTTATTAATCTATACAGCTGAGGATCAGTTCTTTTATTACACGGAAGACTGAAGTGCATTCATGAGTAACTCGGTTAGTTTTTGTTGTCGTACTAAATGCATGATTGATTAATTACGAATTAGGGTTTAGTGTTTATTGTGGACTCATACAGCATTGTGGATAATAATTATCAGGAGAGCTATAGTGACGATGATGATGTTGAGGAGTCGGTGAACTACGGTGTTTATTTTGTTAACGGGGTGTTTTACGACACAGTCGATGACGGATGTGCTGCGGCTAAGGACATAGCCCTAGGCTTAGGGTTTCAATTTACGCGTGGCTCACATAAGAAGAACCCGCGTGAAGAAGAAAAGCGTTTGTACCTATACTGCTCCCATGGTGGCAGGAGCTCATCGCAATCCACAACGACTTCAGAGTCTTTGCGTACGACTACAACATCCTTCATAGGTTGTACGTTCATGGTGTGTGTGCGGCCTACCTTTGTTGACGCTGAGTGGAAATGGAGGATTGACGCTGTTAAAGATGATGTTAAACGCGAGATTTTTAGGTCACTTCACAACCACCAGTTCGAGTTGTGGCGTGAAGGTACACAACAACGGAATCAGCTTACCGACGAGATGAAAGATCAGATTAGAGAGTTGGAGGAGAACCATGTGCCCCCAAGACAGATGCAGAGCATTCTGAACAATGAGTACGGCCGGCGGATTAACATAAGACAGATTTATAACGAGACAGTCAAAATACGGCGGAGTAGGTTGGGAACCATGAACCCCATGCAATGGGCGGTGACAGAGGCGCGTAAAATGGGGTACTTTACGAAGTACATAAAGGATTCCAGCGCCCATGTCAGTCATCTGTACGTGTCACATGCGGAGTCAGTTCGCATGTTGCACGCTTGGTATTTTGTGATCCTAATCGACTCCACCTACAAAACCAACATTTACAAGAAGGCGGTTGTGCAGTTTGTAGGCGTGACTCTGGTGAAGAAAAATTTCAATTTAGGATTGTCACTACTGGAAGATGAGACAACCGAGTCGTATACATAGGTATTGAACCAATTACGTTTAGTTCTTGGGGGTCGTGTGCCGAATGCTTACGTCACAGATAAGGAACGGGGACTGGCAGTTGCACTAGAAGACGTATTTCCTTCTTCGGCACATTTGTTGTGTGTGTGGCATATGAAGCGGAACATCGAAGGCAGGGTTACGCAGTTGTACGATAGAGATGTAGCTGAGAAATTCGTCCGGGATACGTGGGGGCAAGTGCTGAATGCAAGAACCACCCAAATGTTTTTCAAAAAATGGAGTGATTTACAAGAAGGTGGCTGAAGCAAAGAGCTAATACAATATCTTGCTTCGGAGTGGCTCCCTTGCAAGCAGAAGTGGGCGTGTTGCTTCACGAACAAGGTGTTCCATCTCGGCAACACAAGCATGAACAGGGTGGAATCGGCGCACCCATCCTTCAAGGATTGGCTGGACACCTCGATCAACAAGGCTGACCGGCTATTCCGTGCATACGACCGCCTTATGGCCGGCCAAGTACTGGAGATACGAAAGTCCTTAGAAGACTCACGGATGAAGGTACGTACGGTGGTTCTACATTTATGTGCATGTGTTTTTCACTACACGTGTACTAGCCGCTAATTTTTTCCTTCGCAGTCCTTCGTCATTTGGGAGAAACCTTACGGGAAGTTGAACAGGGTCGTGAGCTTGTGGGCGATCGAGCAACTAGTTGAAGATCGGACATTGGTTAGGTCATACACGCGCGTCATTCGGATCACAAAGGGTCTGCCTTGTAGATGTGAAGTTCAGCGGTGTTTGGAGGAGGACCGATTGCTGTACAGGAGGCACCTGCACCGCTTTTGGGCCACACTGGACTACAATGACCCACCCGACCGTGCAGAGTGCGAAAACGAAGCCCGTGCTGAACGCGATATTTGGCGCGAAACAGTTGAGGATGTGGAAAGTTTGGGGGAGGCACATGTTCGCGCAGCGACCAGACTCCTCTAGTCCCAGCTATATCCAGATGCTGAGGGGTTGCAGGATCCGAAGACATCTGGCGCTCCGAAAGGCAGACCACCATGGTGGCAAAATGCGAGGGAACCTTCGTGGTGGGAGAAGGTTAAATCTGCTACCTCACACAACTAGAACACTGGTATGTCGTATGTGCTTGTTCATTCATGGGATTTGTACTTGGTTACTCCACCATTTAGTCTCCCAACCCATTTACTCTGAAAATAACAGGTACGCCTACGGGAGGTAGACAACGTCAATTCACTTACTCTGATTATATTCCGCACACTGTTAGAGACCTACTCATAGACTGGTACAATCCCGGGGCCAATGGTAACTGTGGCTTTCGCATTATGGCGCATCTTGTTTATGGAAATGAGGAGCGGTACTCTGAGGTAAGGGAAGATCTCTGGGGCCTTCTGTCATCTGGGTGGAACGCCGGTTACGAGCAAGTATATGCAGCATCGGGTCAGGATCAAGACTACGTGAAGAGAAGGGTGTTGGGTACTACAGAGTTCTGCGGACCAGAATTCTAGATGTGGGATGCCGACCTTATCGGACTCGCATCCCGCTATAATTGGGCATTCGTGGTCTGCGCATCGTCTAGGGCGCTGGTTAGTCAGCACACATTTGGGACGACGTACTTACCGCTGCGTGCCCGACACGTTCAGCGTCCAGATCGAGTTGTGGAGCTGGTTTGCACGGGCAACCATTGGTTACAGATCCAGTTGGCTGAGGTGGACGAGTTGAGGCCAATGCCGCCGTTCCATCCGGTGTGGGCAGGGGCCGAGGAGGAGACTCGCACAGCATTGTGGCGTGACATGTATCGGGATGAACTTCAGCTGTTTTTCGATCGTGGGGGGCATAATCCCAACTCCCCTAGTGCGGGAGTTGATGATATTTTCGATGTTTCCGATTGAGGGTTTAGGCTAAGTTATGTGTTTATGTGTACGTCTTTCAATTATGTCCTGAATAATGATTTATAAGAACTATATGTTAATGTGTACGTCTTTCAATTATGTCCTGAATAATGATTTATAAGAACTATATGTTAATGTGTACGTCTTTCAATTATGTCCTGAATAATGTTTTATAAGAACTATATGTTAATCTGTACGCATTTCAATTATGTACTGAATAATACTGTATCCAAACTACGGGCGTTTCGTTGTTTGAATAAATGACTTCGTACGGCTGCAACATGTTGCGCCTAATGATTTAACGTACACAAACATGACACCAAGTTGGGGATAACATAAAAGTCGGGTACATAAACTAGATCATAATGCAACATAACTAATAACTGGAACGATACTGTCAAAAGAGTGGAAATACAATCCCAACATAAGTACAAGATACAGTAAATATCTAAATTAAAGTACATAACAATACTGAAATGGAAAACGAGCGTCTACAGAGCATACTGAGACCACAACCCTGCATGCCCTCAATGATATCGTTGTACTCTCCCGCCCGCTCGATGAACTGGGCCCTAGCACCTGACATGTGTAGGGGTCCATTTCAGCGCAGTAAGCTCGCATATCCTGCTCTGGAGCCTACATAGAAAGACATAATGACGATTATAAGCACATTTGTAAATAGAAGATAAAAAAATAGCCTGATCAGTAACGTTACGAACCATAGGTGGTCGGGGCATATAAGGTGCACGGGTGGGGACGATCTGGGGGTGTGTACGGTCGAGGTACCACGCCATGTACTCCGGGGACGCGTTACCGTTAGGCGATCCCACCGCACTAGGGGTGCTGAGGTACATCGGGGCCAGCAAATGCGCAAACCGGCTGTAGTCAAACCTGGAGTGTTTGACTACGTATTGCGTCCCATCTGCCGGTCGAGAAGCTAACTCTGACGTGAGAATAGAATCCGGGATCGTCTGCCGGTAGCCGTATTGACGCAACACACGACTCGGATCGTGGGGCTCCACGTAGTCGAATGCATGTATGCCCCCACTATACATGGACCACCGAGCCTCACCGTCGAAGTCTGGTTGACTGAATGGCATCCAATCGACGTGGGCATGCGTCATCCCATCCAAAACGGATCGCAGTGTTGCTAGCCTCAAATCCGAATCAGCTGCTCTCTCAACGATCCGAGGTCCCTCCCACCTCCCTGTAAGTGCCTCGCCTGGTGCACGTGGGGCCGGGGTCTGCCTACAGAGTAAGGCAACCTGACAGGGAAGTAGACCCCGCTCGAGAAGCAACCCCGAGCTGCCTGTACGGGAAAGCCAGTGTAGCCGCACCCCAACTGTACTCTCGAGTCATCCGCACGTCTCGTAACCCCTCGAGAACCCCAATACGGACACGGTTCTGGCTCCTGTCAAAGAATACCGTAGAACCCAGCAAGGCCATCAAGTAACAAACTGCTGTGCTCGCATCGTCAAGGTCTCCCGCCTCAGCAGCCTCTACTAGGTGGTCCAGATGAAACCCACTAGCTCTGTAGCACTTACGCCTGATCTCATCCCCATCCACGTTAAGCATAGAGGCGAGCTGGCTCACATACGCCCTATCACCCTCTGAACTGAGCTGTGTACCTCGAATGGAGAGCCGCAGCAGGTACAACACGTCATGTAGGGTAATCGTGATCTCTCTGAATGGCATGTGGAAGGTGTTAGTGTCTGGCTGCCACCTCTCAACGAATGCCAACAGCAAGGGGAGATCTAGGTTCCACGACATAACCCGACCAAGGTGCGACACCCTAGAGGCATCGACCATCTGCCGTGCCTCATCGGAAGGCCACCGGAACCTCTCCAGCCTCATGACCCTAGCCTTGGCGAGGAGGAGTCTGAACCTGGATGCCGGCCTATTGTTTCGTAATTAGTAAAATAACCTTATATTTTTTCCAAATAATAATTAAATTATAATAATTAATTCATAATTTTACATTATTTTTGGTAGATTCACTAATTAAGTAAATTAGTATAAGTAATTATTAATTACTTATTACTTATTACCAAATTTATTAATTTGGTAATATCGAATAAATTATGACGATTTAAAACCCTAAACCCTAATTATTGTTTCGTAATTAGTAAAATAACCTTATATTTTTTCCAAATAATAATAATTAATTCCTACTTTTACATTATTTTTGGTATATTCACTAATTAAGTCAATTAGTATAAGTAATTATTAATTACTTATTACTTATTACCAAATTTATTAATTTGGTAATTTCGAATAAATTATGACCATTTAAAACCCTAAACCATAATTATTGTTTCGTAATTAGTAAAATAACCTTATATTTTTTCCAAATAATAATTAAATAATAATAATTAATTCCTAATTTTACATTATTTTTGGTAGATTCACTAATTAAGTAAATTAGTATAAGTAATTATTAATTACTTATTACTTATTTACCAAATTTATTAATTTGGTAAAAAAAAAAAATTACCAAATTTATTAATTTGGTAATATCGAATAAATTATGACGATTTAAAACCCTAAACCCTAATTATTGTTTCGTAATTAGTAAAATAACCTTATATTTTTTCCAAATAAAAATAATTAATTCCTAATTTTACATTATTTTTGGTATATTCACTAATTATGTAAATTAGTATAAGTAATTATTAATTACTTATTACTTATTACCAAATTTATTAATTTGGTAATTTTGAATAAATTATGACGATTTAAAACCCTAAACCCTAATTATTGTTTCGTAATTAGTAAAATAACCTTATATTTTTTCCAAATAATAATTAAATTATAATAATTAATTCCTAGTATAATTAAAACAAGCCTTTCTCGGCTACCTACATACCCAATATATTGGGATCAAAGTCAACGTAGATTCGGGTTGGAGATTGATTAGCCATAGGAATGTTTATTAAAATGTGGACTCGAGCCTTTCACAGCTGTATAAATACCCAATACTTTGGGATCAAAGTGCGCTTAGATCGGGTTGGGATTGATTAATCATAGGTAATTTAATAAAAGAGGTGAACTCCAACCTTTCCCGGCCACCCACATACCCAATATTTTGTAAAGAATGTCCGTGTAGCTCGGGTTCGAGATTGATTATTAATAGGTATTATTTATTAAAGGTGGACTCAAGCCTTTCTCGGCTACCTAAATACCCAATATGTTGCGATCAAAGTCCGTGTAGTTTGGGTTTGGAGATTATATAGGCATAGGTATCTTTTTTAAAAGGTGGACTCGAGTCTTTCACAGCTGTATACGTACCCAATACTTTGGGATCAAAGTCCTCGTAGTTCGGGTTGGGATTGATTATTCATCGGTAATTTAATGAAAGAGGTGAACTCAAACCTTTCTCGGCTACTCATGTACCCAATATTTTGTACAGAAAGTCTGTGTAGCTCGGGTTCGAGATTGATTATTAATAGGTATTTTTTATTAAAGGTGGACTCAAGCGTTTCTCGGCTACCTACATACCCAATATTTTGCGATCAATGTCCGTGTAGTTTGGGGTTGGAGATTTTATAGGCATAGGTCTCTTTTTTAAAAGGTGGACTCGAGTCTTTCACAGCTATATACGTACCCAATACTTTGGGATCAAAGTCCTCGTAGTTCGGGTTGGGATTGATAATTCATCGGTAATTTAATAAAAGAGGTGAACTCAAACCTTTCTCGGCTACCCACGTACCCAATATTTTGTAATGAAAGTCCGTGTAGTTCGGATTCGAGATTGATTATTAATTGGTATTTTTTATTAAAGGTGGACTCAAGCCTTTCTCGGCTACCTACATACCCAATATTTTGCGATCAAAGTCCTTGTAGTTTGGGGTTGGAGATTATATAGGCATCGGTATCTTTTTTAAAAGGTGGACTCGAGTCTTTCACAGCTGTATACGTACCCAATATTTTGGGATCAAAGTCCTCGTAGTTCGGGTTGGGATTGATTATTCATCGGTAATTTAATGGAAGAGGTGAACTCAAACCTTTCTCGGCTACTCACGTACCCAATATTGTGTAATGAAAGTCCGTGTAGTTCGGGTTCGAGATTGATTATTAATAAGTATTTTTCATTAAAGGTTGACTCATGCCTTTCTTGGTTGCCTATATACCTAATAATTTGCGATCAAAGTCTGTGTAGCTCGGGTTCGAGATTGATTATTAATAGGTAGTTTTTATTAAAGGTGGACTCAAGTCTTTCTCGGGTACCTACATACCCAATATATTGCGATCAAAGTCCACGTAGATTCGGGTTGGAAAGTGATTAGCCATAGGTATGTTTATTAAAATGTGGACTCGAGCCTTTCATAGCTGTATAAGTACCCAATACTTTGGGATCAAAGTGCGCTTAGTTCGGGTTGGGATTGATTAATCATAGGTAATTTAATAAAAGAGGTGAACTCAAACCTTTCTCGGCCACCCACATACCCAATATTTTGTGAAGGAAGTCCGTGTAGCTCGGGTTCGAGATTGATTACTAATAGGTATTTTTTATTAAAGGTGGACTCAAGCCTTTCTCGGCTACCTAAATACCCAATATGTTGCGATCAAAGTCCGTATAGTTTGGGTTTGGAGATTATATAGGCATAGGTATCTTTTTTAAAAGGTGGACTCGAGTCTTTCACAGCTGTATACGTACCCAATACTTTGGGATCAAAGTCCTCGTTGTTCGGGTTGGGATTGATTAATCATAGGTAATTTAATAAAAGAGGTGAACTCAAACCTTTCTCGGCCACCCACATACCCAATATTTTGTAAAGAAAGTCTGTGTAGCTCGGGTTCGAGATTGATTATTAATAGGTAGTTTTTATTAAAGGTGGACTCAAGTCTTTCTCGGGTACCTACATACCCAATATATTGCGATCAAAGTCCACGTAGATTCGGGTTGGAGATTGATTAGCCATAGGTATGTTTATTAAAATATGGACTCGAGCCTTTCATAGCTGTATAAGTACCCAATACTTTGGGATGAAAGTGCGCTTAGTTCGGGTTGGGATTGATTAATCATAGGTAATTTAATAAAAGAGGTGAACTCAAACCTTTCTCGGCCACCCACATACCCAATATTTTGTAAAGGAAGTCCGTGTAACTCGGGTTCGAGATTGATTACTAATAGGTATTTTTTATTAAAGGTGGACTCAAGCCTTTCTCGGCTACCTAAATACCCAATATGTTGCGATCAAAGTCCGTGTAGTTTGGGTTTGGAGATTATATAGGCATAGGTATCTTTTTTAACAGGTGGACTCGAGTCTTTCACAGCTATATACGTACCCAATACTTTGGGATCAAAGTCCTCGTAGTTCGGGTTGGGATTGATTATTCATCGGTAATTTAATGGAAGTGGTGAACTAAAACCTTTCTCTTCTACCCACGTACCCAATATTTTGTATTGAAAGTCCGTGTAGTTCGGATTCGATATTGATTATTAATAGGTATTTTTTATTAAAGGTGGACTCAAGCCTTTCTCGGGTACCTACATACCCAATATATTGCGATTAAAGTCCACGTAGATTCGGGTTGGAGATTGATTAGCCATAGGTATGTTTATTAAAATGTGGACTCGAGCCTTTCATAGCTGTATAAGTACCCAATACTTTGGGATCAAAGTGCGCTTAGTTCGGGTTGGGATTGATTAATCATAGGTAATTTAATAAAAGAGGTGAACTCAAACCTTTCTCGGCCACCCACATAACCAATATTTTGTAAAGGAAGTCCGTGTAGCTCGGGTTCGAGATTGATTACTAATAGGTATTTTTTATTAAAGGTGGACTCAAGCCTTTCTCGGCTACCTAAATACCCAATATGTTGCGATCAAAGTCCGTATAGTTTGGGTTTGGAGATTATATAGGCATAGGTATCTTTTTTAAAAGGTGGACTCGAGTCTTTCACAGCTGTATACGTACCCAATACTTTGGGATCAAAGTCCTCGTTGTTCGGGTTGGGATTGATTAATCATAGGTAATTTAATAAAAGAGGTGAACTCAAACCTTTCTCGGCCACCCACATACCCAATATTTTGTAAAGAAAGTCTGTGTAGCTCGGGTTCGAGATTGATTATTAATAGGTAGTTTTTATTAAAGGTGGACTCAAGTCTTTCTCGGGTACCTACATACCCAATATATTGCGATCAAAGTCCACGTAGATTCGGGTTGGAGATTGATTAGCCATAGGTATGTTTATTAAAATATGGACTCGAGCCTTTCATAGGCGTATAAGTACCCAATACTTTGGGATGAAAGTGCGCTTAGTTCGGGTTGGGATTGATTAATCATAGGTAATTTAATAAAAGAGGTGAACTCAAACCTTTCTCGGCCACCCACATACCCAATATTTTGTAAAGGAAGTCCGTGTAACTCGGGTTCGAGATTGATTACTAATAGGTATTTTTTATTAAAGGTGGACTCAAGCCTTTCTCGGCTACCTAAATACCCAATATATTGCGATCAAAGTCCGTGTAGTTTGGGTTTGGAGATTATATAGGCATAGGTATCTTTTTTAACAGGTGGACTCGAGTCTTTCACAGCTATATACGTACCCAATACTTTGGGATCAAAGTCCTCGTAGTTCGGGTTGGGATTGATTATTCATCGGTAATTTAATGGAAGTGGTGAACTAAAACCTTTCTCTTCTACCCACGTACCCAATATTTTGTATTGAAAGTCCGTGTAGTTCGGATTCGATATTGATTATTAATAGGTATTTTTTATTAAAGGTGGACTCAAGCCTTTCTCGGGTACCTACATACCCAATATATTGCGATTAAAGTCCACGTAGATTCGGGTTGGAGATTGATTAGCCATAGGTATGTTTATTAAAATGTGGACTCGAGCCTTTCATAGCTGTATAAGTACCCAATACTTTGGGATCAAAGTGCGCTTAGTTCGGGTTGGGATTGATTAATAATAGGTAATTTAATAAAAGAGGTGAACTTAAACCTTTCTCGGCCACCCACATAACCAATATTTTGTAAAGGAAGTCCGTGTAGCTCGGCTTCGAGATTGATTACTAATAGGTATTTTTTATTTAAGGTGGACTCAAGCCTTTCTCGGCTACCTAAATACCCAATATGTTGCGATCAAAGTCCGTGTAGTTTGGGTTTGAAGATTATATAGGCATAGGTATCTTTTTTAAAAGGTGGACTCGAGTCTTTCACGGTATGTATACGTACCCAATACTTTGGGATCAAAGTCCTCGTAGTTCGGGTTGGGATTGATTAATCATAGGTAATTTAATAAAAGAGGTGAACTCAAACCTTTCTCGGCCACCCACATACCCAATACTTTGTAAAGAAAGTCTGTGTAGCTCGGGTTCGAGATTGATTATTAATAGGTATTTTTTATTAAAGGTAGACTCAAGCCTTTCTCGGGTACCTACATAACCAATATATTGCGATCAAAGTCCACGTAGATTCGGGTTGGAGATTGATTAGCCATAGGTATGTTTATTAAAATGTGGACTCGAGCCTTTCATAGCCGTATAAGTACCCAATACTTTGGGATGAAAGTGCGCTTAGTTCGGGTTGGGATTGATTAATCATAGGTAATTTAATAAAAGAGGTGAACTCAAACCTTTCTCGGCCACCCACATACCCAATATTTTGTAAAGGAAGTCCGTGTAACTCGGGTTCGAGATTGATTACTAATAGGTATTTTTTATTAAAGGTGGACTCAAGCCTTTCTCGGCTACCTAAATACCCAATATGTTGCGATCAAAGTCCGTGTAGTTTGGGTTTGGAGATTATATAGGCATAGGTATCTTTTTTAACAGGTGGACTCGAGTCTTTCACAGCTATATACGTACCCAATACTTTGGGATCAAAGTCCTCGTAGTTCGGGTTGGGATTGATTATTCATCGGTAATTTAATGGAAGTGGTGAACTAAAACCTTTCTCTTCTACCCACGTACCCAATATTTTGTATTGAAAGTCCGTGTAGTTCGGATTCGATATTGATTATTAATAGGTATTTTTTATTAAAGGTGGACTCAAGCCTTTCTCGGGTACCTACATACCCAATATATTGCGATTAAAGTCCACGTAGATTCGGGTTGGAGATTGATTAGCCATAGGTATGTTTATTAAAATGTGGACTCGAGCCTTTCATAGTTGTATAAGTACCCAATACTTTGGGATCAAAGTGCGCTTAGTTCGGGTTGGGATTGATTAATCATAGGTAATTTAATAAAAGAGGTGAACTCAAACCTTTCTCGGCCACCCACATAACCAATATTTTGTAAAGGAAGTCCGTGTAGCTCGGGTTCGAGATTGATTACTAATAGGTATTTTTTATTAAAGGTGGACTCAAGCCTTTCTCGGCTACCTAAATACCCAATATGTTGCGATCAAAGTCCGTATAGTTTGGGTTTGGAGATTATATAGGCATAGGTATCTTTTTTAAAAGGTGGACTCGAGTCTTTCACGGTTGTATACGTACCCAATACTTTGGGATCAAAGTCCTCGTTGTTCGGGTTGGGATTGATTAATCATAGGTAATTTAATAAAAGAGGTGAACTCAAACCTTTCTCGGCCACCCACATACCCAATATTTTGTAAAGAAAGTCCGTGTAGCTCGGGTTCGAGATTGATTATTAATAGGTAGTTTTTATTAAAGGTGGACTCAAGTCTTTCTCGGGTACCTACATACCCAATATATTGCGATCAAAGTCCACGTAGATTCGGGTTGGAGATTGATTAGCCATAGGTATGTTTATTAAAATATGGACTCGAGCCTTTCATAGCTTGTATAAGTACCCAATACTTTGGGATGAAAGTGCGCTTAGTTCGGGTTGGGATTGATTAATCATAGGTAATTTAATAAAAGAGGTGAACTCAAACCTTTCTCGGCCACCCACATACCCAATATTTTGTAAAGGAAGTCCGTGTAACTCGGGTTCGAGATTGATTACTAATAGGTATTTTTTATTAAAGGTGGACTCAAGCCTTTCTCGGCTACCTAAATACCCAATATGTTGCGATCAAAGTCCGTGTAGTTTGGGTTTGGAGATTATATAGGCATAGGTATCTTTTTTAACGGGTGGACTCGAGTCTTTCACGGCTATATACGTACCCAATACTTTGGGATCAAAGTCCTCGTAGTTCGGGTTGGGATTGATTATTCATCGGTAATTTAATGGAAGTGGTGAACTAAAACCTTTCTCTTCTACCCACGTACCCAATATTTTGTATTGAAAGTCCGTGTAGTTCGGATTCGATATTGATTATTAATAGGTATTTTTTATTAAAGGTGGACTCAAGCCTTTCTCGGGTACCTACATACCCAATATATTGCGATTAAAGTCCACGTAGATTCGGGTTGGAGATTGATTAGCCATAGGTATGTTTATTAAAATGTGGACTCGAGCCTTTCATAGCTGTATAAGTACCCAATACTTTGGGATCAAAGTGCGCTTAGTTCGGGTTGGGATTGATTAATAATAGGTAATTTAATAAAAGAGGTGAACTCAAACCTTTCTCGGCCACCCACATAACCAATATTTTGTAAAGGAAGTCCGTGTAGCTCGGCTTCGAGATTGATTACTAATAGGTATTTTTTATTTAAGGTGGACTCAAGCCTTTCTCGGCTACCTAAATACCCAATATGTTGCGATCAAAGTCCGTGTAGTTTGGGTTTGAAGATTATATAGGCATAGGTATCTTTTTTAAAAGGTGGACTCGAGTCTTTCACGGTGTATACGTACCCAATACTTTGGGATCAAAGTCCTCGTAGTTCGGGTTGGGATTGATTAATCATAGGTAATTTAATAAAAGAGGTGAACTCAAACCTTTCTCGGCCACCCACATACCCAATACTTTGTAAAGAAAGTCTGTGTAGCTCGGGTTCGAGATTGATTATTAATAGGTATTTTTTATTAAAGGTGGACTCAAGTCTTTCTCGGGTACCTACATACCCAATATATTGCGATCAAAGTCCACGTAGATTCGGGTTGGAGATTGATTAGCCATAGGTATGTTTATTAAAATGTGGACTCGAGCCTTTCATAGGTTTGTATAAGTACCCAATACTTTGGGATCAAAGTGCGCTTAGTTCGGGTTGGGATTGATTAATAATAGGTAATTTAATAAAAGAGGTGAACTCAAACCTTTCTCGGCCACCCACATACCCAATATTTTGTAAAGGAAGTCCGTGTAGCTCGGCTTCGAGATTGATTACTAATAGGTATTTTTTATTTAAGGTGGACTCAAGCCTTTCTCGGCTACCTAAATACCCAATATGTTGCGATCAAAGTCCGTGTAGTTTGGGTTTGAAGATTATATAGGCATAGGTATCTTTTTTAAAAGGTGGACTCGAGTCTTTCACAGCTGTATACGTACCCAATACTTTGGGATCAAAGTCCTCGTAGTTCGGGTTGGGATTGATTAATCATAGGTAATTTAATAAAAGTGGTGAACTCAAACCTTTCTCGGCCACCCACGTACCCAATATTTTGTAAAGAAAGTCCGTGTAGCTCGGATTCGATATTGATTATTAATAGGTATTTTTTATTAAAGGTGGACTCAAGCCTTTCTCGGGTACCTACATACCCAATATATTGCGATCAAAGTCCACGTAGATTCGGGTTGGAGATTGATTAGCCATAGGTATGTTTATTAAAATGTGGACTCGAGCCTTTCATAGCTGTATAAGTACCCAATACTTTGGGATCAAAGTGCGCTTAGTTCGGGTTGGGATTGATTAATCATAGGTAATTTAATAAAAGAGGTGAACTCAAACCTTTCTCGGCCACCCACATACCCAATATTTTGTAAAGGTAGTCCGTGTAGCTCGGGTTCGAGATTGATTACTAATAGGTATTTTTTATTAAAGGTGGACTCAAGCCTTTCTCGGCTACCTAAATACCCAATATGTTGCGATCAAAGTCCGTGTAGTTTGGGTTTGGAGATTATATAGGCATAGGTATCTTTTTTAAAAGGTGGACTCGAGTCTTTCACAGCTATATACGTACCCAATACTTTGGGATCAAAGTCCTCGTAGTTCGGGTTGGGATTGATTATTCATCGGTAATTTAATGGAAGTGGTGAACTCAAACCTTTCTCTACTACCCACGTACCCAATATTTTGTATTGAAAGTCCGTGTAGTTCGGATTCGATATTGATTATTAATAGGTATTTTTTATTAAAGGTGGATTCAAGCCTTTTTCGGGTACCTTCATACCCAATATATTGCGATCAAAGTCCATGTAGATTGGGGTTGGAGATTGATTAGCCATAGGTATGTTTATTAAAATGTGGACTCGAGCCTTTCATAGCTGTATAAGTACCCAATACTTTGGGATGAAAGTGCGCTTAGTTCGGGTTGGGATTGATTAATCATAGGTAATTTAATAAAAGAGGTGAACTCAAACCTTTCTCGGCCACCCACATACCCAATATTTTGTAAAGGAAGTCCGTGTAACTCGGGTTCGAGATTGATTACTAATAGGTATTTTTTATTAAAGGTGCACTCAAGCCTTTCTCGGCTACCTAAATACCCAATATGTTGCGATCAAAGTCCGTGTAGTTTGGGTTTGGAGATTATATAGGCTTAGGTATCTTTTTTAAAAGGTGGACTCGAGTCTTTCACAGCTATATACGTACCCAATACTTTGGGATCAAAGTCCTCGTAGTTCGGGTTGGGATTGATTATTCATCGGTAATTTAATGGAAGTGGTGAACTCAAACCTTTCTCTTCTACCCACGTACCCAATATTTTGTATTGAAAGTCCGTGTAGTTCGGATTCGATATTGATTATTAATAGGTATTTTTTATTAAAGGTGGACTCAAGCCTTTCTCGGGTACCTACATACCCAATATATTGCGATCAAAGTCCACGTAGATTCGGGTTGGAGATTGATTAGCCATAGGTATGTTTATTAAAATGTGGACTCGAGCCTTTCATAGCTGTATAAGTACCCAATACTTTGGGATCAAAGTGCGCTTAGTTCGGGTTGGGATTGATTAATCATAGGTAATTTAATAAAAGAGGTGAACTCAAACCTTTCTCGGCCACCCACATAACCAATATTTTGTAAAGGAAGTCCGTGTAGCTCGGGTTCGAGATTGATTACTAATAGGTATTTTTTATTAAAGGTGGACTCAAGCCTTTCTCGGCTACCTAAATACCCAATATGTTGCGATCAAAGTCCGTGTAGTTTGGGTTTGGAGATTATATAGGCATAGGTATCTTTTTTAAAAGGTGGACTCGAGTCTTTCACAGGTGTATACGTACCCAATACTTTGGGATCAAAGTCCTCGTAGTTCGGGTTGGGATTGATTAATCATAGGTAATTTAATAAAAGAGGTGAACTCAAACCTTTCTCGGCCACCCACATACCCAATACTTTGTAAAGAAAGTCTGTGTAGCTCGGGTTCGAGATTGATTATTAATAGGTATTTTTTATTAAAGGTGGACTCAAGCCTTTCTCGGGTACCTACATAACCAATATATTGCGATCAAAGTCCACGTAGATTCGGGTTGGAGATTGATTAGCCATAGGTATGTTTATTAAAATGTGGACTCGAGCCTTTCATAGCTGTATAAGTACCCAATACTTTGGGATGAAAGTGCGCTTAGTTCGGGTTGGGATTGATTAATCATAGGTAATTTAATAAAAGAGGTGAACTCAAACCTTTCTCGGCCACCCACATACCCAATATTTTGTAAAGGAAGTCCGTGTAACTCGGGTTCGAGATTGATTACTAATAGGTATTTTTTATTAAAGGTGGACTCAAGCCTTTCTCGGCTACCTAAATACCCAATATGTTGCGATCAAAGTCCGTGTAGTTTGGGTTTGGAGATTATATAGGCATAGGTATCTTTTTTAAAAGGTGGACTCGAGTCTTTCACAGCTATATACGTACCCAATACTTTGGGATCAAAGTCCTCGTAGTTCGGGTTGGGATTGATTATTCATCGGTAATTTAATGGAAGTGGTGAACTCAAACCTTTCTCGTCCACCCACGTACCCAATACTTTGTATTGAAAGTCCGTGTAGTTCGGGTTCGATATTGATTATTAATAGGTATTTTTTATTAAAGGTGGACTCAAGCCTTTCTCGGGTACCTACATAACCAATATATTGCGATCAAAGTCCACGTAGATTCGGGTTGGAGATTGATTAGCCATAGGTATGTTTATTAAAATGTGGACTCGAGCCTTTCATAGTCGTATAAGTACCCAATACTTTGGGATGAAAGTGCGCTTAGTTCGGGTTGGGATTGATTAATCATAGGTAATTTAATAAAAGAGGTGAACTCAAACCTTTCTCGGCCACCCACATACCCAATATTTTGTAAAGGAAGTCCGTGTAACTCGGGTTCGAGATTGATTACTAATAGGTATTTTTTATTAAAGGTGGACTCAAGCCTTTCTCGGCTACCTAAATACCCAATATGTTGCGATCAAAGTCCGTGTAGTTTGGGTTTGGAGATTATATAGGCATAGGTATCTTTTTTAAAAGGTGGACTCGAGTCTTTCACGGTATATACGTACCCAATACTTTGGGATCAAAGTCCTCGTAGTTCGGGTTGGGATTGATTATTCATCGGTAATTTAATGGAAGTGGTGAACTCAAACCTTTCTCTTCTACCCACGTACCCAATATTTTGTATTGAAAGTCCGTGTAGTTCGGATTCGATATTGATTATTAATAGGTATTTTTTTATTAAAGGTGGACTCAAGCCTTTCTCGGGTACCTACATACCCAATATATTGCGATCAAAGTCCACGTAGATTCGGGTTGGAGATTGATTAGCCATAGGTATGTTTATTAAAATGTGGACTCGAGCCTTTCATAGCTGTATAAGTACCCAATACTTTGGGATCAAAGTGCGCTTAGTTCGGGTTGGGATTGATTAATCATAGGTAATTTAATAAAAGAGGTGAACTCAAACCTTTCTCGGCCACCCATATAACCAATATTTTGTAAAGGAAGTCCGTGTAGCTCGGGTTCGAGATTGATTACTAATAGGTATTTTTTATTAAAGGTGGACTCAAGCCTTTCTCGGCTACCTAAATACCCAATATGTTGCGATCAAAGTCCGTGTAGTTTGGGTTTGGAGATTATATAGGCATAGGTATCTTTTTTAAAAGGTGGACTCGAGTCTTTCACAGGTGTATACGTACCCAATACTTTGGGATCAAAGTCCTCGTAGTTCGGGTTGGGATTGATTAATCATAGGTAATTTAATAAAAGAGGTGAACTCAAACCTTTCTCGGCCACCCACATACCCAATACTTTGTAAAGAAAGTCTGTGTAGCTCGGGTTCGAGATTGATTATTAATAGGTATTTTTTATTAAAGGTGGACTCAAGCCTTTCTCGGGTACCTACATACCCAATATATTGCGATCAAAGTCCACGTAGATTCGGGTTGGAGATTGATTAGCCATAGGTATGTTTATTAAAATGTGGACTCGAGCCTTTCATAGCTGTATAAGTACCAAATTCTTTGGGATCAAAGTGCGCTTAGTTCGGGTTGGGATTGATTAATCATAGGTAATTTAATAAAAGAGGTGAACTCAAACCTTTCTCGGCCACACACATACCCAATATTTTGTAAAGGAAGTCCGTGTAACTCGGGTTCGAGATTGATTACTAATAGGTATTTTTTATTAAAGGTGCACTCAAGCCTTTCTCGGCTACCTAAATACCCAATATGTTGCGATCAAAGTCCGTGTAGTTTGGGTTTGGAGATTATATAGGCTTAGGTATCTTTTTTAAAAGGTGGACTCGAGTCTTTCACAGCTATATACGTACCCAATACTTTGGGATCAAAGTCCTCGTAGTTCGGGTTGGGATTGATTATTCATCGGTAATTTAATGGAAGTGGTGAACTCAAACCTTTCTCTACTACCCACGTACCCAATATTTTGTATTGAAAGTCCGTGTAGTTCGGATTCGATATTGATTATTAATAGGTATTTTTTATTAAAGGTGGACTCAAGCCTTTTTCGGGTACCTTCATACCCAATATATTGCGATCAAAGTCCATGTAGATTGGGGTTGGAGATTGATTAGCCATAGGTATGTTTATTAAAATGTGGACTCGAGCCTTTCATAGCTGTATAAGTACCCAATACTTTGGGATGAAAGTGCGCTTAGTTCGGGTTGGGATTGATTAATCATAGGTAATTTAATAAAAGAGGTGAACTCAAACCTTTCTCGGCCACCCACATACCCAATATTTTGTAAAGGAAGTCCGTGTAACTCGGGTTCGAGATTGATTACTAATAGGTATTTTTTATTAAAGGTGCACTCAAGCCTTTCTCGGCTACCTAAATACCCAATATGTTGCGATCAAAGTCCGTGTAGTTTGGGTTTGGAGATTATATAGGCTTAGGTATCTTTTTTAAAAGGTGGACTCGAGTCTTTCACAGCTATATACGTACCCAATACTTTGGGATCAAAGTCCTCGTAGTTCGGGTTGGGATTGATTATTCATCGGTAATTTAATGGAAGTGGTGAACTCAAACCTTTCTCTACTACCCACGTACCCAATATTTTGTATTGAAAGTCCGTGTAGTTCGGATTCGATATTGATTATTAATAGGTATTTTTTATTAAAGGTGGACTCAAGCCTTTCTCGGGTACCTTCATACCCAATATATTGCGATCAAAGTCCATGTAGATTGGGGTTGGAGATTGATTAGCCATAGGTATGTTTATTAAAATGTGGACTCGAGCCTTTCATAGCTGTATAAGTACCCAATACTTTGGGATGAAAGTGCGCTTAGTTCGGGTTGGGATTGATTAATCATAGGTAATTTAATAAAAGAGGTGAACTCAAACCTTTCTCGGCCACCCACATACCCAATATTTTGTAAAGGAAGTCCGTGTAACTCGGGTTCGAGATTGATTACTAATAGGTATTTTTTATTAAAGGTGCACTCAAGCCTTTCTCGGCTACCTAAATACCCAATATGTTGCGATCAAAGTCCGTGTAGTTTGGGTTTGGAGATTATATAGGCATAGGTATCTTTTTTAACGGTGGACTCGAGTCTTTCACGACTATATACGTACCCAATACTTTGGGATCAAAGTCCTCGTAGTTCGGGTTGGGATTGATTATTCATCGGTAATTTAATGGAAGTGGTGAACTCAAACCTTTCTCTTCTACCCACGTACCCAATATTTTGTATTGAAAGTCCGTGTAGTTCGGATTCGATATTGATTATTAATAGGTATTTTTTATTAAAGGTGGACTCAAGCCTTTTTCGGGTACCTTCATACCCAATATATTGCGATCAAAGTCCATGTAGATTGGGGTTGGAGATTGATTAGCCATAGGTATGTTTATTAAAATGTGGACTCGAGCCTTTCATAGCCGTATAAGTACCCAATACTTTGGGATGAAAGTGCGCTTAGTTCGGGTTGGGATTGATTAATCATAGGTAATTTAATAAAAGAGGTGAACTCAAACCTTTCTCGGCCACCCACATACCCAATATTTTGTAAAGGAAGTCCGTGTAACTCGGGTTCGAGATTGATTACTAATAGGTATTTTTTATTAAAGGTGCACTCAAGCCTTTCTCGGCTACCTAAATACCCAATATGTTGCGATCAAAGTCCGTGTAGTTTGGGTTTGGAGATTATATAGGCTTAGGTATCTTTTTTTAAAAGGTGGACTCGAGTCTTTCACAGCTATATACGTACCCAATACTTTGGGATCAAAGTCCTCGTAGTTCGGGTTGGGATTGATTATTCATCGGTAATTTAATGGAAGTGGTGAACTCAAACCTTTCTCTACTACCCACGTACCCAATATTTTGTATTGAAAGTCCGTGTAGTTCGGATTCGATATTGATTATTAATAGGTATTTTTTTATTAAAGGTGGACTCAAGCCTTTCTCGGGTACCTTCATACCCAATATATTGCGATCAAAGTCCATGTAGATTGGGGTTGGAGATTGATTAGCCATAGGTATGTTTATTAAAATGTGGACTCGAGCCTTTCATAGCTGTATAAGTACCCAATACTTTGGGATGAAAGTGCGCTTAGTTCGGGTTGGGATTGATTAATCATAGGTAATTTAATAAAAGAGGTGAACTCAGACCTTTCTCGGCCACCCACATACCCAATATTTTGTAAAGGAAGTCCGTGTAACTCGGGTTCGAGATTGATTACTAATAGGTATTTTTTATTAAAGGTGCACTCAAGCCTTTCTCGGCTACCTAAATACCCAATATGTTGCGATCAAAGTCCGTGTAGTTTGGGTTTGGAGATTATATAGGCATAGGTATCTTTTTTAACGAAGGTGGACTCGAGTCTTTCACAGCTATATACGTACCCAATACTTTGGGATCAAAGTCCTCGTAGTTCGGGTTGGGATTGATTATTCATCGGTAATTTAATGGAAGTGGTGAACTCAAACCTTTCTCTTCTACCCACGTACCCAATATTTTGTATTGAAAGTCCGTGTAGTTCGGATTCGATATTGATTATTAATAGGTATTTTTTATTAAAGGTGGACTCAAGCCTTTCTCGGGTACCTACATACCCAATATATTGCGATCAAAGTCCACGTAGATTCGGGTTGGAGATTGATTAGCCATAGGTATGTTTATTAAAATGTGGACTCGAGCCTTTCATAGGCTGTATAAGTACCCAATACTTTGGGATCAAAGTGCGCTTAGTTCGGGTTGGGATTGATTAATCATAGGTAATTTAATAAAAGAGGTGAACTCAAACCTTTCTCGGCCACCCACATAACCAATATTTTGTAAAGGAAGTCCGTGTAGCTCGGGTTCGAGATTGATTACTAATAGGTATTTTTTATTAAAGGTGGACTCAAGCCTTTCTCGGCTACCTAAATACCCAATATGTTGCGATCAAAGTCCGTGTAGTTTGGGTTTGGAGATTATATAGGCATAGGTATCTTTTTTAAAAGGTGGACTCGAGTCTTTCACAGGTGTATACGTACCCAATACTTTGGGATCAAAGTCCTCGTAGTTCGGGTTGGGATTGATTAATCATAGGTAATTTAATAAAAGAGGTGAACTCAAACCTTTCTCGGCCACCCACATACCCAATACTTTGTAAAGAAAGTCTGTGTAGCTCGGGTTCGAGATTGATTATTAATAGGTATTTTTTATTAAAGGTGGACTCAAGCCTTTCTCGGGTACCTACATAACCAATATATTGCGATCAAAGTCCACGTAGATTCGGGTTGGAGATTGATTAGCCATAGGTATGTTTATTAAAATGTGGACTCGAGCCTTTCATAGCTGTATAAGTACCCAATACTTTGGGATGAAAGTGCGCTTAGTTCGGGTTGGGATTGATTAATCATAGGTAATTTAATAAAAGAGGTGAACTCAAACCTTTCTCGGCCACCCACATACCCAATATTTTGTAAAGGAAGTCCGTGTAACTCGGGTTCGAGATTGATTACTAATAGGTATTTTTTATTAAAGGTGCACTCAAGCCTTTCTCGGCTACCTAAATACCCAATATGTTGCGATCAAAGTCCGTGTAGTTTGGGTTTGGAGATTATATAGGCATAGGTATCTTTTTTAACGAGGTGGACTCGAGTCTTTCACAGCTATATACGTACCCAATACTTTGGGATCAAAGTCCTCGTAGTTCGGGTTGGGATTGATTATTCATCGGTAATTTAATGGAAGTGGTGAACTCAAACCTTTCTCTTCTACCCACGTACCCAATATTTTGTATTGAAAGTCCGTGTAGTTCGGATTCGATATTGATTATTAATAGGTATTTTTTATTAAAGGTGGACTCAAGCCTTTCTCGGGTACCTACATACCCAATATATTGCGATCAAAGTCCACGTAGATTCGGGTTGGAGATTGATTAGCCATAGGTATGTTTATTAAAATGTGGACTCGAGCCTTTCATAGCTGTATAAGTACCCAATACTTTGGGATCAAAGTGCGCTTAGTTCGGGTTGGGATTGATTAATCATAGGTAATTTAATAAAAGAGGTGAACTCAAACCTTTCTCGGCCACCCATATAACCAATATTTTGTAAAGGAAGTCCGTGTAGCTCGGGTTCGAGATTGATTACTAATAGGTATTTTTTATTAAAGGTGGACTCAAGCCTTTCTCGGCTACCTAAATACCCAATATGTTGCGATCAAAGTCCGTATAGTTTGGGTTTGGAGATTATATAGGCATAGGTATCTTTTTTAAAAGGTGGACTCGAGTCTTTCACAGGTGTATACGTACCCAATACTTTGGGATCAAAGTCCTCGTAGTTCGGGTTGGGATTGATTAATCATAGGTAATTTAATAAAAGAGGTGAACTCAAACCTTTCTCGGCCACCCACATACCCAATACTTTGTAAAGAAAGTCTGTGTAGCTCGGGTTCGAGATTGATTATTAATAGGTATTTTTTATTAAAGGTGGACTCAAGCCTTTCTCGGGTACCTACATAACCAATATATTGCGATCAAAGTCCACGTAGATTCGGGTTGGAGATTGATTAGCCATAGGTATGTTTATTAAAATGTGGACTCGAGCCTTTCATAGCTGTATAAGTACCCAATACTTTGGGATGAAAGTGCGCTTAGTTCGGGTTGGGATTGATTAATCATAGGTAATTTAATAAAAGAGGTGAACTCAAACCTTTCTCGGCCACCCACATACCCAATATTTTGTAAAGGAAGTCCGTGTAACTTGGGTTCGAGATTGATTACTAATAGGTATTTTTTATTAAAGGTGCACTCAAGTCTTTCTCGGCTACCTAAATACCAAATATGTTGCGATCAAAGTCAGTGTAGTTTGGTTTTGGAGATTATATAGGCATAGGTATCTTTTTTAACAGGTGGACTCGAGTCTTTCACAGCTATATACGTACCTAATACTTTGGGATCAAAGTCCTCGTAGTTCGGGTTGGGATTGATTATTCATCGGTAATTTAATGGAAGTGGTGAACTCAAACCTTTCTCTTCTACCCACGTACCCAATATTTTGTATTGAAAGTCCGTGTAGTTCGGATTCGATATTGATTATTAATAGGTATTTTTTATTAAAGGTGGACTCAAGCCTTTCTCGGGTACCTACATACCCAATATATTGCGATCAAAGTCCACGTAGATTCGGGTTGGAGATTGATTAGCCATAGGTATGTTTATTAAAATGTGGACTCGAGCCTTTCATAGCTTTGTATAAGTACCAAATACTTTGGGATCAAAGTGCGCTTAGTTCGGGTTGGGATTGATTAATCATAGGTAATTTAATAAAAGAGGTGAACTCAAACCTTTCTCGGCCACCCACATAACCAATATTTTGTAAAGGAAGTCCGTGTAGCTCGGGTTCGAGATTGATTACTAATAGGTATTTTTTATTAAAGGTGGACTCAAGCCTTTCTCGGCTACCTAAATACCCAATATGTTGCGATCAAAGTCCGTGTAGTTTGGGTTTGGAGATTATATAGGCATAGGTATCTTTTTTAAAAGGTGGACTCGAGTCTTTCACAGCTGTATACGTACCCAATACTTTGGGATCAAAGTCCTCGTAGTTCGGGTTGGGATTGATTAATCATAGGTAATTTAATAAAAGAGGTGAACTCAAACCTTTCTCGGCCACCCACATACCCAATACTTTGTAAAGAAAGTCTGTGTAGCTCGGGTTCGAGATTGATTATTAATAGGTATTTTTTATTAAAGGTGGACTCAAGCCTTTCTCGCTACCTAAATAACCAATATATTGCGATCAAAGTCCACGTAGATTCGGGTTGGAGATTGATTAGCCATAGGTATCTTTATTAAAAAGGTGGACTCGAGCCTTTCATCCATATTTGGATCAAAGTCCGTGTAGTATACGTACCCAATACTTTGGGATCAAAGTCCTCGTAGTTCGGGTTGGGATTATTAATCATAGGTAATTTAATAAAAGAGGTGAACTCAAACCTTTCTCGGCCACCCACATACCCAATATTTTGTAAAGAAAGTCTGTGTAGCTCGGGTTCGAGATTGATTATTAATAGGTATTTTTTATTAAAGGTGGACTCAAGCCTTTCTCGGCTACCTAAATACCCAATATTTTGCGATCAAAGTCCGTGTAGTTTGGGGTTGGAGATTATATAGGCATAGGTATCTTTTTTAAAAGGTGGACTCGAGCCTGTCACAGCTGTATACGTACCCAATAGTCTGCGATCAAAGTCCTCGTAGTTTGGGTTGGGATGTATTATTCATCAGTAATTTAATAAAAGAGGTGAACTCAAACCTTTCTCTGCTACCCACGTACCCAATATTTTGTAATGAAAGTCCGTGTAGTTCGGATTTGAGATTGATTATTAATAGGTATTTTTTATTAAAGGTGGACTCAAGCCTTTCTCGGCTACCTACATACCCAATATTTTGCGATCAAAGTCCACGTAAATTCGGGTTGGAGATTGATTAGCCATAGGTATGTTTATAAAAATATGGACTCGAGCCTTTCACAGCTGTATAAGTACCCAATACTTTGGGACAAAGTGCGGTTAGTTCGGGTTGGGATTGATTAATCATAGGTAATTTAATAAAAGAGGTGAACTCAAACCTTTCTCGGCCACCTATATACCCAATATTTTGTAAAGAAAGTCCGTGTAGCTCGGGTTCGAGATTGATTATAAATAGGTATTTTTTATTAAAGGTGGACTCAAGCCTTTCTCGGCTACCTACATACCCAATATTTTACGATCAAAGTCCGTGTATTTTGGGGTTGGAGATTATATAGGCATAGGTATCTTTTTTAAAAGGTGTACTCGAGTCTTTCACGGTGTATATGTACCCAATACTTTGGGATCAAAGTCCTCGTAGTTCGGGTTGGGATTGATTATTCATCGGTAATTTAATGAAAGAGGTGAACTCAAACCTTTCTCGGCTACCCACGTACCCAATATTTTGTAATGAAAGTCCGTGTAGTTCCGGTTCGAGATTTATTATTAATAGGTATTGTTTATTAAAGGTGGAATCAAGCCTTTCTCGGCTACCTACATACCCAATATTTTGCGATCAAAGTCCTTGTAGTTTGGGGTTGGAGATTATATAGGCATAGGTATCTTTTTTAAAAGGTGGACTCGAGCCTTTCACAGCTGTATACGTACCTAATACTTTGGGATCAAAGTCCTCGTAGTTCGGGTTGGGATTGATTATTCATCGGTAATTTAATGGAAGAGGTGAACTGAAACCTTTCTCATCTACTCACGTACCCAATATTTTGTAATGAAAGTCCGTGTAGTTCGGGTTCGAGATTGATTATTAATAGGTATTTTTATTAAAGGTTGACTCATGCCTTTCTTGGTTAACTATATACCCAATAACTTGTGATCCAAGTCCGCGTAGATTCGGGTTGGAGATTATGTAGGCGTAGGTATCTTTTTTGAAAGGTGGACTCGAGCCTGCATAGCTGTATACGTACCCAATACTCTGCGATCAAAGTCCTCGTAGTTCGGGTTGGGATGTATTATTCATCAGTAATTTAATCAAAGAGGTGAACTCAAACCTTTCTCTCGCTACCCACGTACCCAATATTTTGTAATGAAAGTCCGTGTAGTTCGGATTCGAGATTGATTATTAATAGGTATTTTTTATTAAAGGTGGACTGAAGCCTTTCTCGGCTACCTACATACCCAATATTTTGCGATCAAAGTCCGTGTAAATTCGGGTTGGAGATTGATTAGCCATAGTTATGTTTATTAAAATATGGACTCGAGCCTTTCACAGCTGTATAAGTACCCAATACTTTGGGACAAAGTGCGGTTAGTTCGGGTTGGGATTGATTAATCATAGGTAATTTAATAAAAGAGGTGAACTCAAACTTTTCTCGGCCACCTACATACCCAATATTTTGTAAAGAAAGTCCGTGTAGCTCGGGTTCGAGATTGATTATTAATAGGTATTTTTTATTAAAGGTGAACTCAAGCCTTTCTCGCCTACCTACATACCCAATATTTTATGATGAAAGTCCGTGTATTTTGGGGTTGGAGATTATATAGGCATAGGTATCTTTTTTAAAAGGTGGACTCGAGTCTTTCACAGCTGTATATGTACCCAATACTTTGGGATCAAAGTCTTCGTAGTTCGGGTTGGGATTGATTATTCATCGGTAATTTAATGAAAGAGGTGAACTCAAACCTTTCTCGGCTACCCACGTACCCAATATTTTGTAATGAAAGTCCGTGTAGTTCCGGTTCGAGATTGATTATTAATAGGTATTTTTTATTAAAGGTGGACTCAAGCCTTTCTCGGCTACCTACATACCCAATATTTTGCGATCAAAGTCCTTGTCGTTTGGGGTTGGAGATTATATAGGCGTAGGTATCTTTTTTAAAAGGTGGACTCGAGCCTTTCACAGCTGTATACGTACCCAATACTTTGGGATCAAAGTCCTCGTAGTACGGGTTGAGATTAATTATTCATCGGTAATTTAATGGAAGTGGTGAACTCAAACCTTTCTCTTCTACCCACGTACCCAATATTTTGTATTGAAAGTCCGTGTAGTTCGGATTCGATATTGATTATTAATAGGTATTTTTTATTAAAGGTGGACTCAAGCCTTTCTCGGGTACCTACATACCCAATATATTGTGATCAAAGTCCACGTAGATTCGGGTTGGAGATTGATTAGCCATAGGTATGTTTATTAAAATGTGGACTCGAGCCTTTCATAGCTGTATAAGTACCCAATACTTTGGGATCAAAGTGCGCTTAGTTCGGGTTGGGATTGATTAATCATAGGTAATTTAATAAAAGAGGTGAACTCAAACCTTTCTCGGCCACCCACATAACCAATATTTTGTAAAGGAAGTCCGTGTAGCTCGGGTTCGAGATTGATTACTAATAGGTATTTTTTATTAAAGGTGGACTCAAGCCTTTCTCGGCTACCTAAATACCCAATATGTTGCGATCAAAGTCCGTGTAGTTTGGGTTTGGAGATTATATAGGCATAGGTATCTTTTTTAAAAGGTGGACTCGAGTCTTTCACAGGTGTATACGTACCCAATACTTTGGGATCAAAGTCCTCGTAGTTCGGGTTGGGATTGATTAATCATAGGTAATTTAATAAAAGAGGTGAACTCAAACCTTTCTCGGCCACCCACATAACCAATATTTTGTAAAGAAAGTCTGTGTAGCTCGGGTTCGAGATTGATTATTAATAGGTATTTTTTATTAAAGGTGGACTCAAGCCTTTCTCGGGTACCTACATAACCAATATATTGCGATCAAAGTCCACGTAGATTCGGGTTGGAGATTGATTAGCCATAGGTATGTTTATTAAAATGTGGACTCGAGCCTTTCATAGCTGTATAAGTACCCAATACTTTGGGATGAAAGTGCGCTTAGTTCGGGTTGGGATTGATTAATCATAGGTAATTTAATAAAAGAGGTGAACTCAAACCTTTCTCGGCCACCCACATACCCAATATTTTGTAAAGGAAGTCCGTGTAACTCGGGTTCGAGATTGATTACTAATAGGTATTTTTTATTAAAGGTGCACTCAAGCCTTTCTCGGCTACCTAAATACCAAATATGTTGCGATCAAAGTCAGTGTAGTTTGGTTTTGGAGATTATATAGGCATAGGTATCTTTTTTAACAGGTGGACTCGAGTCTTTCACGGCTATATACGTACCCAATACTTTGGGATCAAAGTCCTCGTAGTTCGGGTTGGGATTGATTATTCATCGGTAATTTAATGGAAGTGGTGAACTCAAACCTTTCTCTTCTACCCACGTACCCAATATTTTGTATTGAAAGTCCGTGTAGTTCGGATTCGATATTGATTATTAATAGGTATTTTTTATTAAAGTTGGACTCAAGCCTTTCTCGGGTACCTACATACCCAATATATTGCGATCAAAGTCCACGTAGATTCGGGTTGGAGATTGATTAGCCATAGGTATGTTTATTAAAATGTGGACTCGAGCCTTTCATAGCTGTATAAGTACCAAATTCTTTGGGATCAAAGTGCGCTTAGTTCGGGTTGGGATTGATTAATCATAGGTAATTTAATAAAAGAGGTGAACTCAAACCTTTCTCGGCCACCCACATAACCAATATTTTGTAAAGGAAGTCCGTGTAGCTCGGGTTCGAGATTGATTACTAATAGGTATTTTTTATTAAAGGTGGACTCAAGCCTTTCTCGGCTACCTAAATACCCAATATGTTGCGATCAAAGTCCGTGTAGTTTGGGTTTGGAGATTATATAGGCATAGGTATCTTTTTTAAAAGGTGGACTCGAGTCTTTCACAGCTGTATACGTACCCAATACTTTGGGATCAAAGTCCTCGTAGTTCGGGTTGGGATTGATTAATCATAGGTAATTTAATAAAAGAGGTGAACTCAAACCTTTCTCGGCCACCCACATACCCAATACTTTGTAAAGAAAGTCTGTGTAGCTCGGGTTCGAGATTGATTATTAATAGGTATTTTTTATTAAAGGTGGACTCAAGCCTTTCTCGGGTACCTACATAACCAATATATTGCGATCAAAGTCCACGTAGATTCGGGTTGGAGATTGATTAGCCATAGGTATGTTTATTAAAATGTGGACTCGAGCCTTTCATAGCTGTATAAGTACCCAATACTTTGGGATCAAAGTGCGGTTAGTTCGGGTTGGGATTGATTAATCATAGGTAATTTAATAAAAGAGGTGAACTCAAACCTTTCTCGGCCACCCACATAACCAATATTTTGTAAAGGAAGTCCGTGTAGCTCGGGTTCGAGATTGATTACTAATAGGTATTTTTTATTAAAGGTGGACTCAAGCCTTTCTCGGCTACCTAAATACCCAATATTTTGCGATCAAAGTCCGTGTAGTTTGGGGTTGGAGATTATATAGGCATAGGTATCTTTTTTAAAAGGTGGACTCGAGCTTTTCACGAGTATATACGTACCCAATACTTTGGGATCAAAGTCCTCGTAGTTCGGGTTGGGATTGATTAATCATAGGTAATTTAATAAAAGAGGTGAACTCAAACCTTTCTCGGCCACCCACATACCCAATATTTTGTAAAGAAAGTCTGTGTAGCTCGGGTTCGAGATTGATTATTAATAGGTATTTTTTATTAAAGGTGGACTCAAGCCTTTCTCGGCTACCTAAATACCCAATATTTTGCGATCAAAGTCCGTGTAGTTTGGGGTTGGAGATTATATAGGCATAGGTATCTTTTTTAAAAGGTGGACTCGAGCCTGTCACAGCTGTATACGTACCCAATAGTCTGCGATCAAAGTCCTCGTAGTTTGGGTTGGGATGTATTATTCATCAGTAATTTAATAAAAGAGGTGAACTCAAACCTTTCTCTCGCTACCCACGTACCCAATATTTTGTAATGAAAGTCCGTGTAGTTCGGATTTGAGATTGATTATTAATAGGTATTTTTTATTAAAGGTGGACTCAAGCCTTTCTCGGCTACCTACATACCCAATATTTTGCGATCAAAGTCCACGTAAATTCGGGTTGGAGATTGATTAGCCATAGGTATGTTTATAAAAATATGGACTCGAGCCTTTCACGAGTTGTATAAGTACCCAATACTTTGGGACAAAGTGCGGTTAGTTCGGGTTGGGATTGATTAATCATAGGTAATTTAATAAAAGAGGTGAACTCAAACCTTTCTCGGCCACCTATATACCCAATATTTTGTAAAGAAAGTCCGTGTAGCTCGGGTTCGAGATTGATTATAAATAGGTATTTTTTATTAAAGGTGGACTCAAGCCTTTCTCGGCTACCTACATACCCAATATTTTACGATCAAAGTCCGTGTATTTTGGGGTTGGAGATTATATAGGCATAGGTATCTTTTTTAAAAGGTGTACTCGAGTCTTTCACAGCTGTATATGTACCCAATACTTTGGGATCAAAGTCCTCGTAGTTCGGGTTGGGATTGATTATTCATCGGTAATTTAATGAAAGAGGTGAACTCAAACCTTTCTCGGCTACCCACGTACCCAATATTTTGTAATGAAAGTCCGTGTAGTTCCGGTTCGAGATTTATTATTAATAGGTATTGTTTATTAAAGGTGGAATCAAGCCTTTCTCGGCTACCTACATACCCAATATTTTGCGATCAAAGTCCTTGTAGTTTGGGGTTGGAGATTATATAGGCATAGGTATCTTTTTTAAAAGGTGGACTCGAGCCTTTCACAGCGTATACGTACCTAATACTTTGGGATCAAAGTCCTCGTAGTTCGGGTTGGGATTGATTATTCATCGGTAATTTAATGGAAGAGGTGAACCGAAACCTTTCTCATCTACTCACGTACCCAATATTTTGTAATGAAAGTCCGTGTAGTTCGGGTTCGAGATTGATTATTAATAGGTATTTTTATTAAAGGTTGACTCATGCCTTTCTTGGTTAACTATATACCCAATAACTTGTGATCAAAGTCCGCGTAGATTCGGGTTGGAGATTATGTAGGCGTAGGTATCTTTTTTGAAAGGTGGACTCGAGCCTGCATAGCTGTATACGTACCCAATACTCTGCGATCAAAGTCCTCGTAGTTCGGGTTGGGATGTATTATTCATCAGTAATTTAATCAAAGAGGTGAACTCAAACCTTTCTCTGCTACCCACGTACCCAATATTTTGTAATGAAAGTCCGTGTAGTTCGGATTCGAGATTGATTATTAATAGGTATTTTTTATTAAAGGTGGACTGAAGCCTTTCTCGGCTACCTACATACCCAATATTTTGCGATCAAAGTCCATGTAAATTCGGGTTGGAGATTGATTAGCCATAGTTATGTTTATTAAAATATGGACTCGAGCCTTTCACGGTATATAAGTACCCAATACTTTGGGACAAAGTGCGGTTAGTTCGGGTTGGGATTGATTAATCATAGGTAATTTAATAAAAGAGGTGAACTCAAACTTTTCTCGGCCACCTACATACCCAATATTTTGTAAAGAAAGTCCGTGTAGCTCGGGTTCGAGATTGATTATTAATAGGTATTTTTTATTAAAGGTGAACTCAAGCCTTTCTCGCCTACCTACATACCCAATATTTTATGATGAAAGTCCGTGTATTTTGGGGTTGGAGATTATATAGGCATAGGTATCTTTTTTAAAAGGTGGACTCGAGTCTTTCACAAACTGTATATGTACCCAATACTTTGGGATCAAAGTCTTCGTAGTTCGGGTTGGGATTGATTATTCATCGGTAATTTAATGAAAGAGGTGAACTCAAACCTTTCTCGGCTACCCACGTACCCAATATTTTGTAATGAAAGTCCGTGTAGTTCCGGTTCGAGATTGATTATTAATAGGTATTTTTTATTAAAGGTGGACTCAAGCCTTTCTCGGCTACCTACATACCCAATATTTTGCGATCAAAGTCCTTGTCGTTTGGGGTTGGAGATTATATAGGCGTAGGTATCTTTTTTAAAAGGTGGACTCGAGCCTTTCACGACCGTATACGTACCCAATACTTTGGGATCAAAGTCCTCGTAGTACGGGTTGAGATTAATTATTCATCGGTAATTTAATGGAAGAGGTGAACTCGAAACCTTTCTCGGCTACTCACGTACCCAATATTTTGTAATGAAAGTCCGTGTAGTTCGGGTTCGAGATTGATTATTAATAGGTATTTTTTATTAAAGGTTGACTCATGCCTTTCTTGGTTGCCTATATACCCAATAACTTGCGATCAAAGTCCGCGTAGATTCGGGTTGGAGATTAAGTAGGCATAGGTATCTTTTTTGAAAGGTGGACTCGAGCCTGTCATAGCTGTATACGTACCCAATACTCTGCAATCAAAGTCCTCGTAGTTCGGGTTGGGATGTATTATTCATCAGTAATTTAATCAAAGAGGTGAACTCAAACCTTTCTCTGCTACCCACATACCCAATATTTTGTAATGAAAGTCCGTGTAGTTCGGATTCGAGATTGATTATTAATAGGTATTTTTTATTAAAGGTGGACTCAAGCCTTTCTCGGCTACATACATACCCAATATTTTGCGATCAAAGTCCGCGTAAATTCGGGTTGGAGATTGATTAGCCATAGGTATGTTTATTAAAATATGGACTCGAGCCTTTCACAGCTGTATAAGTACCCAATACTTTGGGACAAAGTGCGCTTAGTTCGGGTTGGAATTGATTAATCATAGGTAATTTAATAAAAGAGGTGAACTCAAACCTTTCTCGGCCACCTACATACCCAATATTTTGTAAAGAAAGTCCGTGTAGCTCGGGTTCGAGATTGATTATTAATAGGTATTTTTTATTAAAGGTGGACTCAAGCCTTTCTCGGCTACCTACATACCCAATATTTTACGATCAAAGTCCGTGTATTTTGGGGTTGGAGATTATATAGGCATAGGTGTCTTTTTTGAAAGGTGGACTCGAGCCTGTCATAGCTGTATACGTACCCAATACTCGGCGATCAAAGTCCTCGTAGTTCGGGTTGGGATGTATTATTCATCAGTAATTTAATAAAAGAGGTGAACTCAAACCTTTCTCGGCTACCCACGTTTCGAATTTAATAAAAGAGGTGAACTCAAACCTTTCTCGGCTACCCACGTACCCAATATTTTGTAATGAAAGTCCGTGTAGTTCGGATTCGAGATTGATTATTAATTGGTATTTTTTATTAAAGGTGCACTCAAGCCTTTCTCGGCTACCTACATACCCAATATTTTGCGATCAAAGTCCTTGTAGTTTGGGGTTGGAGATTATATAGGCATCAGTATCTTTTTTAAAAGGTGGACTCGAGTCTTTCACGAGTACTGTATACGTACCCAATATTTTGGGATCAAAGTCCTTGTAGTTTGGGGTTGGAGATTATATAGGCATAGGTATGTTTTTTAAAAGGTGGACTCGAGCCTTTCACAGTACGTATACGTACCCAATACTTTGGGATCAAAGTCCTCGTAGTTCGGGTTGGGATTGGTTATTCATCGGTAATTTAATGGAAGAGGTGAACTGAAACCTTTCTCGGCTACTCACATACCCAATATTTTGTAATGAAAGTCCGCGTAGTTCGGGTTCGAGATTGATTATTAATAGGTATTTTTTATTAAAGGTTGACTCATGCGTTTCTTGGTTGCCTATATACCCAATAACTTGCGATCAAAGTCCGCATAGATTCGGGTTGGAGATTAAGTAGGCATAGGTATCTTTTTTGAAAGGTGGACTCGAGCCTGTTATAGCTGTATACGTACCAAATACTCTGCGATCAAAGTCCTCGTAGTTCGGGTTGGGATGTATTATTCATCAGTAATTTAATCAAAGAGGTGAACTCAAACCTTTCTCTGCTACCCACGTACCCAATATTTTGTAATGAAAGTCCGTGTAGTTCGGATTCGAGATTGATTATTAATAGGTATTTTTTATTAAAGGTGGACTCAAGCCTTTCTCGGCTACATACATACCCAATATTTTGCGATCAAAGTCCGCGTAAATTCGGGTTGGAGATTGATTAGCCATAGGTATGTTTATTAAAATATGGACTCGAGCCTTTCACAGCTGTATAAGTACCCAATAATTTGGGACAAAGTGCGCTTAGTTCGGGTTGGGATTGATTAATCATAGGTAATTTAATAAAAGAGGTGAACTCAAACCTTTCTCGGCCACCTACATACCCAATATTTTGTAAAGAAAGTCCGTGTAGCTCGGGTTCGAGATTGATTATTAATAGGTATTTTTTATTAAAGGTGGACTCAAGCCTTTCTCGGCTACCTACATACCCAATATTTTACGATCAAAGTCCGTGTATTTTGGGGTTGGAGATTATATAGGCATAGGTGTCTTTTTTGAAAGGTGGACTCGAGCCTGTCATAGCTGTATACGTACCCAATACTCTGCGATCAAAGTCCTCGTAGTTCGGGTTGGGATGTATTATTCATCAGTAATTTAATCAAAGAGGTGAACTCAAACCTTTCTCGGCTACCCACGTACCGAATATTTTGTAATGAAAGTCCGTGTAGTTCCGGTTCGAGATTGATTATTAATAGGTATTTTTTATTAAAGGTGGACTCAAGCCTTTCTCGGCTACCTACATACCCAATGATTTGCGATCAAAGTCCTTGTAGTTTGGGGTTGGAGATTATATAGGCATAGGTATCTTTTTTAAAAGGTGGACTCGAGCCTTTCACAGCTGTATACGTACCCAATACTTTGGGATCAAAGTCCTTGTAGTTCGGGTTGGGATTGATTATTCATCGGTAATTTAATAAAAGAGGTGAACTCAAACCTTTCTCGGCTACCCACGTACCCAATATTTTGTAATGAAAGTCCGTGTAGTTCGGATTCGAGATTGATTATTAATTGGTATTTTTTATTAAAGGTGGACTCAAGCCTTTCTCGGCTACCTACATACCCAATATTTTGCGATCAAAGTCCTTGTAGTTTGGGGTTGGAGATTATATAGGCATCGGTATCTTTTTTAAAAGGTGGACTCGAGTCTTTCACGGTGTATACGTACCTACGTACCCAATATTTTGGGATCAAAGTCCTTGTAGTTTGGGGTTGGAGATTATATAGGCATAGGTATCTTTTTTAAAAGGTGGACTCGAGCCTTTCACAGCTGTATACGTACCCAATACTTTGGGATCAAAGTCCTCGTAGTTCGGGTTGGGATTGGTTATTCATCGGTAATTTAATGGAAGAGGTGAACTGAAACCTTTCTCGGCTACTCACATACCCAATATTTTGTAATGAAAGTCCGTGTAGTTCGGGTTCGAGATTGATTATTAATAGGTATTTTTTATTAAAGGTTGACTCATGCGTTTCTTGGTTGCCTATATACCCAATAACTTGCGATCAAAGTCCGCGTAGATTCGGGTTGGAGATTAAGTAGGCATAGGTATCTTTTTTGAAAGGTGGACTCGAGCACATTATAGCTGTATACGTACCCAATATTCTGCGATCAAAGTCCTCGTAGTTCGGGTTGGGATGTATTATTCATCAGTAATTTAATCAAAGAGGTGAACTCAAACCTTTCTCGGCTACCCACGTACCCAATATTTTGTAATGAAAGTCCGTGTAGTTCCGGTTCGAGATTGATTATTAATAGGTATTTTTTATTAAAGGTGGACTCAAGCCTTTCTCGGCTACCTACATACCCAATATTTTGCGATCAAAGTCCTCGTAGTTCGGGTTGGGATTGATTATTCATTGGTAATTTAATGGAAGAGGTGAACTGAAACCTTTCTCGGCTACTCACGTACCCAATATTTTGTAATGAAAGAACGTGTAGTTCGGGTTCGAGATTGATTATTAATAGGTATTTTTTATTAAAGATTGACTCATGCCTTTCTTGGTTGCCTATATACCCAATAACTTGCGATCAAAGTCCGCGTAGATTCAAGTTGGAGATTAAGTAGGCATAGCTATCTTTTTTGAAAGGTGGACTCGAGCCTGTCATAGCTGTATACGTACCCAATACTCTGCGATCAAAGTCCTCGTAGTTCGGGTTGGGATGTATTATTCATCAGTAATTTAATAAAAGAGGTGAACTCAAATCTTTCTCTGCTACCCACGTACCCAATATTTTGTAATGAAAGTCCGTGTAGTTCGGATTCGAGATTGATTATTAATAGGTATTTTTTATTAAAGGTGGACTCAAGCTTTTCTCGGCTACCTACATACCCAATATTTTGCGATCAAAGTCCGCGTAAATTCGGGTTGGAGATTGATTAGCCATAGGTATGTTTATAAAAATATGGACTCGAGCCTTTCACGGCTATATAAGTACCCAATACTTTGGGACAAAGTGCGGTTAGTTCGGGTTGGGATTGATTAATCATAGGTAATTTAATAAAAGAGGTGAACTCAAACCTTTCTCGGCCACCTATATACCCAATATTTTGTAAAGAAAGTCCGTGTAGCTCGGGTTCGAGATTGATTATAAATAGGTATTTTTTATTAAAGGTGGACTCAAGCCTTTCTCGGCTACCTACATACCCAATATTTTACGATCAAAGTCCGTGTATTTTGGGGTTGGAGATTATATAGGCATAGGTATCTTTTTAAAAAGGTGTACTCGAGTCTTTCACAGCTGTATATGTACCCAATACTTTGGGATCAAAGTCCTCGTAGTTCGGGTTGGGATTGATTATTCATCGGTAATTTAATGAAAGAGGTGAACTCAAACCTTTCTCGGCTACCCACGTACCCAATATTTTGTAATGAAAGTCCGTGTAGTTCCGGTTCGAGATTTATTATTAATAGGTATTGTTTATTAAAGGTGGAATCAAGCCTTTCTCGGCTACCTACATACCCAATATTTTGCGATCAAAGTCCTTGTAGTTTGGGGTTGGAGATTATATAGGCATAGGTATCTTTTTTAAAAGGTGGACTCGAGCCTTTCACAGCTGTATACGTACCTAATACTTTGGGATCAAAGTCCTCGTAGTTTGGGTTGGGATTGATTATTCATCGGTAATTTAATGGAAGAGGTGAACTGAAACCTTTCTCAGCTACTCACGTACCCAATATTTTGTAATGAAAGTCCGTGTAGTTCGGATTCGAGATTGATTATTAATAGGTATTTTTTATTAAAGGTGGACTCAAGCTTTTCTCGGCTACCTACATACCCAATATTTTGCGATCAAAGTCCGCGTAAATTCGGGTTGGAGATTGATTAGCCATAGGTATGTTTATAAAAATATGGACTCGAGCCTTTCACAGCTATATAAGTACCCAATACTTTGGGACAAAGTGCGGTTAGTTCGGGTTGGGATTGATTAATCATAGGTAATTTAATAAAAGAGGTGAACTCAAACCTTTCTCGGCCACCTATATACCCAATATTTTGTAAAGAAAGTCCGAGTAGCTCGGGTTCGAGATTGATTATAAATAGGTATTTTTTATTAAAGGTGGACTCAAGCCTTTCTCGGCTACCTACATACCCAATATTTTACGATCAAAGTCCGTGTATTTTGGGGTTGGAGATTATATAGGCATAGGTATCTTTTTAAAAAGGTGTACTCGAGTCTTTCACAACAGTATATGTACCCAATACTTTGGGATCAAAGTCCTCGTAGTTCGGGTTGGGATTGATTATTCATCGGTAATTTAATGAAAGAGGTGAACTCAAACCTTTCTCGGCTACCCACGTACCCAATATTTTGTAATGAAAGTCCGTGTAGTTCCGGTTCGAGATTGATTATTAATAGGTATTTTTTATTAAAGGTGGACTCAAGCCTTTCTCGGCTATCTACATACCCAATATTTTGCGATCAAAGTCCATGTCGTTTGGGGTTGGAGATTATATAGGCGTAGGTATCTTTTTTAAAAGGTGGACTCGAGCCTTTCACAGCTGTATACGTACCCAATACTTTGGGATCAAAGTCCTCGTAGTACGGGTTGAGATTGATTATTCATCGGTAATTTAATGGAAGAGGTGAACTGAAACCTTTCTCGGCTACTCACGTACCCAATATTTTGTAATGAAAGTCCGTGTAGTTCGGGTTCGAGATTGATTATTAATAGGTATTTTTTATTAAAGGTTGACTCATGCCTTTCTTGGTTGCCTATATACCCAATAACTTGCGATCAAAGTCCGCGTAGATTCGGGTTGGAGATTAAGTAGGCATAGGTATCTTTTTTGAAAGGTGGACTCGAGCTCGTCATAGGCTCGTATACGTACCCAATACTCGCGATCAAAGTCCTCGTAGTTCGGGTTGGGATGTATTATTCATCGGTAATTTAATCAAAGAGGTGAACTCAAACCTTTCTCTCGCTACCCACGTACCCAATATTTTGTAATGAAAGTCCGTGTAGTTCGGATTCGAGATTGATTATTAATAGGTATTTTTTATTAAAGGTGGACTCAAGCCTTTCTCGGCTACATACATACCCAATATTTTGCGATCAAAGTCCGCGTAAATTCGGGTTGGAGATTGATTAGCCATAGGTATGTTTATTAAAATATGGACTCGAGCCTTTCACAGTCGTATAAGTACCCAATACTTTGGGACAAAGTGCGCTTAGTTCGGGTTGGGATTGATTAATCATAGGTAATTTAATAAAAGAGGTGAACTCAAACCTTTCTCGGCCACCTACATACCCAATATTTTGTAAAGAAAGTCCGTGTAGCTCGGGTTCGAGATTGATTATTAATAGGTATTTTTTATTAAAGGTGGACTCAAGCCTTTCTCGGCTACCTACATACCCAATATTTTACGATCAAAGTCCGTGTATTTTGGGGTTGGAGATTATATAGGCATAGGTGTCTTTTTTGAAAGGTGGACTCGAGCCTGTCATAGCTGTATACGTACCCAATACTCGGCGATCAAAGTCCTCGTAGTTCGGGTTGGGATGTATTATTCATCGATAATTTAATCAAAGAGGTGAACTCAAACCTTTCTCTCGCTACCCACGTACCCAATATTTTGTAATGAAAGTCCGTGTAGTTCGGATTCGAGATTGATTATTAATAGGTATTTTTTATTAAAGGTGGACTCAAGCCTTTCTCGGCTACATACATACCCAATATTTTGCGATCAAAGTCCGCGTAAATTCGGGTTGGAGATTGATTAGCCATAGGTATGTTTATTAAAATATGGACTCGAGCCTTTCACAGCTGTATAAGTACCCAATACTTTGGGACAAAGTGCGCTTAGTTCGGGTTGGGATTGATTAATCATAGGTAATTTAATAAAAGAGGTGAACTCAAACCTTTCTCGGCCACCTACATACCCAATATTTTGTAAAGAAAGTCCGTGTAGCTCGGGTTCGAGATTGATTATTAATAGGTATTTTTTATTAAAGGTGGACTCAAGCCTTTCTCGGCTACCTACATACCCAATATTTTACGATCAAAGTCCGTGTATTTTGGGGTTGGAGATTATATAGGCATAGGTGTCTTTTTTGAAAGGTGGACTCGAGCCCGTCATAGCCGTATACGTACCCAATACTCGCGATCAAAGTCCTCGTAGTTCGGGTTGGGATGTATTATTCATCAGTAATTTAATCAAAGAGGTGAACTCAAACCTTTCTCGGCTACCCACGTACCGAATATTTTGTAATGAAAGTCCGTGTAGTTCCGGTTCGAGATTGATTATTAATAGGTATTTTTTATTAAAGGTGGACTCAAGCCTTTCTCGGCTACCTACATACCCAATGATTTGCGATCAAAGTCCTTGTAGTTTGGGGTTGGAGATTATATAGGCATAGGTATCTTTTTTAAAAGGTGGACTCGAGCCTTTCACAGCTGTATACGTACCCAATACTTTGGGATCAAAGTCCTCGTAGTTCGGGTTGGGATTGATTATTCATCGGTAATTTAATAAAAGAGGTGAACTCAAACCTTTCTCGGCTACCCACGTACCCAATATTTTGTAATGAAAGTCCGTGTAGTTCGGATTCGAGATTGATTATTAATTGGTATTTTTTATTAAAGGTGGACTCAAGCCTTTCTCGGCTACCTACATACCCAATATTTTGCGATCAAAGTCCTTGTAGTTTGGGGTTGGAGATTATATAGGCATCGGTATCTTTTTTAAAAGGTGGACTCGAGTCTTTCACAGCTGTATACGTACCCAATATTTTGGGATCAAAGTCCTTGTAGTTTGGGGTTGGAGATTATATAGGCATAGGTATCTTTTTTAAAAGGTGGACTCGAGCCTTTCACAGCTGTATACGTACCCAATACTTTGGGATCAAAGTCCTCGTAGTTCGGGTTGGGATTGGTTATTCATCGGTAATTTAATGGAAGAGGTGAACTGAAACCTTTCTCGGCTACTCACATACCCAAGATTTTGTAATGAAAGTCCGTGTAGTTCGGGTTCGAGATTGATTATTAATAGGTATTTTTTATTAAAGGTTGACTCATGCGTTTCTTGGTTGCCTATATACCCAATAACTTGCGATCAAAGTCCGCGTAGATTCGGGTTGGAGATTAAGTAGGCATAGGTATCTTTTTTGAAAGGTCGACTCGAGCCTGTTATAGCTGTATACGTACCCAATACTCTGCGATCAAAGTCCTCGTAGTTCGGGTTGGGATGTATTATTCATCAGTAATTTAATCAAAGAGGTGAACTCAAACCTTTCTCTGCTACCCACATACCCAATATTTTGTAATGAAAGTCCGTGTAGTTCGGATTCGAGATTGATTATTAATAGGTATTTTTTATTAAAGGTGGACTCAAGCCTTTCTCGGCTACCTACATACCCAATATTTTGCGATCAAAGGCCGCGTAAATTCGGGTTGGAGATTGATTAGCCATAGGTATGTTTATTAAAATATGGACTCGAGCCTTTCACAGCTGTATAAGTACCCAATACTTTGGGACAAAGTGCGCTTAGTTCGGGTTGGGATTGATTAATCATAGGTAATTTAATAAAAGAGGTGAACTCAAACTTTTCTCGGCCACCTACATACCCAATATTTTGTAAAGAAAGTCCGTGTAGCTCGGGTTCGAGAGTGATTATTAATAGGTATTTTTTATTAAAGGTGGACTCAAGTCGTTCTCGGCTACCTAAATACCCAATATTTTGTGATCAAAGTCCGTGTAGTTTGGGGTTGGAGATTATATAGGCATAGGTATCTTTTTTAAAAGGTGGACTCGAGCCTTTCACAGCTGTATACGTACCCAATACTTTGGGATCAAAGTCCTCGTAGTTCGGGTTGGGATTGATTATTCATCGGTAATTTAATAAAAGAGGTGAACTCAAACCTTTCTCGGCTACCCACGTACCCAATATTTTGTAATGAAAGTCCGTGTAGTTCGGATTCGAGATTGATTATTAATTGGTATTTTTTATTAAAGGTGGACTCAAGCCTTTCTCGGCTACCTACATACCCAATATTTTGCGATCAAAGTCCTTGTAGTTTGGGGTTGGAGATTATATAGGCATCGGTATCTTTTTTAAAAGGTGGACTCGAGTCTTTCACAGCTGTATACGTACCCAATATTTTGGGATCAAAGTCCTTGTAGTTTGGGGTTGGAGATTATATAGGCATAGGTATCTTTTTTAAAAGGTGGACTCGAGCCTTTCACAGCTGTATACGTACCCAATACTTTGGGATCAAAGTCCTCGTAGTTCGGGTTGAGATTGGTTATTCATCGGTAATTTAATGGAAGAGGTGAACTGAAACCTTTCTCGGCTACTCACATACCCAATATTTTGTAATGAAAGTCCGTGTAGTTCGGGTTCGAGATTGATTATTAATAGGTATTTTTTATTAAAGGTTGACTCATGCGTTTCTTGGTTGCCTATATACCCAATAACTTGCGATCAAAGTCCGCGTAGATTCGGGTTGGAGATTAAGTAGGCATAGGTATCTTTTTTTAAAGGTGGACTCGAGCCTGTTATAGCTGTATACGTACCCAATACTCTGCGATCAAAGTCCTCGTAGTTCGGGTTGGGATGTATTATTCATCGCAATTTAATCAAAGAGGTGAACTCAAACCTTTCTCTGCTACCCACATACCCAATATTTTGTAATGAAAGTCCGTGTAGTTCGGATTCGAGATTGATTATTAATAGGTATTTTTTATTAAAGGTGGACTCAAGCCTTTCTCGGCTACCTACATACCCAATATTTTGCGATCAAAGTCCGCGTAAATTCGGGTTGGAGATTGATTAGGCATAGGTATGTTTATTAAAATATGGACTCGAGCCTTTCACATCTGTATAAGTACACAATACTTTGGGACAAAGTGCGCTAAGTTCGGGTTGGGATTGATTAATCATAGGTAATTTAATAAAAGAGGTGAACTCAAACTTTTCTCGGCCACCTACATACCCAATATTTTGTAATGAAAGTCCGTGTAGTTCGGATTCGAGATTGATTATTAATAGGTATTTTTTATTAAAGGTGGACTCAAGCCTTTCTCGGCTACCTACATACCCAATATTTTACGATCAAAGTCCGTGTATTTTGGGGTTGGAGATTATATAGGCATAGGTATCTTTTTTTAAAGGTGGACTCGAGCCTGTCATAGCTGTATACGTACCCAATACTCTGCGATCAAAGTCCTCGTAGTTCGGGTTGGGATGTATTATTCATCAGTAATTTAATCAAAGAGGTGAACTCAAACCTTTCTCGGCTACCCACGTACCCAATATTTTGTAATGAAAGTCCGTGTAGTTCCGGTTCGAGATTGATTATTAATAGGTATTTTTTATTAAAGGTGGACTCAAGCCTTTCTCGGCTACCTACATACCCAATATTTTGCGATCAAAGTCCTTGTAGTTTGGGGTTGGAGATTATATAGGCATAGGTATTTTTTTTAAAAGGTGGACTCGAGCCTTTCACAGCTGTATACGTACCCAATACTTTGGGATCAAAGTCCTCGTAGTTTTGGTTGGGATTGATTATTCATCGGTAATTTAATGGAAGAGGTGAACTGAAACCTTTCTCGGCTACTCACGTACCCAATATTTTGTAATGAAAGTCCGTGTAGTTCGGGTTCGAGATTGATTATTAATAGGTATTTTTTATTAAAGGTTGACTCATGCCTTTCTTGGTTGCCTATATACCCAATAACTTGCGATCAAAGTCCGCGTAGATTCGGGTTGGAGATTAAGTAGGCATAGGTATCTTTTTTGAAAGGTGGACTCGAGCCTGTCATAGCTGTATACGTACCCAATACTCTGCGATCAAATTCCTCGTAGTTCGGGTTGGGCTGTATTATTCATCAGTAATTTAATCAAAGAGGTGAACTCAAACCTTTCTCTGCTACCCACATACCCAATATTTTGTAATGAAAGTCCGTGTAGTTCGGATTCGAGATTGATTATTAATAGGTATTTTTTATTAAAGGTGGACTCAAGCCTTTCTCGGCTACCTACATACCCAATATTTTGCGATCAAAGTCCGCGTAAATTCGGGTTGGAGATTGATTAGCTATAGGTATGTTTATTAAAATATGGACTCGAGCCTTTTACAGCTGTATAAGTACCCAATACTTTGGGACAAAGTGCGCTTAGTTCGGGTTGGGATTGATTAATCATAGGTAATTTAATAAAAGAGGTGAACTCAAACTTTTCTCGGCCACATACATACCCAATATTTTGTAAAGAAAGTCCGTGTAGCTCGGGTTCGAGATTGATTATTAATAGGTATTTTTTATTAAAGGTGGACTCAAGCCTTTCTCGGCTACCTACATACCCAATATTTTACGATCAAAGTCCGTGTATTTTGGGGTTGGAGATTATATAGGCATAGGTATCTTTTTTGAAACGTGGACTCGAGCCTGTCATAGCTGTATACGTACCCAATACTCTGCGATCAAAGTCCTCGTAGTTCGGGTTGGGATGTATTATTCATCAGTAATTTAATCAAAGAGGTGAACTCAAACCTTTCTCGGCTACCCACGTACCCAATATTTTGTAATGAAAGTCCGTGTAGTTCCGGTTCGAGATTGATTATTAATAGGTATTTTTTATTAAAGGTGGACTCAAGCCTTTCTCGGCTACCTACATACCCAATATTTTGCGATCAAAGTCCTTGTAGTTTGGGGTTGGAGATTATATAGGCATAGGTATCTTTTTTAAAAGGTGGACTCGAGCCTTTCACAGCTGTATACGTACCCAATACTTTGGGATCAAAGTCCTCGTAGTTCGGGTTGGGATTGATTATTCATCGGTAATTTAATGGAAGAGGTGAACTGAAACCTTTCTCGGCTACTCACGTACCCAATATTTTGTAATGAAAGTCCGTGTAGTTCGGGTTCGAGATTTATTATTAATAGGTATTTTTTATTAAAGGTTGACTCATGCCTTTCTTGGTTGCCTATATACCCAATAACTTGCGATCAAAGTCCGCGTAGATTCGGGTTGGAGATTATGTAGGCATAGGTATCTTTTTTGAAAGGTGGACTCGAGCCTCGTCATAGCTGTATACGTACCGAATACTCTGCGATCAAAGTCCTCGTAGTTCGGGTTGGGATGTATTATTCATCAGTAATTTAATCAAAGAGGTGAACTCAAACCTTTCTCTGCTACCCACGTACCCAGTATTTTGTAATGAAAGTCCGTGTAGTTCCGGTTCGAGATTGATTATTAATAGGTATTTAGGTATTTTTATTAAAGGTGGACTCAAGCCTTTCTCGGCTACCTACATACCCAATATTTTGCGATCAAAGTCCTTTTAGTTTTGGGTTGGAGATTATATAGGCATAGGTATCTTTTTTAAAAGGTGGACTCGAGCCTTTCACAGCTGTATACGAACCCAATACTTTGGGATCAAAGTCCTGGTATTTCGGGTTGGGATTGATTATTCATCGGTAATTTAATGGAAGAGGTGAACTGAAACCTTTCTCGGCTACTCACGTACCCAATATTTTGTAATGAAAGTCCGTGTAGTTCGGGTTCGAGATTGATTATTAATAGGTATTTTTTATTAAAGGTTGACTCATGCCTTTCTTGGTTGCCTATATACCCAATAACTTGCGATCAAAGTCCGCGTAGATTCGGGTTGGAGATTATGTAGGCATAGGTATCTTTTTTAAAAGGTGGACTCGAGCCTGTCATAGCTGTATACGTACCCAATACTCTGCGATCAAAGTCCTCGTAGTTCAGGTTGGGATGTATTATTCATCAGTAATTTAATCAAAGAGGTGAACTAAAACCTTTCTCTGCTACCCACGTACCCAATATTTTGTAATGAAAGTCCGTGTAGTTCGGATTCGAGATTGATTATTAATAGGTATTTTTTATTAAAGGTGGACTCAAGCCTTTCTCGGCTACCTACATACCCAATATTTTGCGATCAAAGTCCGCGTAAATTCGGGTTGGAGATTGATTAGCCATAGGTATGTTTATTAAAATATGGACTCGAGCCTTTCACATGGTATAAGTACCCAATACTTTGGGACAAAGTGCGGTTAGTTCGGGTTGGGATTGATTAATCATAGGTAATTTAATAAAAGAGGTGAACTCAAACCTTTCTCGGCCACCTACATACCCAATATTTTGTAAAGAAAGTCCGTGTAGCTCGGGTTCGAGATTGATTATTAATAGGTATTTTTTATTAAAGGTGGACTCAAGCCTTTCTCGGCTACCTACATACCCAATATTTTACGATCAAAGTCCGTGTATTTTGGGGTTGGAGATTATATAGGCATAGCTATCTTTTTTAAAAGGTGGACTCGAGTCTTTCACAGTATTGTATATGTACCCAATACTTTGGGATCAAAGTCTTCGTAGTTCGGGTTGGGATTGATTATTCATCGGTAATTTAATGAAAGAGGTGAACTCAAACCTTTCTCGGCTACCCACGTACCCAATATTTTGTAATGAAAGTCCATGTAGTTACGGTTCGAGATTGATTATTAATAGGTATTTTTTATTAAAGGTGGACTAAAGCCTTTCTCGGCTACCTACATACCCAATATTTTGCGATCAGTCCTTGTAGTTTGGGGTTGGAGATTATATAGGCATAGGTATCTTTTTTAAAAGGTGGACTCGAGCCTTTCACAGCTGTATACGTACCCAATACTTTGGGATCAAAGTCCTCGTAGTTCGGGTTGGGATTGATTATTCATCGGTAATTTAATGGAAGAGGTGAACTGAAACCTTTCTCGACTACTCACGTACCCAATATTTTGTAATGAAAGTCCGTGTAGTTCGGGTTCGAGATTGATTATTAATAGGTATTTTTTATTAAAGGTTGACTCATGCCTTTCTTGGTTGCCTATATACCCAATAACTTGCGATCAAAGTCCGCGTAGATTCGGGTTGGAGATTATGTAGGCATAGGTATCTTTTTTGAAAGGTGGACTCGAGCCTGTCATAGCTGTATACGTACGCAATAATCTGCGATCAAAGTCCTCGTAGTTCGGGTTGGGATGTATTATTCATCAGTAATTTAATCAAAGAGGTGAACTCAAACCTTTCTCTGCTACCGACGTACCCAATATTTTGTAATGAAAGTCCGTGTAGTTCCGGTTCGAGATTGATTATTAATAGGTATTTTTATTAAAGGTGGACTCAAGCCTTTCTCGGCTACCTACATACCCAATATTTTGCGATCAAAGTCCTTTTAGTTTGGGGCTGGAGGTTATATAGGCATAGGTATCTTTTTTAAAAGGTGGACTCGAGCCTTTCTCAGATGTATACGTACCCAATACTTTGGGATCAAAGTCCTCGTAGTTCGGGTTGAGATTGATTATTCATTGGTAATTTAATGGAAGAGGTGAACTGAAACCTTTCTCGGCTACTCACGTACCCAATATTTTGTAATGAAAGTCCGTGTAGTTCGGGTTCGAGATTGATTATTAATAGGTATTTTTTATTAAAGGTTGACTCATGCCTTTCTTGGTTGCCTATATACCCAATAACTTGCGATCAAAGTCCGCGTAGATTCGGGTTGGAGATTATGTAGGCATAGGTATCTTTTTTGAAAGGTGGACTCGAGCCTGTCATAGCTGTATACGTACCCAATACTCTGCGATCAAAGTCCTCGTAGTTCGGGTTGGGATGTATTATTCATCAGTAATTTAATCAAAGAGGTGAACTCAAACCTGTCTCTGCTACCCACGTACCCAATATTTTGTAATGAAAGTCCGTGTAGTTCGGATTCGAGATTGATTATTAATAGGTATTTTTTATTAAAGGTGGACTCAAGCCTTTCTCGGCTACCTACATACCCAATATTTTGCGATCAAAGTCCGTGTAAATTCGGGTTGGAGATTGATTAGCCATAGGTATGTTTATTAAAATATGGACTCGAGCCTTTCACAGCTGTATAAGTACCCAATACTTTGGGACAAAGTGCGGTTAGTTCGGGTTGGGATTGATTAATCATAGGTAATTTAATAAAAGAGGTGAACTCAAACCTTTCTCGGCCACCTACATACCCAATATTTTGTAAAGAAAGTCCGTGTAGCTCGGGTTCGAGATTGATTATTAATAGGTATTTTTTATTAAAGGTGGACTCAAGCCTTTCTCGGCTACCTACATACCCAATATTTTACGGTCAAAGTCCGTGTATTTTGGGGTTGGAGATTATATAGGCATAGCTATCTTTTTTAAAAGGTGGACTCGAGTCTTTCACAGCTGTATATGTACCCAATACTTTGGGATCAAAGTCTTCGTAGTTAGGGTTGGGATTGATTATTCATCGGTAATTTAATGAAAGTGGTGAACTCAAACCTTTCTCGGCTACCCACGTACCCAATATTTTGTAATGAAAGTCCATGTAGTTCCGGTTCGAGATTGATTATTAATAGGTATTTTTTATTAAAGGTGGACTCAAGCCTTTCTCGGCTACCTACATACCCAATATTTTGCGATCAAGTCCTTGTAGTTTGGGGTTGGAGATTATATAGGCATAGGTATCTTTTTTAAAAGGTGGACTCGAGCCTTTCACAGTACCGTATACGTACCCAATACTTTGGGATCAAAGTCCTCGTAGTTCGGGTTGGGATTGATTATTCATCGGTAATTTAATGGAAGAGGTGAACTCGAAACCTTTCTCGGCTACTCACGTACCCAATATTTTGTAATGAAAGTCCGTGTGGTTCGGGTTCGAGATTGATTATTAATAGGTATTTTTTATTAAAGGTTGACACATGCCTTTCTTGGTTGCCTATATACCCAATAACTTGCGATCAAAGTCCGCGTAGATTCGAGTTGGAGATTAAGTAGGCATAGGTATCTTTTTTGAAAGGTGGACTCGAGCCTGTCATAGCTGTATACGTACCCAATACTCTGCGATCAAAGTCCTCGTAGTTCGGGTTGGGATGTATTATTCATCAGTAATTTAATCAAAGAGGTGAACTCAAACCTATCTCTGCTACCCACATACCCAATATTTTGTAATGAAAGTCCGTGTAGTTCGGATTCGAGATTGATTATTAATAGGTATTTTTTATTGAAGGTGGACTCAAGCCTTTCTCGGCTACCTACATACCCAATATTTTGCGATCAAAGTCCGCGTAAATTCAGGTTGGAGATTGATTAGCCATAGGTATGTTTATTAAAATATGGACTCGAGCCTTTCACAGCTATATAAGTACCCAATACTTTGGGACAAAGTGCGCTTAGTTCGGGTTGGGATTGATTAATCATAGGTAATTTAATAAAAGAGGTGAACTCAAACTTTTCTCGGCCACCTACATACCCAATATTTTGTAAAGAAAGTCCGTGTAGCTCGGGTTCGAGATTGATTATTAATAGGTATTTTTTATTAAAGGTGGACTCAAGCCTTTCTCGGCTACCTACATACCCAATATTTTACGATCAAAGTCCGTGTATTTTGGGGTTGGAGATTATATAGGCATAGCTATCTTTTTTAAAAGGTGGACTCGAGTCTTTCACAGCTGTATATGTACCCAATACTTTGGGATCAAAGTCTTCGTAGTTCGGGTTGGGATTGATTATTCATCGGTAATTTAATGAAAGAGGTGAACTCAAACCTTTCTCGGCTACCCACGTACCCAATATTTTGTAATGAAAGTCCATGTAGTTCCGGTTCGAGATTGATTATTAATAGGTATTTTTTATTAAAGGTGGACTCAAGCCTTTCTCGGCTACCTACATACCCAATATTTTGCGATCAGTCCTTGTAGTTTGGGGTTGGAGATTATATAGGCATAGGTATCTTTTTTAAAAGGTGGACTCGAGCCTTTCACAGCTGTATACGTACCCAATACTTTGGGATCAAAGTCCTCGTAGTTCGGGTTGGGATTGATTATTCATCGGTAATTTAATGGAAGAGGTGAACTGAAACCTTTCTCGGCTACTCACGTACCCAATATTTTGTAATGAAAGTCCGTGTGGTTCGGGTTCGAGATTGATTATTAATAGGTATTTTTTATTAAAGGTTGACACATGCCTTTCTTGGTTGCCTATATACCCAATAACTTGCGATCAAAGTCCGCGTAGATTCGAGTTGGAGATTAAGTAGGCATAGGTATCTTTTTTGAAAGGTGGACTCGAGCCTGTCATAGCTGTATACGTACCCAATACTCTGCGATCAAAGTCCTTGTAGTTCGGGTTGGGATGTATTATTCATCAGTAATTTAATCAAAGAGGTGAACTCAAACCTATCTCTGCTACCCACATACCCAATATTTTGTAATGAAAGTCCGTGTAGTTCGGATTCGAGATTGATTATTAATAGGTATTTTTTATTGAAGGTGGACTCAAGCCTTTCTCGGCTACCTACATACCCAATATTTTGCGATCAAAGTCCGCGTAAATTCAGGTTGGAGATTGATTAGCCATAGGTATGTTTATTAAAATATGGACTCGAGCCTTTCACAGGCTATATAAGTACCCAATACTTTGGGACAAAGTGCGCTTAGTTCGGGTTGGGATTGATTAATCATAGGTAATTTAATAAAAGAGGTGAACTCAAACTTTTCTCGGCCACCTACATACCCAATATTTTGTAAAGAAAGTCCGTGTAGCTCGGGTTCGAGATTGATTATTAATAGGTATTTTTTATTAAAGGTGGACTCAAGCCTTTCTCGGCTACCTACATACCCAATATTTTACGATCAAAGTCCGTGTATTTTGGGGTTGGAGATTATATAGGCATAGCTATCTTTTTTAAAAGGTGGACTCGAGTCTTTCACAGCTGTATATGTACCCAATACTTTGGGATCAAAGTCTTCGTAGTTCGGGTTGGGATTGATTATTCATCGGTAATTTAATGAAAGAGGTGAACTCAAACCTTTCTCGGCTACCCACGTACCCAATATTTTGTAATGAAAGTCCATGTAGTTCCGGTTCGAGATTGATTATTAATAGGTATTTTTTATTAAAGGTGGACTCAAGCCTTTCTCGGCTACCTACATACCCAATATTTTGCGATCAAGTCCTTGTAGTTTGGGGTTGGAGATTATATAGGCATAGGTATCTTTTTTAAAAGGTGGACTCGAGCCTTTCACAGCTGTATACGTACCCAATACTTTGGGATCAAAGTCCTCGTAGTTCGGGTTGGGATTGATTATTCATCGGTAATTTAATAGAAGAGGTGAACTGAAACCTTTCTCGGCTACTCACGTACCCAATATTTTGTAATGAAAGTCCGTGTGGTTCGGGTTCGAGATTGATTATTAATAGGTATTTTTTATTAAAGGTTGACACATGCCTTTCTTGGTTGCCTATATACCCAATAACTTGCGATCAAAGTCCGCGTAGATTCGGGTTGGAGATTAAGTAGGCATAGTTATCTTTTTTGAAAGGTGGACTCGAGCCTGTCATAGCTGTATACGTACCCAATACTCTGCGATCAAAGTCCTCGTAGTTCGGGTTGGGATGTATTATTCATCAGTAATTTAATCAAAGAGGTGAACTCAAACCTTTCTCTGCTACCCACATACCCAATATTTTGTAATGAAAGTCCGTGCAGTTCAGATTCGAGATTGATTATTAATAGGTATTTTTTATTAAAGGTGGACTCAAGCCTTTCTCGGCTACCTACATACCCAATATTTTGCGATCAAAGTCCGCGGATATTCGGGTTGGAGATTGATTAGCCATAGGTATGTTTATTAAAATATGGACTCGAGCCTTTAACAGCTGTATAAGTACCCAATACTTTGGGACAAAGTGCGCTTAGTTCGGGTTGGGATTGATTAATCATAGGTAATTTAATAAAAGAGGTGAACTCAAACTTTTCTCGGCCACCTACATACCCAATATTTTGTAAAGAAAGTTTGTGTAGCTCGGGTTCGAGATTGATTATTAATAGGTATTTTTTATTAAAGGTGGACTCAAGCCTTTCTCGGCTACCTACATACCCAATATTTTACGATCAAAGTCCGTGTATTTTGGGGTTTGAGATTATATAGGCATAGGTATCTTTTTTAAAAGGTGGACTCGAGTCTTTCACAGCTGTATATGTACCCAATACTTTGGGATCAAAGTCTTCGTAGTTCGGGTTGGGATTGATTATTCATCGGTAATTTAATGAAAGAGGTGAACTCAAACCTTTCTCGGCTACCCACGTACCCAATATTTTGTAATGAAAGTCCGTGTAGTTCCGGTTCGAGATTGATTATTAATAGGTATTTTTTATTAAAGGTGGACTCAAGCCTTTCTCGGCTACCTACATACCCAATGATTTGCGATCAAAGTCCTTGTAGTTTGGGGTTGGAGATTATATAGGCATAGGTATCTTTTTTAAAAGGTGGACTCGAGCCTTTCACAATCGTATACGTACCCAATACTTTGGGATCAAAGTCCTCGTAGTTCGGGTTGGGATTGATTATTCATCGGTAATTTAATGGAAGAGGTGAACTGAAACCTTTCTCGGCTACTCACGTACCCAATATTTTGTAATGAAAGTCCGTGTAGTTCGGGTTCGAGATTGATTATTAATATGTATTTTCTATTAAAGGTTGACTCATGCCTTTCTTGGTTGCCTATATACCCAATAACTTGCGATCAAAGTCCGCGTAGATTCGGGATGGAGATTAAGTAGGCTTAGGTATCTTTTTTGAAAGGTGAACTCGAGCCTGTCAAAGCTGTATACGTACCCAATACTCTGCGATCAAAGTCCTCGTAGTTCGGGTTGGGATGTATTATTCATCAGTAATTTAATCAAAGAGGTGAACTCAAACCTTTCTCTGCTACCCACATACCCAATATTTTGTAATGAAAGTCCGTGTAGTTCGGATTCGAGATTGATTATTAATAGGTATTTTTTATTAAAGGTGGACTCAAGCCTTTCTCGGCTACCTACATACCCAATATTTTGCGATCAAAGTCCGTGTAGTTTGGGGTTGTAGATTATATAGGCATAGGTATCATTTTTAAAAAGTGGACTCGAGGTTTTCACAGCTATACACGTACCCAATACTTTGGGATCAAAGTCCTCGTAGTTTGGGTTGGGATTGATTATTCATCGGTAATTTAATGAAAGAGGTGAACTCAAACCTTTCTCGGCTACCCACGTACCCAATATTTTGTAATGAAAGTCCTTGTAGTTCCGGTTCGAGATTGATTATTAATAGGTATTTTTTATTAAAGGTGGACTCAAGCCTTTCTCGGCTACCTACATACCCAATATTTTGCGATCAAAGTCCGTGTAGTTTGGGGTTGTAGATTATATAGGCATAGGTATCATTTTTAAAAAGTGGACTCGAGGTTTTCACAGCTATACACGTACCCAATACTTTGGGATCAAAGTCCTCGTAGTTCGGGTTGGGATTGATTATTCATCGGTAATTTAATGGAAGAGGTGAACTGAAACCTTTCTCGGCTACTCACGTACCCAATATTTTGTAATGAAAGTCCGTGTAGTTCGGGTTCGAGATTGATTATTAATAGGTATTTTTTATTAAAGGTTGACTCATGCCTTTCTTGGTTGCCTATATACCCAATAACTTGCGATCAAAGTCCGCGTCGATTCGGGTTGGAGATTAAGTAGGCATAGGTATCTTTTTTGAAAGGTGGACTCGAGCCTGTCATAGCTGTATACGTACCCAATACTCTGCGATCAAAGTCCTCGTAGTTCGGGTTGGGATGTATTATTCATCGAGAATTTAATCAAAGAGGTGAACTCAAACCTTTCTCTGCTACCCACATACCCAATATTTTGTAATGAAAGTCCGTGTAGTTCGGATTCGAGATTGATTATTAATAGGTATTTTTTATTAAAGGTGGACTCAAGCCTTTCTCGGCTACCTACATACCCAATATTTTACGATCAAAGTCCGTGTATTTTGGGGTTTGAGATTATATAGGCATAGGTATCTTTTTTAAAAGGTGGACTCGAATCTTTCACAGCTGTATATGTACCCAATACTTTGGGATCAAAGTCTTCGTAGTTCGGGTTGGGATTGATTATTCATTGGTAATTTAATGAAAGAGGTGAACTCAAACCTTTCTCGGCTACCCACGTACCCAATATTTTGTAATGAAAGTCTGTGTAGTTCCGGTTCGAGATTGATTATTAATAGGTATTTTTTATTAAAGGTGGACTCAAGCCTTTCTCGGCTACCTACATACCCAATATTTTGCGTTCAAAGTCCTTGTAGTTTGGGGTTGGAGATTATATAGGCATAGGTATCTTTTTTAAAAGGTGGACTCGAGCCTTTCACAGCTGTATACGTACCCAATACATTGGGATCAAAGTCCTCGTAGTTCGGGTTGGGATTGATTATTCATCGGTAATTTAATGGAAGAGGTGAACTGAAACCTTTCTCGGCTACTCACGTACCCAATATGTTGTAATGAAAGTCCGTGTAGTTCGGGTTCGAGATTGATTATTAATATGTATTTTTTATTAAAGGTTGACTCATGCCTTTCTTGGTTGCCTATATACCCAATAACTTGCGATCAAAGTCTGCGTAGATTCGGGAAGGAGATTACGTAGGCATAGGTATCTTTTTTGAAAGGTGGACTCGAGCCTGTCAAAGCTGTATACGTACCCAATACTCTGCGATCAAAGTCCTCGTAGTTCGGGTTGGGATGTATTATTCATCAGTAATTTAATCAAAGAGGTGAACTCAAACCTTTCTCTGCTACCCACATACCCAATATTTTGTAATGAAAGTCCGTCTAGTTCGGATTCGAGATTGATTATTAATAGGTATTTTTTATTAAAGGTGGACTCAAGCCTTTCTCGGCTACCTACATACCCAATATTTTGCGATCAAAGTCCGTGTAGTTTTGGGTTGTAGATTATATAGGCATAGGTATCATTTTTAAAAAGTGGACTTGAGGTTTTCACAGCTATACACGTACCCAATACTTTGGGATCAAAGTCCTCGTAGTTCGGGTTGGGATTGATTATTCATCGGTAATTTAATGAAAGAGGTGAACTCAAACCTTTCTCGGTTACCCACGTACCAAATATTTTGTAATGAAAGTCCGTGTAGTTCCGGTTCGAGATTGATTATTAATAGGTATTTTTTATTAAAGGTGGACTCCAGCCATTCTCGGCTACATACATACCCAATATTTTGCGATCAAAGTCCGTGTAGTTTGGGGTTGTAGATTATATAGGCATAGGTATCATTTTCAAAAAGTGGACTCGAGGTTTTCACAGCTATACACGTACCCAATACTTTGGGATCAAAGTCCTCGTAGTTCGGGTTGGGATTGATAATTCATCGGTAATATAATAAAAGAGGTGAACTCAAACCTTTCTCTGCTACCCACATACCCAATATTTTGTAATCAAAGTCCGTGTAGTTCGGATTCGAGATTGATTATTAATAGCTATTTTTTATTAAAGGTGGACTCAAGCCTTTCTCGGCTACCTACATACCCAATATTTTGCGATCAAAGTCCGCGTAAATTCGGGTGGAGATTGATTAGTCAAAGGTATGTTTATTAAAATATGGACTCGAGCCTTTCGTAGCCGTATAAGTACCCAATACTTTGGGACAAAGTGCGCTTAGTTCGTGTTGGGATTGATTAATCATAGGTAATTTAATAAAAGAGGTGAACTCAAACCTTTCTCGGCCACCTACATACCCAATATTTTGTAAAGAAAGTCCGTGTAGCTCGGGTTCGAGATTGATTATTAATAGGTATTTTTTATTAAAGGTGGACTCAAGTCGTTCTCGGCTACCTAAATACCCAATATTTTGTGATCAAAGTCCGTGTAGTTTGGGGTTGGAGATTATATAGGCATAGGTATCTTTTTTAAAAGGTGGACTCGAGTCTTTCACAGCTATATACGTACCCAATACTTTGGGATCAAAGTCCTCGTAGTTCGGGTTGGGATTGATAATTCATCGGTAATTTAATAAAAGAGGTGAACTCAAACCTTTCTCGGCCACCCACATACCCAATATTTTATAAAGAAAGTCTGTGTAGCTCGGGTTCGAGATTGATTATTAATAGGTATTTTTTATTAAAGGTGGACTCAAGCCTTTCTCGGCTACCTAAATACCCAATATTTTGCGATCAATCTCCGTGTAGATTGGGGTTGGGGATTATATAGGCATAGGTATGTCTTTTAAAAGGTGGACTCGAGCCTGGCACAGCTGTATACGTACCCAATACTCTGCGATCAAAGTCCTCGTAGTTCGGGTTGGGATGTATTATTCATCAGTAATTTAATAAAAGAGGTGAACTCAAACCTTTCTCTGCTACCCACGTACCCAATATTTTGTAATGAAAGTCCGTGTAGTTTGGATTCGAGATTGATTATTAATAGGTATTTTTTATTAAAGGCGGACTCCAGCCTTTCTCGGCTACATACATACCCAATATTTTGCGATCAAAGTCCGTGTAGTTTGGGGTTGTAGATTATATAGGCATAGGTATCATTTTCAAAAAGTGGACTCGAGGTTTTCACAGCTATACACGTACCCAATACTTTGGGATCAAAGTCCTCGTAGTTCGGGTTGGGATTGATAATTCATCGGTAATATAATAAAAGAGGTGAACTCAAACCTTTCTCTGCTACCCACATACCCAATATTTTGTAATCAAAGTCCGTGTAGTTCGGATTCGAGATTGATTATTAATAGCTATTTTTTATTAAAGGTGGACTCAAGCCTTTCTCGGCTACCTACATACCCAATATTTTGCGATCAAAGTCCGCGTAAATTCGGGTGGAGATTGATTAGTCAAAGGTATGTTTATTAAAATATGGACTCGAGCCTTTCAGAGCTGTATAAGTACCCAATACTTTGGGACAAAGTGCGCTTAGTTCGTGTTGGGATTGATTAATCATAGGTAATTTAATAAAAGAGGTGAACTCAAACCTTTCTCGGCCACCTACATACCCAATATTTTGTAAAGAAAGTCCGTGTAGCTCGGGTTCGAGATTGATTATTAATAGGTATTTTTTATTAAAGGTGGACTCAAGTCGTTCTCGGCTACCTAAATACCCAATATTTTGTGATCAAAGTCCGTGTAGTTTGGGGTTGGAGATTATATAGGCATAGGTATCTTTTTTAAAAGGTGGACTCGAGTCTTTCACAGCTATATACGTACCCAATACTTTGGGATCAAAGTCCTCGTAGTTCGGGTTGGGATTGATAATTCATCGGTAATTTAATAAAAGAGGTGAACTCAAACCTTTCTCGGCCACCCACATACCCAATATTTTGTAAAGAATGTCTGTGTAGCTCGGGTTCGAGATTGATTATTAATAGGTATTTTTTATTAAAGGTGGACTCAAGCCTTTCTCGGCTACCTAAATACCCAATATTTTGCGATCAATCTCCGTGTAGATTGGGGTTGGGGATTATATAGGCATAGGTATGTCTTTTAAAAGGTGGACTCGAGCCTGGCACAGCTGTATACGTACCCAATACTCTGCGATCAAAGTCCTCGTAGTTCGGGTTGGGATGTATTATTCATCAGTAATTTAATAAAAGAGGTGAACTCAAACCTTTCTCTGCTACCCACGTACCCAATATTTTGTAATGAAAGTCCGTGTAGTTTGGATTCGAGATTGATTATTAATAGGTATTTTTTATTAAAGGCGGACTCAAGCCTTTCTCGGTTACCTACATACACAATATTTTGGAATCAAAGTCCGCGTAAATTCGGGTTGGAAATTGATTAGCCATAGGTATGTTTATTAAAATATGGACTCGAGCCTTTCACAACTGTATAAGTACCCAATACTTTGGGATAAAGTGCGCTTAGTTCGGGTTGGGATTGATTAATCATAGGTAATTTAATAAAAGAGGTGAACTCAAACATTTCTCGGCCACCTACAAACCCAATATTTTGTAAAGAAAGTTCGTGTAGCTCGGGTTCGAGATTGATTATTAATAGGTATTTTTTATTAAAGGTGGACTCAAGCCTTTCTCGGCTACCTAAATACCCATTATTTTGGGATCAAAGTCCGAGTAGTTTGGGGTTGGAGATTATATAGGCATAGGTATCTTTTTTAAAAGGTGGACTCGAGTCTTTCACAACTATATACGTACCCAATACTTTGGGATCAAAGTCCTCGTAGTTCGGGTTGGGATTGATAATTCATCGGTAATTTAATAAAAGAGGTGAACTCAAACCTTTCTCGGCTACCCACGTACCCAATATTTTGTAATGAAAGTCCGTGTATTTCGGATTCGAGATTGATTATTAATAGGTATTTTTTATTAAAGGTGGACTCAAGCCTTTCTCGGCTACCTAAATACCCAATATTTTGCGATCAATCTCCGTGTAGTTTGGGGTTGGGGATTCTATAGGCATAGGTATGTCTTTTAAAAGGTGGACTCGAGCCTGGCACAGCTGTATACGTACCCAATACTCTGCGATCAAAGTCCTCGTAGTTCGGGTTGGGATGTATTATTCATCAGTAATTTAATAAAAGAGGTGAACTCAAACCTTTCTCTCGCTACCCACGTACCCAATATTTTGTAATGAAAGTCCGTGTAGTTTGGATTCGAGATTGATTATTAATAGGTATTTTTTATTAAAGGCGGACTCAAGCCTTTCTCGGTTACCTACATACACAATATTTTGGAATCAAAGTCCGCGTAAATTCGGGTTGGAAATTGATTAGCCATAGGTATGTTTATTAAAATATGGACTCGAGCCTTTCACAGCTGTATAAGTACCCAATACTTTGGGATAAAGTGCGCTTAGTTCGGGTTGGGATTGATTAATCATAGGTAATTTAATAAAAGAGGTGAACTCAAACATTTCTCGGCCACCTACAAACCCAATATTTTGTAAAGAAAGTTCGTGTAGCTCGGGTTCGAGATTGATTATTAATAGGTATTTTTTATTAAAGGTGGACTCAAGCCTTTCTCGGCTACCTAAATACCCATTATTTTGGGATCAAAGTCCGAGTAGTTTGGGGTTGGAGATTATATAGGCATAGGTATCTTTTTTAAAAGGTGGACTCGAGTCTTTCACAGCTATATACGTACCCAATACTTTGGGATCAAAGTCCTCGTAGTTCGGGTTGGGATTGATAATTCATCGGTAATTTAATAAAAGAGGTGAACTCAAACCTTTCTCGGCTACCCACGTACCCAATATTTTGTAATGAAAGTCCGTGTATTTCGGATTCGAGATTGATTATTAATAGGTATTTTTTATTAAAGGTGGACTCAAGCCTTTCTCGGCTACCTAAATACCCAATATTTTGCGATCAATCTCCGTGTAGTTTGGGGTTGGGGATTCTATAGGCATAGGTATGTCTTTTAAAAGGTGGACTCGAGCCTGGCACAGCTGTATACGTACCCAATACTCTGCGATCAAAGTCCTCGTAGTTCGGGTTGGGATGTATTATTCATCGATAATTTAATAAAAGAGGTGAACTCAAACCTTTCTCTCGCTACCCACGTACCCAATATTTTGTAATGAAAGTCCGTGTAGTTTGGATTCGAGATTGATTATTAATAGGTATTTTTTATTAAAGGCGGACTCAAGCCTTTCTTGGTTACCTACATACGCAATATTTTGGAATCAAAGTCCGCGTAAATTCGGGTTGGAAATTGATTAGCCATAGGTATGTTTATTAAAATATGGACTCGAGCCTTTCACAGCTGTATAAGTACCCAATACTTTGGGACAAAGTGCGCTTAGTTCGGGTTGGGATTGATTAATCATAGGTAATTTAATAAAAGAGGTGAACTCAAACATTTCTCGGCCACCTACAAACCCAATATTTTGTAAAGAAAGTTCGTGTAGCTCGGGTTCGAGATTCATTATTAATAGGTATTTTTTATTAAAGGTGGACTCAAGCCTTTCTCGGCTACCTAAATACCCATTATTTTGGGATCAAAGTCCGAGTAGTTTGGGGTTGGAGATTATATAGGCATAGGTATCTTTTTTAAAAGGTGGACTCGAGTCTTTCACAACTATATACGTACCCAATACTTTGGGATCAAAGTCCTCGTAGTTCGGGTTGGGATTGATAATTCATCGGTAATTTAATAAAAGAGGTGAACTCAAACCTTTCTCGGCCACCAACATACCCAATATTTTGTAAAGAAAGTCTGTGTAGCTCGGGTTCGAGATTGATTATTAATAGGTATTTTTTATTAAAGGTGGACTCAAGCCTTTCTCGGCTACCTAAATACCCAATATTTTGCGATCAATCTCCGTGTAGTTTGGGGTTGGGGATTATATAGGCATAGGTATGTCTTTTAAAAGGTGGACTCGACCACGGCACACATTTGTATACGTACCCAATACTCTGCGATCAAAGTCCTTGTAGTTCGGGTTGGGATGTATTATTCATCAGTAATTTAATAAAAGAGGTGAACTCAAACCTTTCTCTGCTACCCACGTACCAAATATTTTGTAATGAAAGTCCGTGTAGTTCTGGTTCGAGATTGATTATTAATAGGTATTTTTTATTAAAGGTGGACTCCAGCCTTTCTCGGCTACCTACATACCCAATATTTTGCGATCAAAGTCCGTGTAGTTTTGGGTTGTAGATTATATAGGCATAGGTATCATTTTTAAAAAGTGGACTTGAGGTTTTCACAGCTATACACGTACCTAATACTTTGGGATCAAAGTCCTCGTAGTTCGGGTTGGGATTGATTATTCATCGGTAATTTAATGAAAGAGGTGAACTCAAACCTTTCTCGGCTACCCACGTACCAAATATTTTGTAATGAAAGTCCGTGTAGTTCCGGTTCGAGATTGATTATTAATAGGTATTTTTTATTAAAGGTGGACTCCAGCCTTTCTCGGCTACCTACATACCCAATATTTTGCGATCAAAGTCCGTGTAGTTTGGGGTTGTAGATTATATAGGCATAGGTATCATTTTCAAAAAGTGGACTCGAGGTTTTCACGGCTATACACGTACCCAATACTTTGGGATCAAAGTCCTCGTAGTTCGGGTTGGGATTGATAATTCATCGGTAATATAATAAAAGAGGTGAACTCAAACCTTTCTCTGCTACCCACATACCCAATATTTTGTAATGAAAGTCCGTGTAGTTTGGATTCGAGATTGATTATTAATAGCTATTTTTTATTAAAGGTGGACTCAAGCCTTTCTCGGCTACCTACATACCCAATATTTTGCGAACAAAGTCCGCGTAAATTCGGGTGGAGATTGATTAGTCATAAGTATGTTTATTAAAATATGGACTCGAGCCTTTCACAGCTGTATAAGTACCCAATACTTTGGGACAAAGTGCGCTTAGTTCGTGTTGGGATTGATTAATCATAGGTAATTTAATAAAAGAGGTGAACTCAAACCTTTCTCGGCCACCTACATACCCAATATTTTGTAAAGAAAGTCCGTGTAGCTCGGGTTCGAGATTGATTATTAATAGGTATTTTTTATTAAAGGTGGACTCAAGTCGTTCTCGGCTACCTAAATACCCAATATTTTGTGATCAAAGTCCGTGTAGTTTGGGGTTGGAGATTATATAGGCATAGGTATCTTTTTTAAAAGGTGGACTCGAGTCTTTCACAGCTATATACGTACCCAATACTTTGGGATCAAAGTCCTCGTAGTTCGGGTTGGGATTGATAATTCATCGGTAATTTAATAAAAGAGGTGAACTCAAACCTTTCTCGGCCACCAACATACCCAATATTTTGTAAAGAAAGTCTGTGTAGCTCGGGTTCGAGATTGATTATTAATAGGTATTTTTTATTAAAGGTGGACTCAAGCCTTTCTCGGCTACCTAAATACCCAATATTTTGCGATCAATCTCCGTGTAGTTTGGGGTTGGGGATTATATAGGCATAGGTATGTCTTTTAAAAGGTGGACTCGACCACAGCACGATTTCGTATACGTACCCAATACTGCGATCAAAGTCCTTGTAGTTCGGGTTGGGATGTATTATTCATCGGTAATTTAATAAAAGAGGTGAACTCAAACCTTTCTCTGCTACCCACGTACCCAATATTTTGTAATGAAAGTCCGTGTAGTTTGGATTCGAGATTGATTATTAATAGGTATTTTTTATTAAAGGCGGACTCAAGCCTTTCTCGGTTACCTACATACCCAATATTTTGCGATCAAAGTCCGCGTAAATTCGGGTGGAGATTGATTAGTCAAAGGTATGTTTATTAAAATATGGACTCGAGCCTTTCGTAGCCGTATAAGTACCCAATACTTTGGGACAAAGTGCGCTTAGTTCGTGTTGGGATTGATTAATCATAGGTAATTTAATAAAAGAGGTGAACTCAAACCTTTCTCGGCCACCTACATACCCAATATTTTGTAAAGAAAGTCCGTGTAGCTCGGGTTCGAGATTGATTATTAATAGGTATTTTTTATTAAAGGTGGACTCAAGTCGTTCTCGGCTACCTAAATACCCAATATTTTGTGATCAAAGTCCGTGTAGTTTGGGGTTGGAGATTATATAGGCATAGGTATCTTTTTTAAAAGGTGGACTCGAGTCTTTCACAGCTATATACGTACCCAATACTTTGGGATCAAAGTCCTCGTAGTTCGGGTTGGGATTGATAATTCATCGGTAATTTAATAAAAGAGGTGAACTCAAACCTTTCTCGGCCACCAACATACCCAATAATTTGTAAAGAAAGTCTGTGTAGCTCGGGTTCGAGATTGATTATTAATAGGTATTTTTTATTAAAGGTGGACTCAAGCCTTTCTCGGCTACCTAAATACCCAATATTTTGCGATCAATCTCCGTGTAGTTTGGGGTTGGGGATTATATAGGCATAGGTATGTCTTTTAAAAGGTGGACTCGACCCTGGCACAGCTGTATACGTACCCAATACTCTGCGATCAAAGTCCTTGTAGTTCGGGTTGGGATGTATTATTCATCAGTAATTTAATAAAAGAGGTGAACTCAAACCTTTCTCGCTACCCACGTACCCAATATTTTGTAATGAAAGTCCGTGTAGTTTGGATTCGAGATTGATTATTAATAGGTATTTTTTATTAAAGGCGGACTCAAGCCTTTCTCGGTTACCTACATACGCAATATTTTGGAATCAAAGTCCGCGTAAATTCGGGTTGGAAATTGATTAGCCATAGGTATGTTTATTAAAATATGGACTCGAGCCTTTCACGACTGTATAAGTACCCAATACTTTGGGACAAAGTGCGCTTAGTTCGGGTTGGGATTGATTAATCATAGGTAATTTAATAAAAGAGGTGAACTCAAACATTTCTCGGCCACCTACAAACCCAATATTTTGTAAAGAAAGTTCGTGTAGCTCGGGTTCGAGATTGATTATTAATAGGTATTTTTTATTAAAGGTGGACTCAAGCCTTTCTCGGCTACCTAAATACCCATTATTTTGGGATCAAAGTCCGAGTAGTTTGGGGTTGGAGATTATATAGGCATAGGTATCTTTTTTAAAAGGTGGACTCGAGTCTTTCACAGCTATATACGTACCCAATACTTTGGGATCATAGTCCTCGTAGTTCGGGTTGGGATTGATAATTCATCGGTAATTTAATAAAAGAGGTGAACTCAAACCTTTCTCGGCTACCCACGTACCCAATATTTTGTAATGAAAGTCCGTGTATTTCGGATTCGAGATTGATTATTAATAGGTATTTTTTATTAAAGGTGGACTCAAGCTTTTCTCGGCTACCTACATACCCAATATTTTGCTATCAAAGTCCTTATAGTTTGGGGTTGGAGATTATATAGGCATAGGTATCTTTTTTAAAAGGTGGACTCGAGCCTTTCACAGCTGTATACGTACCCAATACTTTGGGATCAAAGTCCTCGTAGTTCGGGTTGGGATTGATTATTCATCGGTAATTTAATGGAAGAGGTGAACTGAAACCTTTCTCTGCTACTCACGTACCCAATATGTTGTAATGAAAGTCCGTGTAGTTCGGGTTCGAGATTGATTATTAATATGTATTTTTTATTAAAGGTTGACTCATGCCTTTCTTGGTTGCCTATATACCCAATAACTTGCGATGAAAGTCCGCGTAGATTCGGGAAGGAGATTACGTAGGCATAGGTATCTTTTTTGAAAGGTGGACTCGAGCCTGTCAAAGCTGTATACGTACCCAATACTCTGCGATCAAAGTCCTCGTAGTTCGGGTTGGGATGTATTATTCATCAGTAATTTAATCAAAGAGGTGAACTCAAACCTTTCTCTGCTACCCACATACCCAATATTTTGTAATGAAAGTCCGTCTAGTTCGGATTCGAGATTGATTATTAATAGGTATTTTTTATTAAAGGTGGACTCAAGCCTTTCTCGGCTACCTACATACCCAATATTTTGCGATCAAAGTCCGTGTAGTTTGGGGTTGTAGATTATATAGGCATAGGTATCATTTTTAAAAAGTGGACTTGAGGTTTTCACAGCTATACACGTACCCAATACTTTGGGATCAAAGTCCTCGTAGTTCGGGTTGGGATTGATTATTCATCGGTAATTTAATGAAAGAGGTGAACTCAAACCTTTCTCGGTTACCCACGTACCAAATATTTTGTAATGAAAGTCCGTGTAGTTCCGGTTCGAGATTGATTATTAATAGGTATTTTTTATTAAAGGTGGACTCCAGCCTTTCTCGGCTACCTACATACCCAATATTTTGCGATCAAAGTCCGTTTAGTTTGGGGTTGTAGATTATATAGGCATAGGTATCATTTTCAAAAAGTGGACTCGAGGTTTTCACAGCTATACACGTACCCAATACTTTGGGATCAAAGTCCTCGTAGTTCGGGTTGGGATTGATAATTCATCGGTAATATAATAAAAGAGGTGAACTCAAACCTTTCTCTGCTACCCACATACCCAATATTTTGTAATGAAAGTCCGTGTAGTTCGGATTCGAGATTGATTATTAATAGGTATTTTTTATTAAAGGTGGACTCAAGCCTTTCTCGGCTACCTAAATACCCAATATTTTGCGATTAATCTCCGTGTAGTTTGGGGTTGGGGATTATATAGGCATAGGTATGTCTTTTAAAAGGTGGACTCGAGCCTGGCACAGCTGTATACGTACCCAATACTCTGCGATCAAAGTCCTCGTAGTTCGGGTTGGAATGTATTATTCATAAGTAATTTAATAAAAGAGGTGAACTCAAACCTTTCTCTGCTACCCACGTACCCAATATTTCTTAATGAAAGTCCGTGTAGTTTGGATTCGGGATTGATTATTAATAGGTATTTTTTATTAAAGGTGGACTTAAGCCTTTCTCGGTTACCTACATACGCAATATTTTGGAATCAAAGTCCGCGTAAATTCGGGTTGGAAATTGATTAGCCATAGGTATGTTTATTAAAATATGGTCTCGAGCCTTTCACAAGTTTGTATAAGTACCCAATACTTTGGGACAAAGTGCGCTTAGTTCGGGTTGGGATTGATTAATCATAGGTAATTTAATAAAAGAGGTGAACTCAAACATTTCTCGGCCACCTACAAACCCAATATTTTGTAAAGAAAGTTCGTGTAGCTCGGGTTCGAGATTGATTATTAATAGGTATTTTTTATTAAAGGTGGACTCAAGCCTTTCTCGGCTACCTAAATACCCATTATTTTGGGATCAAAGTCCGAGTAGTTTGGGGTTGGAGATTATATAGGCATAGGTATCTTTTTTAAAAGGTGGACTCGAGTCTTTCACAGCTATATACGTACCCAATACATTGGGATCAAAGTCCTCGTAGTTCGGGTTGGGATTGATAATTCATCGGTAATTTAATAAAAGAGGTGAACTCAAACCTTTCTCGACTACCCACGTACCCAATATTTTGTAATGAAAGTCCGTGTATTTCGGATTCGAGATTGATTATTAATAGGTATTTTTTATTAAAGGTGGACTCAAGCTTTTCTCGGCTACCTACATACCCAATATTTTGCTATAAAAGTCCTTGTAGTTTGGGGTTGGAGATTACATAGGCATAGGTATCTTTTTTAAAAGGCGGACTCGAGTCTTTCACAGCTGTATACGTACCCAATACTTTGGGATCAAAGTCCTCGTAGTTCGGGTTGGGATTGATTATTCATCGGTAATTTAATGGAAGAGGTGAACTCAAACCTTTCTCTGCTACCCACGTACCCAATATTTTGTAATGAAAGTCCGTGTAGTTCGGATTCGAGATTGATTATTAATAGGTCTTTTTTATTAAAGGTGGACTCAAGCCTTTCTCGGCTACCTACATACCCAATATTTTTCGATCAAAGTCCGTGTAGTTTGGGGTTGGAGATTATTTGGGCATAGGTATCCTTTTAAAAGGTGGACTCGAGTCTTTCACAGCTATATACGTACCCAATACTTTAGGATCAAAGTCCTCATAGTTCGGGTTGGGATTGATAATTCATCGTTAATTTAATAAAATAGGTGAACTCAAACCTTTCTCAGCTACCCACGTACCCAATATTTTGTAATGAAAGTCCGTGTATTTCGGATTCGAGATTGATTATTAATAGGTATTTTTTATTAAAGGTGGACTCAAGCCTTTCTCGGCTACCTACATACCCAATATTTTGCGATCAAAGTCCTTGTAGTTTGGGGTTGGAGATTACATAGGCATAGGTATCTTTTTTAAAAGGCGGACTCGAGTCTTTCACAGCTGTATACGTACCCAATACTTTGGGATCAAAGTCCTCGTAGTTCGGGTTGGGATTGATTATTCATCGGTAATTTAATGGAAGAGGTGAACTCAAACCTTTCTCTGCTACCCACGTACCCAATATTTTGTAATGAAAGTCCGTGTAGTTCGGATTCGAGATTGATTATTAATAGGTCTTTTTTATTAAAGGTGGACTCAAGCCTTTCTCGGCTACCTACATACCCAATATTTTGCGATCAAAGTCCGTGTAGTTTGGGGTTGTAGATTATATAGGCATAGGTATCATTTTTAAAAAGTGGACTCGAGGTTTTCACAGCTATACACGTACCCAATACTTTGGGATCAAAGTCCTCGTAGTTCGGGTTGGGATTGATAATTCATCGGTAATATAATAAAAGAGGTGAACTCAAACCTTTCTCGGCTACACACGTACCCAATATTTTGTAATGAAAGTCCGTGTAGTTCGAATTCGAGATTGATTATTAATAGGTATTTTTATTAAAGGTGGACTCAACCCTTTCTCGGCTACCTATATACCCAATATTTTGCAATCAACGTCCTTGTAGTTTGGGGTTGGAGATTATATAGGCATAGGTATCTTTTTTAAAAGGTGGACTCGAGTCATTCACAGCTGTATACGTACCCAATACTTTGGGATCAAAGTCCTCGTAGTTCGGGTTGGGAATGATTATTCATCAGTAATTTAATAAAAGAGGTGAACTCAAACCTTTCTCTGCTACCCACGTACCCAATATTTTGTAATGAAAGTCCGTGTAGTTCGGGTTCGAGATTGATTATTAATAGGTATTTTTTATTATAGGTTGACTCATGCCTTTTTTGGTTGCCTATATACCCAATAACTTGCGATCAAAGTCCGAGTAGATTCGGGTTGGAGATTAAGTAGGCATAGGTATCTTTTTTGAAAGGTGGACTCGAGCCTGTCATAGCTGTATACGTACCCAATACTCTGCGATCAAAGTCCTCGTAGTTCGGCTTGGGATTGATTATACATCAGTAATTTAATAAAAGAGGTGAACTCATACCTTTCTCGGCCACCCACATACCCAATATTTTGTAAAGAAAGTCCATGTAGCTCGGGTTCGAGATTGATTATTAATAGGTATTTTTTATTAAAGGTGGACTCAAGCCTTTCTCGGCTACCTACATACCCAATATTTTGCGATCAAAGTCCGCGTAAATTCGGGTTGGAGATTGATTAGCCATAGGTATGTTTATTAAAATATGGACTCGAGCCTTTCACAGCTGTATAAGTACCCAATACTTTGGGACAAAGTGCGGTTAGTTCGGGTTGGGATTGATTAATGATAGGTAATTTAATAAAAGAGGTGAACTCAAACCTTTCTCGGCCACCTACATACCCAATATTTTGTAAAGAAAGTCCATGTAGCTCGGGTTCGAGATTGATTATTAATAGGTATTTTTTATTAAAGGTGGACTCAATTCTTTCTCGGCTACCTACATACCCAATATTTTGCGATCAAAGTCCGTGTAGTTTGGGGTTGGAGATTATATAGGCATAGGTATCTTTTTTAAAAGGTGGACTCGAGTCTTTCACAGCTATATACGTACCCAATACTTTGGGATCAAAGTCCTCGTAGTTCGGGTTGGGATTGATAATTCATCGGTAATTTAATAAAATAAGTGAACTCAAACCTTTCTCGGCTACCCACGTACCCAATATTTTGTAATGAAAGTCTGTGTATTTCGGATTCGAGATTGATTATTAATAGGTATTTTTTATTAAAGGTGGACTCAAGCCTTTCTCGGCTACCTACATACCCAATATTTTGAGATCATAGTCCTTGTAGTTTGGGGTTGGAGATTACATAGGCATAGGTATCTTTTTTAAAAGGTGGACTCGAGTCTTTCACAGCTGTATACGTACCCAATACTTTGGGATCAAAGTCCTCGTAGTTCGGGTTGGGATTGATTATTCATCGGTAATTTAATGGAAGAGGTGAACTCAAACGTTTCTCTGCTACCCACGTACCCATTATTTTGTAATGAAAGTCCGTGTAATTCGGATTTGAGATTGATTATTAATAGGTCTTTTTTATTAAAGGTGGACTCAAGCCTTTCTCGGCTACCTACATACCAGATATTTTGCGATCAAAGTCCGTGTAGTTTGGGGTTGTAGATTATATAGGCATAGGTATCATTTTTAAAAAGTGGACTCGAGGTTTTCACAGCTATACACGTACCCAATACTTTGGGATCAAAGTCCTCGTAGTTCGGGTTGGGATTGATAATTCATCGGTAATATAATAAAAGAGGTGAACTCAAACCTTTTTCGGCTACACACGTACCCAATATTTTGTAATGAAAGTCCGTGTAGTTCGGATTCGAGATTGATTATTAATAGGTATTTTTTATTAAAGGTGGACTCAACCCTTTCTCGGCTACCTACATACCCAATATTTTGCGATCAAAGTCCTTGTAGTTTGGGGTTGGAGATTATATAGGCATAGGTATCTTTTTTAAAAGGTGGACTCGAGTCTCTCACAGCTCTATATGTACCCAATACTTTGGGATCAAAGTCCTCGTAGTTCGGGTTGGGATTGATTATTCATCAGTAATTTAATAAAAGAGGTGAACTCAAACCTTTCTCTGCTACCGACGTACCCAATATTTTGTAATGAAAGTCCGTGTAGTTCGGGTTCGAGATTGATTATTAATAGGTATTTTTTATTAAAGGTTGACTCATGCCTTTCTTGGTTGCCTATATACCCAATAACTTGCGATCAAAGTCCGCGTAGATTTGGGTTGGAGATTAAGTAGGCATAGGTATCTTTTTTGAAAGGTCGACTCGAGCCTGTCATAGCTGTATACGTACCCAATACTCTGCGATCAAAGTCCTCGTAGTTCGGCTTGGGATTGATTATTCATCAGTAATTTAATAAAAGAGGTGAACTCAAACCTTTCTCGGCCAACCACATACCCAATATTTTGTAAAGAAAGTCCATGTAGCTCGGGTTCGAGATTGATTATTAATAGGTATTTTTTATTAAAGGTGGACTCAAGCCTTTCTCGGCTACCTACATACCCAATGTTTTGCGATCAAAGTCCGTGTAGTTTGGGGTTGGAGATTATATAGGCATAGGTATCTTTTTTAAAAGGTGGACTCGAGTCTTTCACAGCTCTATACGTAACCAATACTTTGGGATCAAAGTCCTCGTAGTTCGGGTTGGGATTGATTATTCATCGGTAATTTAATGAAAGAGGTGAACTCAACTCTTTCTCGGCTACCCACGTACTCAATATTTTGTAATGAAAGTCCGTGTAGTTCGGGTTCGAGATTGATTATTAATAGGTATTTTTTATTAAAGGTGGACTCAAGCCTTTCTCGGCTACCTACATACCCAATATTTTGCGATCAAAGTCCTTGTAGTTTGGGGTTGCATAGGTATCTTTTTTAAAAAGGTGGACTCGAGTCTTTCACAGCTGTATACGTACCCAATACTTTGGGATCAAAGTCCTCGTAGTTCGGGTTGGGATTGATTATTCATCGGTAATTTAATGAAAGAGGTGAACTCAAACCTTTCTCTGCTACCCACATACTCAATATTTTGTAATGAAAGTCCGTGTAGTTCGGGTTCGAGATTGATTATTAATAGGTATTTTTTATTAAAGGTTGACTCATGCTTTTCTTGGTTGCCTATATACCCAATAACTTGCGATCAAAGTCCGCGTAGATTCGGGTTGGAGATTAAGTAGGCATAGGTATCTTTTTTGAAAGGTGGACTCGAGCCTCTCATAGCTGTATACGTACCCAATACTCTGCGATCAAAGTACTCGTAGTTCGGGTTGGGATTGATTATTCATCAGTAATTTAATAAAAGAGGTGAACTCAAACCTTTCTCGGCCACCCACATACCCAATATTTTGTAAAGAAAGTCGATGTAGCTCGGGTTCGAGATTGATTATTAATAGGTATTTTTTATTAAAGGTTGACTCATGCCTTTCTTGGTTGCCGATATACCCAATAATTTGCGATCAAAGTCCGCGTAGATTCGGGTTGGAGATTGGGTAGGCATAGGTATCTTTTTGAAAGGTGGACTCGAGCCAGTTACAGCTGTATACGTACCCAATACTCTGCGATCAAAGTCCTCGTAGTTCGGGTTGGGATTGATTATTCATCAGTAATTTAATAAAAGAGGTGAACTCATACCTTTCTCGGCCACCCACATACCCAATATTTTGTAAAGAAAGTCCATGTAGCTCGGGTTCGAGATTGATTATTAATAGGTATTTTTTATTAAAGGTGGACTCAAGCCTTTCTCGGCTACCTACATACCCAATATTTTGCGATCAAAGTCCGCGTAAATTCGGGTTGGAGATTGATTAGCCATAGGTATGTTTATTAAAATATGGACTCGAGCCTTTCACAGCTGTATAAGTACCCAATACTTTGGGACAAAGTGCGCTTAGTTCGGGTTGGGATTGATTAATCGTAGGTAATTTAATAAAAGAGCTGAACTCAAACCTTTCTCGGCCACCTACATACCCAATATTTTGTAAAGAAGGTCCGTGTAGCTCGGGTTCGAGATTGATTATTAATTGGCATGTTTTATTAAAGGTGGACACAAACCTTTGTCGGCTACCTACATACCCAATAGTTTGCGATCAAAGTCCGCGTAATTCAAGGTGGGGGATTGATTAACCATAGGTATCTTATTTAAAGGGTGGACTCGAGCCTTTCACAGCTATGTACGAACCCAATACTCTGCGATCAAAGTCCTCGAAGTTCGTGTTGGGATTGATTATTCATCGGTAATTTAATAAAAGAGGTGAACTCAAAACTTTCTCGGCTAGCCACCTACCCAATATTTTGTAATGAAAGTCCCTGTAGTTCGGGTTCGAGATTGATTATTAATAGGTATTTTTTATTAAAGGTGGATTCAAGCCTTTCTTGGTTGCCCACATACCTAATATTTTGTGATCAAAGTTCGCGTAGTTCGGGGTTGGAGATTGAATAGCCATTGGTATCTTGTTTTAAAATTGCACTCAAGCCTATCACAGCTGTATATACCCAATACTTTGGGATTAAAGTCCGTGCAGTTCGGGTTGGGATTGATTATTCATCAGTAATTTAATAAAGAGGAGAACTCAAATCTTTCTCGGCTAGCCACCTACCCAAAATTTTGTAATGAAAGTCCCTGTAATTCGGGTTCGAGATTGATTATTAATAGGTATTTTTTATTAAAGGTGGACTCAAGCCTTTCTTGACTGCCTACATACCCAATATTTTTACGATCACAGTCCGCGTAGTTCAAGGTTGGAGATTGAATAGCCATAGGTATCTTTTTTAAAAAGTTGACTCGAGACTCGAGGCTTTTACAGCTGTATACATACCCAATACTTTAGGATCAAAGTCCATGTAGTTCGGATTGTGATTGATGATTCAGCAGTAATTTAATAAAAGAGGTGAACTCAAACCTTTCTCGGCTACCCACGTACCCAAGATTTTGTAATGAAAGTCCGTGTAGTTGGGGTTCAAGATTGATTATTAACAGGTATTTTTTATTAAATGTGGGCACAAGCCTTTATCGGCTACCTACATACCCAATATTTTGCGATCAAAGTCTGCGTATTTCAAGGTGGGGGATTGATTAACCATAGGTATCTCATTTAAAGGGTAGACTCGAGCCTTTCATAGCTGTGTACGAACCCAATACTCTGCGATCAAAGTCCTCGAAGTTTGGGTTGGGATTGATTATTCATCAGTAATTTAATAAAAGAGGTGAACTCAAAACTTTCTCGGCTAGCCACCCACCCAATATTTTGTAATAGTTTGGGTTCAAGATTGATTATTAATAGGTATTTTTTATTAGAGGTGAATTCGAGCCTTTCTTGGCTGCCTAAATACCAAATATTTTACGATCAAAGTCCGCGTAGTTCAGGGTTGGAGATTTAATAGCCATAGGTACCTTTTTTAAAAGGTTAACTCGAGCTTTTACAGCTGTATACATACCCAATACTTTGGGATCAATGTCCGTGTAGTTTGGATTGGGATTGATTATTCATCGGCAATTTCATAAAAGAGGTGAAGTCAAACCTTTCTCGGCTACCCACGTACCCAATATTTTGTAATGAAAGTCTGTGTAGTTGGGGTTTAAGATTGATTATTAATAGGTATTTTTTATTAAAGGTGGACACAAGACTTTGTCGGCTAACTACATACCCAATATTTTGCGATCAAGGTCCGCGTATTTCAGGGTGGGGGATTGATTAACCATAGGTATCTTATTTAAAGGGTGGACTCGAGCCTTTCATAGCTGTGTACTAACCGAATACTCTGTGATCAAAGTCCTCGAAGTTCGGGTTGGGATTGATCGTTCATCGGTAATTTAATAAAAGTGGTGAACTCTTAATTTTCTAGGCTAGCCACCTACCCAATATTTTGTAATGAAAGTCCCTGTAGTCTGGGTTCGAGATTGATTATTTATAGGTATTTTTTATTAAAGGTGAATTCGAGCCTTCCTTGGCTTCCTACATACCCAATATTTTGCTATCAAAGTCCGCGTAGTTCGGGGTTGGAGATTCAATAGCCTTAGGTATCTTTTTTAAAATATTGATTCGAGGCTTTTACAGCTGTATACATACCCAATACATTGGGATAAAATTCCTCGTAGTTCGGGTTGGGATTGATTATTCATCGGTAATTTAATAAAAGAGGTGAACTCAAAACTTTCTCGGCTAGCCACCTACCCAATATGTTGTAATGAAAGTCCCTGTAGTTCGGGTTCGAGATTGATTATTAATAGGTATTTTTTATTAAAGGTGGATTCAAGCCTTTCTTGGTTGCCTACATACCTAATATTTTGTGATCAAAGTCCGCGTAGTTCGGAATTGGAGATTGAATAGCCATTGGTATCTTGTTTTAAAATTGCACTCAAGCCTATCACAGCTGTATATACCCAATACTTTGGGATTAAAGTCCGTGCAGTTCGGGTTGGGATTGATTATTCATCAGAAATTTAATAAAGAGGAGAACTCAAAACTTTCTCGGCTAGCCACCTACCCAAAATTTTGTAATGAAAGTCCCTGTAATTCGGGTTCGAGATTGATTATTAATAGGTATTTTTTATTAAAGGTGGACTCAAGCCTTTCTTGACTGCCTACATACCCAATATTTTACGATCAAAGTCCGCGTAGTTCAAGGATGGAGATTGAATAGCCATAGGTATCTTTTTTAAAAGTTGACTCGAGACTCGACGCTTTTACCGCTGTATACATACCCAATACTTTAGGATCAAAGTCCATGTAGTTCGGATTGTGATTGATGATTCAGCAGTAATTTAATAAAAGAGGTGAACTCAAACCTTTCTCGGCTACCCACGTACCCAAGATTTTGTAATGAAAGTCCGTGTAGTTGGGGTTCAAGATTGATTATTAACAGGTATTTTTTATTAAATGTGGACACAAGCCTTTATCGGCTACCTACATACCCAATATTTTGCGAACAAAGTCCGCGTAAATTCGGGTGGAGATTGATTAGTCATAGGTATGTTTATTAAAATATGGACTCGAGCCTTTCACAGCTGTATAAGTACCCAATACTTTGGGACAAAGTGCGCTTAGTTCGTGTTGGGATTGATTAATCATAGGTAATTTAATAAAAGAGGTGAACTCAAAACTTTCTCGGCTAGCCACCCACCCAATATTTTGTAATAGTTCGGGTTCAAGATTGATTATTAATAGGTATTTTTTATTAGAGGTGAATTCGAGGCTTTCTTGGCTGCCTAAATACCAAATATTTTACGTTCAAAGTCCGCGTAGTTCAGGGTTGGAGATTTAATAGCCATAGGTATCTTTTTTAAAAGGTTAACTCGAGCTTTTACAGTTGGATACATACCCAATACTTTGGGACCAAAGTCCACGTTTTTTGGATTGGGATTGATTATTCATCGGCAATTTCATAAAAGAGGTGAAGTCAAACCTTTCTCGGCTACCCACGTACCCAATATTTTGTAATGAAAGTCCGTGTAGTTGGGGTTCAAGATTGATTATTAATAGGTATTTTTTATTAAAGGTGGACACAAGACTTTGTCGGCTACCTACATACCCAATATTTTGCGATCAAAGTCCGCGTATTTCAGGGTGGGGGATTGATTAACCATAGGTATCTTATTTAAAAGGTGGACTCGAGACTTTAACAGCTGTGTACGAACCCAATACTCTGGACTCAAGCCTTTCTTGGTTGCATACATACCCAATATTTTGCGATCAAAGTCCGCGTAGTTCGGAGTTGGAGATTGAATAACAATAGGTATCTTTTTAAAAGGTTGACTAGAGGCTTTTACAGCTGAATACATACCCAATACTCTGCGATCAAAGTCCTCGAAGTTCGGGTTGGGATTGATTATTCATCGGTAATTTAGGGAAAGAGGTTCGGGTTCGAGATTCATAATTAATAGGTATTTTTTATTAAAGGTGGACTCATGCCTTTCTTGGCTGTCTACATACCAAATTTTTGTGAGCAAAGTCCGCGTAGTTCGGGGTTGGAGATTGATTAGTCATAGGTATCTTGTTTTAAAAGGTGGATTCGAGACGTTCACAGCTGTATACGTACCGAATACTTTGGGATCAAAGTCCGTGTAGGTCGGGTTCGAGATTGATTATTAATAGGTATTTTTTATTAAAGGTGCATTCAGGCCTTTCTTGGTTGGCTACATACGCAATATTTTGCGATCAAAGTGTGTGTAGTTCAAGGTTGGAGATTGATTAACCATAGATATCTTTTTTTAAAGGTGGACTCGAGCCTTTCACAGCTGTTTACGTACCCAATACGCTGCGATCAAAGTCGTTGTAGTTTGGATTCGGATTGACTATTCATAGGTACTTTAAAAAAAGGTGAACTCAAACCTTTCTCGGCTGCCTACGTACTGAATATTTTGAAATCATAGTCCGTGTAGCTTGGGATCGAGTTTGATTATTTATAGGTATTTTTTATTAAAGGTGGACTCATGCCTTTCTTGGCTGCCTACATACCCGATATATTACGATCAAAGTCCGCGTCGTTCGGTGTTCAAGATTGATTAGCCATAGGTGTGTTTGTTAAAAGGTGGACTCGAGCCTTTCACAGCTGTATACGTACCCAATGTATGTCCCCGTATTTCGGATTGGGATTAGTTCGGGTTCGAGATTGATTATTAAAGGTGGACTCAAGCCTATGTCAGCTTTACATACCCAATATTTTGCGATCAAAGTCCGGGTAGATTGGGGTTGGAGATTGATTAGCCATAGGTATCTTTTTGAAAAGGTGGACTCGAGCCTTTCACTGCTCTGTACGTACCCAATACTCTGCGATCGAAGTCCTCATAGTTTTGATTGGGATTGATTATTCATAGGTAATTTAAAAAAAAAGGTGAACTCAAACCTTTCTCGTCTACCTACCTACTGAATATTTTGTAATCAAAGTCTGGGTAGCTCGGGTTCGAGATTGATAATTAATAGGTATTCTTTATTAAAGGTGTACTAATGCCTTTTTTGGCTGCCTACATACAAAATTTTTGTGAGCAAAGTCCGCGTAGTTTGGGGTTGGAGATTGATTAGCCATAGGTATCTTGTTTTAAAAGGTCGATTCAAGCCTTTCACAGCTGTATACGTACCGAATACTTTGGGATCAAAGTCTGTGTTGTTCGGGTTGGGATTGATTATTCATCGATAATTTAATAAAAGAGGTGAACTGAAACCTTTCTCGGCTACCCACGTACCCAATATTTTTTAATGAAAGTCCGTGTAGTTCGGGTTTGAGATTAGTTATTAATAGATATTTTGTTATTAAAGGTGGACTCGAGCCTTTCTCGGCTATCTACATACCCAATATTTTGCAATCAAAGTCCGTGTAGTACAGGGAAGGAGATTGATTTACCATAGGTATCTTTTTTAAAAGGTGGACTCAAACCTTTCACAACTGTGTACGTACCCAATACTTCGGGATCAATTTCCGCGTAGTTAAGGTTGGGATTGATTAATCAACGGTAATTTAATAAAAGAGGTGAACTCAAACCTTTCTCGGCCACCCACATACTTAATATATTGTAAAGAAAGTTCGTGTAGTTTGGGTTCGAGATTGATTATTAATAAGTATTTTCTATTAAAGGTAGACTCAATGCGTTCTTGGTCGCCTACATACCCAATATTTTGCGATCAAATTTTGCGTAGTTCGGGGTTGGGGATTAATTAGCCATAGGTGTGTTTTATAAAAGGTGTACTCGATACTTTCATAGCTGTATACGTACCCAATACTTTGGGATCAAAGTCCGTGTAATTCTGGTTGGGATTGATTAATCATCGGTAATTTAATAAAAGAGGTGAACTCAAACCTTTCTCGCCCACCCACATACCCAATATTTTTGAAAGAATGTTCGTGTAGTATGGGTTCGAGATTGATTATTAATAGGTATTTTCTATTAAAGGTGGACTCAATGCTTTCTTGGCTGCCTATATACCCAATATTTTACGATCAAAGTTTGCGTAGTTCGGGGTTGGTGATTAATTAGCCATAGGTGTGTTTTGTAAAAGGTGGACTCGAGCCTTTCACAGCTGTATACGTACCCAATACTATGGGATCAAATTCGGAGTAATTCAGGTTGGGATTGACTAATCATCGCTAATTTAATAAAACAGGTGAACTCGAACCTTTCTCGGCCACCCACATACCAAATATTTCTCAAAGAAAGTTCATGTAGTTTGGGTTCGAAATTGATTACTAATAGGTATTTTATATTAAAGGTAGACTCAATGCTTTCTTGGCTGCCTACATACCTAATATTTTGCGATCAAAGTTTGCGTAGTTTGGGGTTGGAGATTGATTAGCAATAGTTGTGTTTTTTAAGAGGTGGACTCGAGCCTTTTAAAGCTATATATGTACCCAATACTTTGGGATCAAAGTCCGCGTAGTTCCGGTTGGGATAGATTAATCATCGATAATTTAATAAAAGAGGTGAACTCAAACCTTTCTCGGCCACCACATACTTAATATATTGTAAAGAAAGTTCGTGTAGTTTGGGTTCGAGATTGATTATTAATAAGTATTTTCTATTAAAGGTGGACTCAATGCGTTCTTGGCTGCCTACATACCCAATATTTTGCGATCAAATTTTGCGTAGTTCGGGGTTGGGGATTAATTAGCCATAGGTGTGTTTTATAAAAGGTGTACTCGATACTTTCATAGCTGTATACGTACCCAATACTTTGGGATCAAAGTCCGTGTAATTCTGGTTGGGATTGATTAATCATCGGTAATTTAATAAAAGAGGTGAACTCAAACCTTTCTCAGCCACCCACATACCCAATATTTTTGAAAGAATGTTCGTGTAGTATGGGTTCGAGATTGATTATTAATAGGTATTTTCTATTAAAGGTGGACTCAATGCTTTCTTGGCTGCCTATATACCCAATATTTTACGATCAAAGTTTGCGTAGTTCGGGGTTGGTGATTAATTAGCCATAGGTGTGTTTTGTAAAAGGTGGACTCGAGCCTTTCACACACTGTATACGTACCCAATACTATGGGATCAAATTCGGAGTAATTCAGGTTGGGATTGACTAATCATCGCTAATTTAATAAAACAGTGAACTCGAACCTTTCTCGGCCACCCACATACCAAATATTTCTCAAAGAAAGTTCATGTAGTTTGGGTTCGAAATTGATTACTAATAGGTATTTTATATTAAAGGTAGACTCAATGCTTTCTTGGCTGCCTACATACCTAATATTTTGCGATCAAAGTTTGCGTAGTTTGGGGTTGGAGATTGATTAGCAATAGTTGTGTTTTTTAAGAGGTGGACTCGAGCCTTTTAAAGCTATATATGTACCCAATACTTTGGGATCAAAGTCCGCGTAGTTCCGGTTGGGATAGATTAATCATCGGTAATTTAATAAAAGAGGTGAACTCAAACCTTTCTCGGCCACCCACATACTTAATATATTGTAAAGAAAGTTCGTGTAGTTTGGGTTCGAGATTGATTATTAATAAGTATTTTCTATTAAAGGTGGACTCAATGCGTTCTTGGCGCCTACATACCCAATATTTTGCGATCAAATTTTGCGTAGTTCGGGGTTGGGGATTAATTAGCCATAGGTGTGTTTTATAAAAGGTGTACTCGATACTTTCATAGCTGTATACGTACCCAATACTTTGGGATCAAAGTCCGTGTAATTCTGGTTGGGATTGATTAATCATCGGTAATTTAATAAAAGAGGTGAACTCAAACCTTTCTCACCACCCACATACCCAATATTTTTGAAAGAATGTTCGTGTAGTATGGGTTCGAGATTGATTATTAATAGGTATTTTCTATTAAAGGTGGACTCAATGCTTTCTTGGCTGCCTATATACCCAATATTTTACGATCAAAGTTTGCGTAGTTCGGGGTTGGTGATTAATTAGCCATAGGTGTGTTTTGTAAAAGGTGGACTCGAGCCTTTCACAGCTGTATACGTACCCAATACTATGGGATCAAATTCGGAGTAATTCAGGTTGGGATTGACTAATCATCGCTAATTTAATAAAACGAGTGAACTCGAACCTTTCTCGGCCACCCACATACCAAATATTTCTCAAAGAAAGTTCATGTAGTTTGGGTTCGAAATTGATTACTAATAGGTATTTTATATTAAAGGTAGACTCAATGCTTTCTTGGCTGCCTACATACCTAATATTTTGCGATCAAAGTTTGCGTAGTTTGGGGTTGGAGATTGATTAGCAATAGTTGTGTTTTTTAAGAGGTGCACTCGAGCCTTTTAAAGCTATATATGTACCCAATACTTTGGGATCAAAGTCCGCGTAGTTCCGGTTGGGATAGATTAATCATCGGTAATTTAATAAAAGAGGTGAACTCAAACCTTTCTCGGCCACCCACATACTTAATATATTGTAAAGAAAGTTCGTGTAGTTTGGGTTCGAGATTGATTATTAATAAGTATTTTCTATTAAAGGTGGACTCAATGCGTTCTTGGCTGCCTACATACCCAATATTTTGCGATCAAATTTTGCGTAGTTCGGGGTTGGGGATTAATTAGCCATAGGTGTGTTATATAAAAGGTGTACTCGAGCCTTTCATATCTGTATACGTACCCAATACTTTGGGATCAAAGTCCGTGTAATTCTGATTGGGATTGATTAATCATCGGTAATTTAATAAAAGAGGTGAACTCAAACCTTTCTCAGCCACCCACATACCCAATATTTTTGAAAGAATGTTCGTGTAGTATGGGTTCGAGATTGATTATTAATAGGTATTTTCTATTAAAGGTGGACTCAATGCTTTCTTGGCTACCTACATACCCAATATTTTACGATCAAAGTTTGCGTAGTTCGGGGTTGGTGATTAATTAGCCATAGGTGTGTTTTGTAAAAGGTGGACTCGAGCCTTTCACAGCTGTATACGTACCCAATACTATGGGATCAAATTCGGAGTAATTCAGGTTGGGATTGACTAATCATCGCTAATTTAATAAAACAGGTGAACTCGAACCTTTCTCGGCCACCCACATACCAAATATTTTTCAAAGAAAGTTCATGTAGTTTGGGTTCGAAATTGATTACTAATAGGTATTTTATATTAAAGGTGGACTCAATGCTTTCTTCGCTGCCTACATACCTAATATTTTGCGATCAAAGTTTGCGTAGTTTGGGGTTGGAGATTGATTAGCAATAGTTGTGTTTTTTAAGAGGTGGACTCGAGCCTTTTAAAGCTATATATGTACCCAATACTTTGGGATCAAAGTCCGCGTAGTTCCGGTTGGGATAGATTAATGATCGGTAATTTAATAAAAGAGGTGAACTCAAACCTTTCTCGGCCACCCACATACGTAATATATTGTAAAGAAAGTTCGTGTAGTTTGGGTTCGAGATTGATTATTAATAAGTATTTTCTATTAAAGGTGGACTCAATGCGTTCTTGGCTGCCTACATACCCAATATTTTGCGATCAAATTTTGCGTAGTTCGGGGTTGGGGATTAATTAGCCATAGGTGTGTTTTATAAAAGGTGTACTCGAGCCTTTCATAGCTGTATACGTACCCAATACTTTGGGATCAAATTCGGAGTAATTCAGGTTGGGATTGACTAATCATCGCTAATTTAATAAAACAGGTGAACTCGAACCTTTCTCGGCCACCCACATACCAAATATTTTTCAAAGAAAGTTCATGTAGTTTGGGTTCGAAATTGATTACTAATAGGTATTTTATATTAAAGGTGGACTCAATGCTTTCTTCGTCGCCTACATACCTAATATTTTGCGATCAAAGTTTGCGTTGTTTGGGGTTGGAGATTGATTAGCAATAGTTGTGTTTTTTAAGAGGTGGACTCGAGCCTTTTAAAGCTATATATGTACCCAATAATTTGGGATCAAAGTCCGCGTAGTTCCGGTTGGGATAGATTAATCATCGGTAATTTAATAAAAGAGGTGAACTCAAACCTTTCTCGGCCACCCACATACTTAATATATTGTAAAGAAAGTTCGTGTAGTTTGGGTTCGAGATTGATTATTAATAAGTATTTTCTATTAAAGGTGGACTCAATGCGTTCTTGGCTGCCTACATACCCAATATTTTGCGATCAAATTTTGCGTAGTTCGGGGTTGGGGATTGATTAGCCATAGGTATGTTTTATAAAAGGTGTACTCGAGCCTTTCTTAGCTATATACGTACCCAAAACTTTGGGATCAAAGTCCGTGTAGTTCAGGTTGGGATTGATTAATCATCGGTAATTTAATAAAAGAGATTAACTCATACCTTTCTCCGCCACCCACATACCCAATATTTTTGAAAGAAAGTTCATGTAGTTTGGGTTTGAGATTGATTATTAATAGGTATTTTCTATTAAAGGTGGACTCAAGGCTTTCTTGGCTGCCTACATACCCAATATTTTGCGATCAAAGTCCGTGTAGTTTGGGTTTGAGATTGATTAGCCATAGGTGTTTTTTAAAAGGTAGTCTCGAGCCTTTCATTGCTGTATACGTACCTAATACTTTGGGATCAAATTCTGCGTAGTTGAGGTTGGGATTAATTAATCATCGGTAATTTAATAAAAGAGGTGAACTACAAACCTTTCTCGGCCACCCACATACCCAATATTTTTGAAAGAAAGTTCATGTAGTTTGGATTCGAAATTGATTACTAATAGGTATTTTATATTAAAGTTGGACTCAATGCTTTCTTGGCAGCCAACATACCCAATGTTTTGTGATCAAAGTCTCGTAGTTTGGGGTTGGAAATTGATTAGCCATAGGTGTGTGTTTTAAAAGGTGGATTCGAGCCTTTCATAGCTGTATACGTACCCAATACTTTCGGATCAAATTTCACGTAGTTCAGGTTGGGATTGATTAATCATCGGTAATTTAATAAAAGAGGTTAACTCAAGCCTTTTCTCGGCCACCCACATACCCAATATTTTTTAAAGAAAGTTCGTGTAGTTTGGGTTCGAGATTGATTATTAATAGGTATTTTCTATTAAAGGTGGACTCAATGCTCTCTTGGCTGCCTACAGACCCAATATTTTGCGATCAAAGTTCGCCTAGTTCGGGGTTGGAGATTAATTAGCCATAGCTGTGTTTTTTAAAAGGTGGACTCAAGCTTTTCACAGCTGTATACGTACCCAATACTTTGGGATCAAAGTCCGCGTAGTTCCGGTTGGGATTGATTAATCATTGGTAATTTAATAAAAGAGGTTAACTAAAACCTTTCCCGGCCGCCCACATACCCAATATTTTGGAAAGAAAGTTCATGTAGTTTGGGTTCGAGATTGATTATTAATAGGTATTTTCTATTAAAGGTGGACTCGATGCTCTCTTGGCTGCCTACAGACCCAATATTTTGCGATCAAAGTTCGCCTAGTTCGGGGTTGGAGATTAATTAGCCATAGGTGTGTTTTTTAAAAGGTGGACTCAAGCTTTTCACAGATGTATACGTACCCAATACTTTGGGATCAAAGTCCGCGTAGTTCCGGTTGGGATAGATTAATCATCAGTAATTTAATAAAAGAGGTGAACTCAAACCTTTCTCGGCCACCCACATACCCAATATTTTTTAAAGAAAGTTCGTGTAGGTTGGGTTCGAGATTGATTATTAATAGGTATTTTCTATTAAAGGTGGACTCAATGCTCTCTTGGCGCCTACGTACCCAATATTTTGCGATCAATGTCCGTGTAGTTTGGGGTTGAAGATTGATTTGCCATAGGTGTGTGTTTTAAAAGGTGGACTTGAGCCTTTCATAGCTGTATACGTACCCAATACTTTGGGATCAAAGTCTGCTTAGTTCCGGTTGGGATTGATTAATCATTGGTAATTTAATAAAAGAGGTTAACTCAAACCTTTCTTGGCCGCTTACATACCCAATATTTGTTAAAGAAAGTTCGTGTAGTTTGGGTTCGAGATTGATTATTAATAGGTATTTTCTATTAAAGGTGGACTCATTGCTTTCTTGGATGTCTACATAGCCAATATTTTGCGATCAATGTCCGTGTAGTTTGGGGTTGAAGATTGATTTGCCATAGGTGTGTTTTTTAGAAGGTAGGCTCTAGCCTTTCTTAGCTATATACGTACCCAAAACTTTGGGATCAAAGTCCGTATAGTTCAGGTTGGGATTGATTAATCATCAGTAATTTAATAAAAGAGGTGAACTCAAACCTTTCTCGGCCACCCACATACCCAATATTTTTTAAAGAAAGTTCGTGTAGTCTGGGTTCGAGATTGATTATTAATAGGTATTTTCTATTAAAGGTGGACTCAATGCTCTCTTGGCTGCCTACAGACCCAATATTTTGCGATCAATGTCCGTGTAGTTTGGGGTTGAAGATTGATTTGCCATAGGTGTGTGTTTTAAAAGGTGGACTCGAGCCTTTCATAGCTGTATACGTACCCAATACTTTAGGATCAAATTTCGCGTAGTTGAGGTTGGGATTGATTAATCATCGGTAATTTAATAAAAGAGGTTAACTCAAACCTTTTCTCGGCCACCCACATACCCAATATTTTTGAAAGAAAGTTCATGTAGTTTGGGTTCGAGATTGATTATTAATAGGTATTTTCTATTAAAGAGGGACTCAATGCTCTCTTGGCTGCCTACAGACCCAATATTTTGCGATCAAAGTTCGCCTAGTTCGGGGTTGGAGATTAATTAGCCATAGGTGTGTTTTTTAAAAGGTGGACTCAAGCTTTTCACAGTCGTATACGTACCCAATACTTTGGGATCAAAGTCCGCGTAGTTCTGGTTGGGATAGATTAATCATCAGTAATTTAATAAAAGAGTTGAACTCAAACCTTTCTCGGCCACCCACATACCCAATATTTTTTAAAGAAAGTTCGTGTAGTTTGGGTTCGAGATTGATTATTAATAGGTATTTTCTATTAAAGGTGGACTCAATGCTCTCTTGGCTGCCTACAGACCCAATATTTTGCGATCAAAGTTCGCCTAGTTCGGGGTTGGAGATTAATTAGCCATAGGTGTGTTTTTTAAAAGGTGGACTCAAGCTTTTCACAGCTGTATACGTACCCAATACTTTGGGATCAAAGTCCGCGTAGTTCCGGTTGGGATAGATTAATCATCGGTAATTTAATAAAAGAGGTGAACTCAAACCTTTCTCGGCCACCCACATACCCAATATTTTTGAAAGAAAGTTCATGTAGTTTGGATTCGAAATTGATTACTAATAGGTATTTTATATTAAAGTTGGACTCAATGCTTTCTTGGCAGCCAACATACCCAATGTTTTGTGATCAAAGTCTGCGTAGTTTGGGGTTGGAAATTGATTAGCCATAGGTGTGTGTTTTAAAAGGTGGATTCGAGCCTTTCATAGCTGTATACGTACCCAATACTTTCGGATCAAATTTCACGTAGTTCAGGTTGGGATTGATTAATCATCGGTAATTTAATAAAAGAGGTTAACTCAAGCCTTTTCTCGGCCACCCACATACCCAATATTTTTTAAAGAAAGTTCGTGTAGTTTGCGTTCGAGATTGATTATTAATAGGTATTTTCTATTAAAGGTGGACTCAATGCTCTCTTGGCTGCCTACAGACCCAATATTTTGCGATCAAAGTTCGCCTAGTTCGGGGTTGGAGATTAATTAGCCATAGCTGTGTTTTTTAAAAGGTGGACTCAAGCTTTTCACAGCTGTATACGTACCCAATACTTTGGGATCAAAGTCCGCGTAGTTCCGGTTGGGATTGATTAATCATTGGTAATTTAATAAAAGAGGTTAACTAAAACCTTTCCCGGCCGCCCACATACCCAATATTTTGGAAAGAAAGTTCATGTAGTTTGGGTTCGAGATTGATTATTAATAGGTATTTTCTATTAAAGGTGGACTCAATGCTCTCTTGGCTGCCTACAGACCCAATATTTTGCGATCAATGTCCGTGTAGTTTGGGGTTGAAGATTGATTTGCCATAGGTGTGTGTTTTAAAAGGTGGACTTGAGCCTTTCATAGCCGTATACGTACCCAATACTTTGGGATCAAAGTCCGCTTAGTTCCGGTTGGGATTGATTAATCATTGGTAATTTAATAAAAGAGGTTAACTCAAACCTTTCTTGGCCGCTTACATACCCAATATTTGTTAAAGAAAGTTCGTGTAGTTTGGGTTCGAGATTGATTATTAATAGGTATTTTCTATTAAAGGTGGACTCATTGCTTTCTTGGATGTCTACATAGCCAATATTTTGCGATCAATGTCCGTGTAGTTTGGGGTTGAAGATTGATTTGCCATAGGTGTGTTTTTTAGAAGGTAGGCTCTAGCCTTTCTTAGCTATATACGTACCCAAAACTTTGGGATCAAAGTCCGTATAGTTCAGGTTGGGATTGATTAATCATCAGTAATTTAATAAAAGAGGTGAACTCAAACCTTTCTCGGCCACCCACATACCCAATATTTTTTAAAGAAAGTTCGTGTAGTTTGGGTTCGAGATTGATTATTAATAGGTATTTTCTATTAAAGGTGGACTCAATGCTCTCTTGGCTGCCTACAGACCCAATATTTTGCAATCAATGTCCGTGTAGTTTGGGGTTGAAGATTGATTTGCCATGGGTGTGTGTTTTAAAAGGTGGACTTGAGCCTTTCATAGCTGTATACGTACCCAATACTTTGGGATCAAAGTCCGCTTAGTTCCGGTTGGGATTGATTAATCATTGGTAATTTAATAAAAGAGGTTAACTCAAACCTTTCTTGGCCGCTTACATACCCAATATTTGTTAAAGAAAGTTCGTGTAGTTTGGGTTCGAGATTGATTATTAATAGGTATTTTCTATTAAAGGTGGACTCATTGCTTTCTTGGATGTCTACATAGCCAATATTTTGCGATCAATGTCCGTGTAGTTTGGGGTTGAAGATTGATTTGCCATAGGTGTGTTTTTTAGAAGGTAGGCTCTAGCCTTTCTTAGCTATATACGTACCCAAAACTTTGGGATCAAAGTCCGTATAGTTCAGGTTGGGATTGATTAATCATCAGTAATTTAATAAAAGAGGTGAACTCAAACCTTTCTCGGCCACCCACATACCCAATATTTTTTAAAGAAAGTTCGTGTAGTTTGGGTTCGAGATTGATTATTAATAGGTATTTTCTATTAAAGGTGGACTCAATGCTCTCTTGGCTGCCTACAGACCCAATATTTTGCGATCAATGTCCGTGTAGTTTGGGGTTGAAGATTGATTTGCCATAGGTGTGTGTTTTAAAAGGTGGACTTGAGCCTTTCATAGCCGTATACGTACCCAATACTTTGGGATCAAAGTCCGCTTAGTTCCGGTTGGGATTGATTAATCATTGGTAATTTAATAAAAGAGGTTAACTCAAACCTTTCTTGGCCGCTTACATACCCAATATTTGTTAAAGAAAGTTCGTGTAGTTTGGGTTCGAGATTGATTATTAATAGGTATTTTCTATTAAAGGTGGACTCAATGCTTTCTTGGATGTCTACATAGCCAATATTTTGCGATCAATGTCCGTGTAGTTTGGGGTTGAAGATTGATTTGCCATAGGTGTGTGTTTTAAAAGGTGGACTTGAGCCTTTCATAGCTGTATACGTACCCAATACTTTGGGATCAAAGTCCGCTTAGTTCCGGTTGGGATTGATTAATCATTGGTAATTTAATAAAAGAGGTTAACTCAAACCTTTCTTGGCCGCTTACATACCCAATATTTGTTAAAGAAAGTTCGTGTAGTTTGGGTTCGAGATTGATTATTAATAGGTATTTGCTATTAAAGGTGGACTCATTGCTTTCTTGGATGTCTACATAGCCAATATTTTGCGATCAATGTCCGTGTAGTTTCGGGTTGAAGATTGATTTGCCATAGGTGTGTTTTTTAGAAGGTAGGCTCTAGCCTTTCTTAGCTATATACGTACCCAAAACTTTGGGATCAAAGTCCGTATAGTTCAGGTTGGGATTGATTAATCATCAGTAATTTAATAAAAGAGGTGAACTCAAACCTTTCTCGGCCACCCACATACCCAATATTTGTTAAAGAAAGTTCGTGTAGTTTGGGTTCGAGATTGATTATTAATAGGTATTTGCTATTAAAGGTGGACTCATTGGTTTCTTGGATGTCTACATAGCCAATATTTTGCGATCAATGTCCGTGTAGTTTGGGGTTGAAGATTGATTTGCCATAGGTGTGTTTTTTAGAAGGTAGGCTCTAGCCTTTCTTAGCTATATACGTACCCAAAACTTTGGGATCAAAGTCCGTATAGTTCGGGTTGGGATTGATTAATCATCAGTAATTTAATAAAAGAGGTGAACTCAAACCTTTCTCGGCCACCCACATACCCAATATTTTTTAAAGAAAGTTCGTGTAGTTTGGGTTCGAGATTGATTATTAATAGGTATTTTCTATTAAAGGTGGACTCAATGCTCTCTTGGCTGCCTACAGACCCAATATTTTGCGATCAATGTCCGTGTAGTTTGGGGTTGAAGATTGATTTGCCATAGGTGTGTGTTTTAAAAGGTGGACTTGAGCCTTTCATAGCCGTATACGTACCCAATACTTTGGGATCAAAGTCCGCTTAGTTCCGGTTGGGATTGATTAATCATTGGTAATTTAATAAAAGAGGTTAACTCAAACCTTTCTTGGCCGCTTACATACCCAATATTTGTTAAAGAAAGTTCGTGTAGTTTGGGTTCGAGATTGATTATTAATAGGTATTTTCTATTAAAGGTGGACTCATTGCTTTCTTGGATGTCTACATAGGCAATATTTTGCGATCAATGTCCGTGTAGTTTGGGGTTGAAGATTGATTTGCCATAGGCGTGTTTTTTAGAAGGTAGGCTCTAGCCTTTCTTAGCTATATACGTACCCAAAACTTTGGGATCAAATTCCGTATAGTTCAGGTTGGGATTGATTAATCATCGGTAATTTAATAAAAGAGGTTAACTCAAACCATTCTTGGCCACCCACGTACCCAATATTTTTTAACGAAACTTCTTGTAGTTTGGGTTCGAGATTGATTATTAATAGGTATTTTCTATTAAAGGTGGACTCAATGCTTTCTTGGCTGCCTACAAACCTAATATTTTGCGATCAAAGTTCGCTAGTTCGGGGTTGGAGATTGATTAGCCATAGGTGTGTGTTTTAAAAGGTGGACTCGAGCCTTTCATAGTTGTATACGTACCCAATAGTTTGGGATCAAAGTCCGCTTAGTTCCGGTTGGGATTGATTAATCATTGGTAATTTAATAAAAGAGGTTAACTCAAACCTTTCTTGGCCGCCCACATACCCAATATTTGTTAAAGAAAGTTCGTGTAGTTTGGGTTCGAGATTGATTATTAATAGGTATTTTCTATTAAAGGTGGACTCATTGCTTTCTTGGCTGCCTACATACCCAATATTTTACTATCAAAGTTTGCGTAGTTCGGGTTGGGGATTGATTAGCCATAGGTGTGTTTCTTAAAACGTGGACTCGAGCCTTTCAAAGCCGTATACGTACCCAATACTTTGGGATCAAAGTCCGCGTAGTTCCGGTTGGGATAGATTAATCATCGGTAATTTAATAAAAGAGGTGAACTCAAACCTTTCTCGGCCACCCACATACCCAATATTTTTTAAAGAAAGTTCGTGTAGTTTGGGTTCGAGATTGATTATTAATAGGTATTTTCTATTAAAGGTGGACTCAATGCTTTCTTGGATGTCTACAGAGCCAATATTTTGCGATCAATGTCCGTGTAGTTTGGGGTTGAAGATTGATTTGCCATAGGTGTGTTTTTTAGAAGGTAGACTCGAGCCTTTCTTAGCTATATACGTACCAAAAACTTTGGGATCAAAGTCCGTGTAGTTCAGGTTGGGATTGATTAATTATCGGTAATTTAATAAAAGAGGTTAACTCAACCCTTTCTTGCCCACCCACATACCCAATATTTTTTAAAGAAAGTTCGTGTAGTTTGGGGTCGAGATTGATTATTAATAGGTATTTCTCGTTAAAGGTGGACTCATTGCTTTCTTGGATGTCTACATAGCCAATATTTTGCGATCAATTTCCGTGTAGTTTGGGGTTGAAGATTGATTTGCCATAGGTGTGTTTTTTAGAAGGTAGGCTCTAGCCTTTCTTAGCTATATACGTACCGAAAACTTTGGGATCAAAGTCCGTATAGTTCAGGTTGGGATTGATTAATCATCGGTAATTTAATAAAAGAGGTTAACTCAAACCTTTCTCGGCCACCCACGTACCCAATATTTTTTAACGAAAGTTCTTGTAGTTTGGGTTCGAGATTGATTATTAATCGGTATTTTCTATTAAAGGTGGACTCATTGCTTTCTTAGCTGCCTACAGACCCAATATTTTGCGATCAAAGTTTGCCTAGTTCGGGGTTGGAGATTGATTAGCCATAGGTGTGTGTTTTAAAAGGTGGACTCGAACCTTTCATAGTTGTATACGTACCCAATAGTTTGGGATCAAAGTCCGCTTAGTTCCGGTTGGGATTGATTAATCATTGGTAATTTAATAAAAGAGGTTAACTCAAACCTTTCTTGGCCGCCCACATACCCAATATTTGTTAAAGAAAGTTCGTGTAGTTTGGGTTCGAGATTGATTATTAATAGGTATTTTCTATTAAAGGTGGACTCATTGCTTTCTTGGCTGCCTACATACCCAATATTTTACTATCAAAGTTTGCGTAGTTCGGGTTGGGGATTGATTAGCCATAGGTGTGTTTCTTAAAACGTGGACTCGAGCCTTTCAAAGCTGTATACGTACCCAATACTTTGGGATCAAAGTCCGCGTAGTTCCAGTTGGGATAGATTAATCATCGGTAATTTAATAAAAGAGGTGAACTCAAACCTTTCTCGGCCACCCACATACCCAATATTTTTTAAAGAAAGTTCGTGTAGTTTGGGTTCGAGATTGATTATTAATAGGTATTTTCTATTAAAGGTGGACTCAATGCTTTCTTGGATGTCTACGAGCCAATATTTTGCGATCAATGTCCGTGTAGTTTGGGGTTGAAGATTGATTTGCCATAGGTGTGTTTTTTAGAAGGTAGACTCGAGCCTTTCTTAGCTATATACGTACCAAAAACTTTGGGATCAAAGTCCGTGTAGTTCAGGTTGGGATTGATTAATTATCGGTAATTTAATAAAAGAGGTTAACTCAACCCTTTCTTGCCCACCCACATACCCAATATTTTTTAAAGAAAGTTCGTGTAGTTTGGGGTCGAGATTGATTATTAATAGGTATTTCCTGTTAAAGGTGGACTCATTGCTTTCTTGGATGTCTACATAGCCAATATTTTGCGATCAATTTCCGTGTAGTTTGGGGTTGAAGATTGATTTGCCATAGGTGTGTTTTTTAGAAGGTAGGCTCTAGCCTTTCTTAGCTATATACGTACCGAAAACTTTGGGATCAAAGTCCGTATAGTTCAGGTTGGGATTGATTAATCATCGGTAATTTAATAAAAGAGGTTAACTCAAACCTTTCTCGGCCACCCACGTACCCAATATTTTTTAACGAAAGTTCTTGTAGTTTGGGTTCGAGATTGATTATTAATCGGTATTTTCTATTAAAGGTGGACTCATTGCTTTCTTAGCTGCCTACAGACCCAATATTTTGCGATCAAAGTTTGCCTAGTTCGGGGTTGGAGATTGATTAGCCATAGGTGTGTGTTTTAAAAGGTGGACTCGAACCTTTTATAGCTGTATACGTACCCAATACTTTGGGATCAAAGTCCGTGTAGTTCCGGTTGGGATTGATTAATCATTGGCAATTTAATAAAATAGGTTAACTCAAACTTTTCTCGGCCGCTCACATACCCCATATTTGTTAAAGAAAGTTCGTGTAGTTTGGGTTCGATATTGATTATTAATAGGTATTTTCTATTAAAGGTGGACTCATTGCTTTCTTGGATGTCTACATAGCCAATATTTTGCGATCAATGTCCGTGTAGTTTGGGGTTGAAGATTGATTTGCCATAGGTGTGTTTTTTAGAAGGTAGGCTCTAGCCTTTCTTAGCTATATACGTACCCAAAACTTTGGGATCAAAGTCCGTATAGTTCAGGTTGGGATTGATTAATCATCAGTAATTTAATAAAAGAGGTGAACTCAAACCTTTCTCGGCCACCCACATACCCAATATTTTTTAAAGAAAGTTCGTGTAGTTTGGGTTCGAGATTGATTATTAATAGGTATTTTCTATTAAAGGTGGACTCAATGCTCTCTTGGCTGCCTACAGACCCAATATTTTGCAATCAATGTCCGTGTAGTTTGGGGTTGAAGATTGATTTGCCATGGGTGTGTGTTTTAAAAGGTGGACTTGAGCCTTTCATAGCTGTATACGTACCCAATACTTTGGGATCAAAGTCCGCTTAGTTCCGGTTGGGATTGATTAATCATTGGTAATTTAATAAAAGAGGTTAACTCAAACCTTTCTTGGCCGCTTACATACCCAATATTTGTTAAAGAAAGTTCGTGTAGTTTGGGTTCGAGATTGATTATTAATAGGTATTTTCTATTAAAGGTGGACTCATTGCTTTCTTGGATGTCTACATAGCCAATATTTTGCGATCAATGTCCGTGTAGTTTGGGGTTGAAGATTGATTTGCCATAGGTGTGTTTTTTAGAAGGTAGGCTCTAGCCTTTCTTAGCTATATACGTACCCAAAACTTTGGGATCAAAGTCCGTATAGTTCGGGTTGGGATTGATTAATCATCAGTAATTTAATAAAAGAGGTGAACTCAAACCTTTCTCGGCCACCCACATACCCAATATTTTTTAAAGAAAGTTCGTGTAGTTTGGGTTCGAGATTGATTATTAATAGGTATTTTCTATTAAAGGTGGACTCAATGCTCTCTTGGCTGCCTACAGACCCAATATTTTGCGATCAATGTCCGTGTAGTTTGGGGTTGAAGATTGATTTGCCATAGGTGTGTGTTTTAAAAGGTGGACTTGAGCCTTTCATAGCTGTATACGTACCCAATACTTTGGGATCAAAGTCCGCTTAGTTCCGGTTGGGATTGATTAATCATTGGTAATTTAATAAAAGAGGTTAACTCAAACCTTTCTTGGCCGCTTACATACCCAATATTTGTTAAAGAAAGTTCGTGTAGTTTGGGTTCGAGATTGATTATTAATAGGTATTTTCTATTAAAGGTGGACTCAATGCTTTCTTGGATGTCTACATAGCCAATATTTTGCGATCAATGTCCGTGTAGTTTGGGGTTGAAGATTGATTTGCCATAGGTGTGTGTTTTAAAAGGTGGACTTGAGCCTTTCATAGCTGTATACGTACCCAATACTTTGGGATCAAAGTCCGCTTAGTTCCGGTTGGGATTGATTAATCATTGGTAATTTAATAAAAGAGGTTAACTCAAACCTTTCTTGGCCGCTTACATACCCAATATTTTTTAAAGAAAGTTCGTGTAGTTTGGGGTCGAGATTGATTATTAATAGGTATTTGCTATTAAAGGTGGACTCATTGCTTTCTTGGATGTCTACATAGCCAATATTTTGCGATCAATGTCCGTGTAGTTTCGGGTTGAAGATTGATTTGCCATAGGTGTGTTTTTTAGAAGGTAGGCTCTAGCCTTTCTTAGCTATATACGTACCCAAAACTTTGGGATCAAAGTCCGTATAGTTCAGGTTGGGATTGATTAATCATCAGTAATTTAATAAAAGAGGTGAACTCAAACCTTTCTCGGCCACCCACATACCCAATATTTGTTAAAGAAAGTTCGTGTAGTTTGGGTTCGAGATTGATTATTAATAGGTATTTGCTATTAAAGGTGGACTCATTGGTTTCTTGGATGTCTACATAGCCAATATTTTGCGATCAATGTCCGTGTAGTTTGGGGTTGAAGATTGATTTGCCATAGGTGTGTTTTTTAGAAGGTAGGCTCTAGCCTTTCTTAGCTATATACGTACCCAAAACTTTGGGATCAAAGTCCGTATAGTTCAGGTTGGGATTGATTAATCATCAGTAATTTAATAAAAGAGGTGAACTCAAACCTTTCTCGGCCACCCACATACCCAATATTTTTTAAAGAAAGTTCGTGTAGTTTGGGTTCGAGATTGATTATTAATAGGTATTTTCTATTAAAGGTGGACTCAATGCTCTCTTGGCTGCCTACAGACCCAATATTTTGCGATCAATGTCCGTGTAGTTTGGGGTTGAAGATTGATTTGCCATAGGTGTGTGTTTTAAAAGGTGGACTTGAGCCTTTCATAGCCGTATACGTACCCAATACTTTGGGATCAAAGTCCGCTTAGTTCCGGTTGGGATTGATTAATCATTGGTAATTTAATAAAAGAGGTTAACTCAAACCTTTCTTGGCCGCTTACATACCCAATATTTGTTAAAGAAAGTTCGTGTAGTTTGGGTTCGAGATTGATTATTAATAGGTATTTTCTATTAAAGGTGGACTCATTGCTTTCTTGGATGTCTACATAGGCAATATTTTGCGATCAATGTCCGTGTAGTTTGGGGTTGAAGATTGATTTGCCATAGGCGTGTTTTTTAGAAGGTAGGCTCTAGCCTTTCTTAGCTATATACGTACCCAAAACTTTGGGATCAAATTCCGTATAGTTCGGGTTGGGATTGATTAATCATCGGTAATTTAATAAAAGAGGTTAACTCAAACCATTCTTGGCCACCCACGTACCCAATATTTTTTAACGAAACTTCTTGTAGTTTGGGTTCGAGATTGATTATTAATAGGTATTTTCTATTAAAGGTGGACTCAATGCTTTCTTGGCTGCCTACAAACCTAATATTTTGCGATCAAAGTTCGCTAGTTCGGGGTTGGAGATTGATTAGCCATAGGTGTGTGTTTTAAAAGGTGGACTCGAGCCTTTCATAGTTGTATACGTACCCAATAGTTTGGGATCAAAGTCCGCTTAGTTCCGGTTGGGATTGATTAATCATTGGTAATTTAATAAAAGAGGTTAACTCAAACCTTTCTTGGCCGCCCACATACCCAATATTTGTTAAAGAAAGTTCGTGTAGTTTGGGTTCGAGATTGATTATTAATAGGTATTTTCTATTAAAGGTGGACTCATTGCTTTCTTGGCTGCCTACATACCCAATATTTTACTATCAAAGTTTGCGTAGTTCGGGTTGGGGATTGATTAGCCATAGGTGTGTTTCTTAAAACGTGGACTCGAGCCTTTCAAAGCCGTATACGTACCCAATACTTTGGGATCAAAGTCCGCGTAGTTCCGGTTGGGATAGATTAATCATCGGTAATTTAATAAAAGAGGTGAACTCAAACCTTTCTCGGCCACCCACATACCCAATATTTTTTAAAGAAAGTTCGTGTAGTTTGGGTTCGAGATTGATTATTAATAGGTATTTTCTATTAAAGGTGGACTCAATGCTTTCTTGGATGTCTACGTAGCCAATATTTTGCGATCAATGTCCGTGTAGTTTGGGGTTGAAGATTGATTTGCCATAGGTGTGTTTTTTAGAAGGTAGACTCGAGCCTTTCTTAGCTATATACGTACCAAAAACTTTGGGATCAAAGTCCGTGTAGTTCAGGTTGGGATTGATTAATTATTGGTAATTTAATAAAAGAGGTTAACTCAACCCTTTCTTGCCCACCCACATACCCAATATTTTTTAAAGAAAGTTCGTGTAGTTTGGGGTCGAGATTGATTATTAATAGGTATTTCCTGTTAAAGGTGGACTCATTGCTTTCTTGGATGTCTACATAGCCAATATTTTGCGATCAATTTCCGTGTAGTTTGGGGTTGAAGATTGATTTGCCATAGGTGTGTTTTTTAGAAGGTAGGCTCTAGCCTTTCTTAGCTATATACGTACCGAAAACTTTGGGATCAAAGTCCGTATAGTTCAGGTTGGGATTGATTAATCATCGGTAATTTAATAAAAGAGGTTAACTCAAACCTTTCTCGGCCACCCACGTACCCAATATTTTTTAACGAAAGTTCTTGTAGTTTGGGTTCGAGATTGATTATTAATCGGTATTTTCTATTAAAGGTGGACTCATTGCTTTCTTAGCTGCCTACAGACCCAATATTTTGCGATCAAAGTTTGCCTAGTTCGGGGTTGGAGATTGATTAGCCATAGGTGTGTGTTTTAAAAGGTGGACTCGAACCTTTTATAGCTGTATACGTACCCAATACTTTGGGATCAAAGTCCGTGTAGTTCCGGTTGGGATTGATTAATCATTGGCAATTTAATAAAATAGGTTAACTCAAACTTTTCTCGGCCGCTCACATACCCCATATTTGTTAAAGAAAGTTCGTGTAGTTTGGGTTCGATATTGATTATTAATAGGTATTTTCTATTAAAGGTGGACTCAATGCTTTCTTGGCTGCTGCGTACAAAATATTTTGCGATCAAAGTTCGCCTAATTCGGGGTTGGAGATTAATTAGCCAAATGTGTGTTTTGTAAAAGATGGACTCGAGCCTTTCACAGCTATATACGTACCCAATAATACTTTGGGATCAAATTCCGCGCCGTGTAGGTTGGGATAGATTAATCGTCGGTAATTTAATAAAAGAGGTCAACTCAAACCTTTCTTGGCCGCCCACATACCCAATATTTGTTAAAGAAAGTTCGTGTAGTTTGAGTTCGAGATTGATTATTAATAGGTATTTTCTATTAAAGGTGGATTCAATGCTTTCTTGGCTGCCTACATACCCAATATTTTACTATCAAAGTTTGCGTAGTTCGGGGTTGGGGATTGATTAGCCATAGGTGTGTTTCTTAAAACGTGAACTCGAGCCTTTCAAAGCTGTATACGTACCCAATACTTTGGGATCAAAGTCCGCGTAGTTCCAGTTGGGATAGATTAATCATCGGTAATTTAATAAAAGAGGTGAACTCAAACCTTTCTCGGCCACCCACATACCCAATATTTTTTAAAGAAAGTTCGTGTAGTTTGGGTTCGAGATTGATTATTAATAGGTATTTTCTATTAAAGGTGGACTCAATGCTTTCTTGGATGTCTACAGAGCCAATATTTTGCGATGAATGTCCGTGTAGTTTGGGGTTGAAGATTGATTTGCCATAGGTGTGCTTTTTAGAAGGTAGACTCGAGCCTTTCTTAGCTATATACGTACCAAAAACTTTGGGATCAAAGTCCGTGTAGTTCAGGTTGGGATTGATTAATCATCGGTAATTTAATAAAAGAGGGTAACTCAAACCTTTCTCGGCCACCCACATACCCAATATTTTTTAAAGAAAGTTCGTGTAGTTTGGGTTCGAGATTGATTATTAATAGGTATTTTCTATTAAAGGTGGATTCAATGCTTTCTTGGCTGCCTACATACCCAATATTTTACTATCAAAGTTTGCGTAGTTCGGGGTTGGGGATTGATTAGCCATAGGTGTGTTTCTTAAAACGTGGACTCGAGCCTTTCAAAGCTGTATATGTACCCAATACTTTGGGATCAAAGTCCGCGTAGTTCCAGTTGGGATAGATTAATCATCGGTAATTTAATAAAAGAGGTGAACTCAAACCTTTCTCGGCCACCCACATACCCAATATTTTTTAAAGAAAGTTCGTGTAGTTTGGGTTCGAGATTGATTATTAATAGGTATTTTCTATTAAAGGTGGACTCAATGCTTTCTTGGATGTCTACGAGCCAATATTTTGCGATCAATGTCCGTGTAGTTTGGGGTTGAAGATTGATTTGCCATAGGTGTGCTTTTTAGAAGGTAGACTCGAGCCTTTCTTAGCTATATACGTACCAAAAACTTTGGGATCAAAGTCCGTGTAGTTCAGGTTGGGATTGATTAATCATCGGTAATTTAATAAAAGAGGGTAACTCAAACCTTTCTCGGCCACCCACATACCCAATATTTTTTAAAGAAAGTTCGTGTAGTTTGGGTTCGAGATTGATTATTAATAGGTATTTTCTATTAAAGGTGGACTCAATGCTTTCTTGGATGTCTACAGAGCCAATATTTTGAGATCAATGTCCGTGTAGTTTGGGGTGAAGATTGATTTGCTATAGGTGTGTTTTTTAGAAGGTAGACTCGAGCCTTTCTTAGCTATATACGTACCAAAAACTTTGGGATCAAAGTCCGTGTAGTTTAGGTTGGGATTGATTAATCATCGGTAATTTAATAAAAGAGGTTAACTCAAACCTTTCTCGGCCACCCACATACCCAATATTTTTTAAAGAAAGTTCTTGTAGTTTGGGTTCGAGATTGATTATTAATAGGTATTTTCTATTAAAGGTGGACTCAATGCTTTCTTGGCTGCTGCGTACAAAATATTTTGCGATCAAAGTTCGCCTAATTCGGGGTTGGAGATTAATTAGCCATAGGTGTTTTTTGTAAAAGATGGACTCGAGCCTTTCACAGCTATATACGTACCCAATAATACTTTGGGATCAAATTCCGCGCCGTGTAGGTTGGGATAGAATAATCATCGGTAATTTAATAAACGAGGTGAACTCAAACCTTTCTCGGCCACCCATATACCCAATATTTTTTAAAGAAAGTTCGTGTAGTTTGGGTTCGAGATTGATTATCAATAGGTATTTTCTATTAAAGGTGGACTCAATGCTTTCTTGGATGTCTACATAGCCAATATTTGGCGATCAATGTCCGTGTAGTTTGGGGTTGAAGATTGATTTTCCATAGGTGTGTTTTTTAGAAGGTAGACTCGAGCCTTTCTTAGCTATATACGTACCAAAAACTTTGGGATCAAAGTCCGTGTAGTTCAGGTTGGGATTGATTAATAATCGGTAATTTAATAAAAGAGGTTAACTCAACCCTTTCTTGCCCACCCACATACCCAATATTTTTTAAAGAAAGTTCGTGTAGTTTGGGGTCGAGATTGATTATTAATAGGTATTTTCTCGTTAAAGGTGGACTCATTGCTTTCTTGGATGTCTACATAGCCAATATTTTGCGATCAATTTCCGTGTAGTTTGGGGTTGAAGATTGATTTGCCATAGGTGTGTTTTTTAGAAGGTAGGCTCTAGCCTTTCTTAGCTATATACGTACCCAAAACTTTGGGATCAAAGTCCGTATAGTTCAGGTTGGGATTGATTAATCATCGGTAATTTAATAAAAGAGGTTAACTCAAACCATTCTCGGCCACCCACGTACCCAATATTTTTTAAAGAAAGTTCGTGTAGTTTGGGTTCGAGATTGATTATTAATAGGTATTTTCTATTAAAGGTGGACTTAATGCTTTCTTGGCTGCCTACAAACCTAATATTTTGCGATCAAAGTTCGCCTAGTTCGGGGTTGGAGATTGATTAGCCATAGTTGTGTGTTTTAAAAGGTGGTCTCGAGCCTTTCATAGCTGTATACGTACCCAATACTTTGGGATCAAAGTCCGCTTAGTTCCGGTTGGGATTGATTAATCATTGGTAATTTAATAAAAGAGGTTAAGTTAAACCTTTCTTGGCCGCCCACATACCCAATATTTGTTCAAGAAAGTTCGTGTAGTTTGGGTTCGAGATTGATTATTAATAGGTATTTTCTATTAAAGGTGGATTCAATGCTTTCTTGGCTGCCTACATACCCAATATTTTACTATCAAAGTTTGCGTAGTTCGGGGTTGGGGATTGATTAGCCATAGGTGTGTTTCTTAAAACGTGGACTCGAGCCTTTCAAAGTCGTATACGTACCCAATACTTTGGGATCAAAGTCCGCGTAGTTCCAGTTGGGATAGATTAATCATCGGTAATTTAAGAAAAGAGGTGAACTCAAACCTTTCTCGGCCACCCACATACCCAATATTTTTTAAAGAAAGTTCGTGTAGTTTGGGTTCGAGATTGATTATCAATAGGTATTTTCTATTAAAGGTGGACTCAATGCTTTCTTGGATGTCTACATAGCCAATATTTGGCGATCAATGTCTGTGTAGTTTGGGGTTGAAGATTGATTTGCCATAAGTGTGTTTTTAGAAGGTAGACTCGAGCCTTTCTTAGCTATATACGTACCAAAAACTTTGGGATCAAAGTCCGTATAGTTCAGGTTGGGATTGATTAATCATCGGTAATTTAATAAAAGAGGTTAACTCAAACCATTCTCGGCCACCCACGTACCCAATATTTTTTAAAGAAAGTTCGTGTAGTTTGGGTTCGAGATTGATTATTAATAGGTATTTTCTATTAAAGGTGGACTTAATGCTTTCTTGGCTGCCTACAAACCTAATATTTTGCGATCAAAGTTCGCCTAGTTCGGGGTTGGAGATTGATTAGCCATAGTTGTGTGTTTTAAAAGGTGGTCTCGAGCCTTTCATAGCTGTATACGTACCCAATACTTTGGGATCAATGTCCGCTTAGTTCCGGTTGGGATTGATTAATCATTGGTAATTTAATAAAAGAGGTTAAGTTAAACCTTTCTTGGCCGCCCACATACCCAATATTTGTTCAAGAAAGTTCGTGTAGTTTGGGTTCGAGATTGATTATTAATAGGTATTTTCTATTAAAGGTGGATTCAATGCTTTCTTGGCTGCCTACATACCCAATATTTTACTATCAAAGTTTGCGTAGTTCGGGGTTGGGGATTGATTAGCCATAGGTGTGTTTCTTAAAACGTGGACTCGAGCCTTTCAAAGCCGTATACGTACCCAATACTTTGGGATCAAAGTCCGCGTAGTTCCAGTTGGGATAGATTAATCATCGGTAATTTAAGAAAAGAGGTGAACTCAAACCTTTCTCGGCCACCCACATACCCAATATTTTTTAAAGAAAGTTCGTGTAGTTTGGGTTCGAGATTGATTATCAATAGGTATTTTCTATTAAAGGTGGACTCAATGCTTTCTTGGATGTCTACATAGCCAATATTTGGCGATCAATGTCCGTGTAGTTTGGGGTTGAAGATTGATTTGCCATAGGTGTGTTTTTTAGAAGGTAGACTCGAGCCTTTCTTAGCTATATACGTACCAAAAACTTTGGGATCAAAGTCCGTGTAGTTCAGGTTGGGATTGATTAATAATCGGTAATTTAATAAAAGAGGTTAACTCAACCCTTTCTTGCCCACCCACATACCCAATATTTTTTTAAAGAAAGTTCGTGTAGTTTGGGGTCGAGATTGATTATTAATAGGTATTTTCTGTTAAAGGTGGACTCATTGCTTTCTTGGATGTCTACATAGCCAATATTTTGCGATCAATGTCCGTGTAGTTTGGGGTTGAAGATTGATTTGCCATAAGTGTGTTTTTTAGAAGGTAGACTCGAGCCTTTCTTAGCTATATACGTACCAAAAACTTTGGGATCAAAGTCCGTGTAGTTCAGGTTGGGATTGATTAATCATCGGTAATTTAATAAAAGAGGTTAACTCAACCCTTTCTTGCCCACCCACAAACCCAATATTTTTTAAAGAAAGTTCGTGTAGTTTGGGTTCGAGATTGATTATTAATAGGTATTTTCTATTAAAGGTGGACTCAATGCTTTCTTGGTTGCCTACAAACCTAATATTTTGCGATCAAAGTTCGCCTAGTTCGGGGTTGGAGATTGATTAGCCATAGGTGTGTGTTTTAAAAGGTGGACTCGAGCCTTTCATAGCTGTATACGTACCCAATACTTTGGGATCAAAGTCCGCTTAGTTCCGGTTGGGATTGATTAATCATTGGCAATTTAATAAAATAGGTTAACTCAAACTTTTCTCGGCCGCCCACATACCCCATATTTGTTAAAGAAAGTTCGTATAGTTTGGGTTCGAGATTGATTATTAATAGGTATTTTCTATTAAAGGTGGATTCAATGCTTTCTTGGCTGCCTACATACCCAATATTTTACTATCAAAGTTTGCGTAGTTCGGGGTTGGGGATTGATTAGCCATAGGTGTGTTTCTTAAAACGTGGACTCGAGCCTTTCAAAGTCGTATACGTACCCAATACTTTGGGATCAAAGTCCGCGTAGTTCCAGTTGGGATAGATTAATCATCGGTAATTTAAGAAAAGAGGTGAACTCAAACCTTTCTCGACCACCCACATACCCAATATTTTTTAAAGAAAGTTCGTGTAGTTTGGGTTCGAGATTGATTATCAATAGGTATTTTCTATTAAAGGTGGACTCAATGCTTTCTTGGATGTCTACATAGCCAATATTTGGCGATCAATGTCCGTGTAGTTTGGGGTTGAAGATTGATTTGCCATAGGTGTGTTTTTTAGAAGGTAGACTCGAGCCTTTCTTAGCTATATACGTACCAAAAACTTTGGGATCAAAGTCCGTGTAGTTCAGGTTGGGATTGATTAATAATCGGTAATTTAATAAAAGAGGTTAACTCAACCCTTTCTTGCCCACCCACATACCCAATATTTTTTAAAGAAAGTTCGTGTAGTTTGGGGTCGAGATTGATTATTAATAGGTATTTTCTGTTAAAGGTGGACTCATTGCTTTCTTGGATGTCTACATAGCCAATATTTTGCGATCAATGTCCGTGTAGTTTGGGGTTGAAGATTGATTTGCCATAGGTGTGTTTTTTAGAAGGTAGGCTCTAGCCTTTCTTAGCTATATACGTACCCAAAACTTTGGGATCAAAGTCCGTATAGTTCAGGTTGGGATTGATTAATCATCGGTAATTTAATAAAAGAGATTAACTCAAACCATTCTCGGCCACCCACGTACCCAATATTTTTTAAAGAAAGTTCGTGTAGTTTGGGTTCGAGATTGATTATTAATAGGTATTTTCTATTAAAGGTGGACTCAATGCTTTCTTGGTTGCCTACAAACCTAATATTTTGCGATCAAAGTTCGCCTAGTTCGGGGTTGGAGATTGATTAGCCATAGGTGTGTGTTTTAAAAGGTGGACTCGAGCCTTTCATAGCTGTATACGTACCCAATACTTTGGGATCAAAGTCCGCTTAGTTCCGGTTGGGATTGATTAATCATTGGCAATTTAATAAAATAGGTTAACTCAAACTTTTCTCGGCCGCCCACATACCCCATATTTGTTAAAGAAAGTTCGTATAGTTTGGGTTCGAGATTGATTATTAATAGGTATTTTCTATTAAAGGTGGATTCAATGCTTTCTTGGCTGCCTACATACCCAATATTTTACTATCAAAGTTTGCGTAGTTCGGGGTTGGGGATTGATTAGCCATAGGTGTGTTTCTTAAAACGTGGACTCGAGCCTTTCAAAGCTGTATACGTACCCAATACTTTGGGATCAAAGTCCGCGTAGTTCCAGTTGGGATAGATTAATCATCGGTAATTTAAGAAAAGAGGTGAACTCAAACCTTTCTCGACCACCCACATACCCAATATTTTTTAAAGAAAGTTCGTGTAGTTTGGGTTCGAGATTGATTATCAATAGGTATTTTCTATTAAAGGTGGACTCAATGCTTTCTTGGATGTCTACATAGCCAATATTTGGCGATCAATGTCCGTGTAGTTTGGGGTTGAAGATTGATTTGCCATAGGTGTGTTTTTTAGAAGGTAGACTCGAGCCTTTCTTAGCTATATACGTACCAAAAACTTTGGGATCAAAGTCCGTGTAGTTCAGGTTGGGATTGATTAATAATCGGTAATTTAATAAAAGAGGTTAACTCAACCCTTTCTTGCCCACCCACATACCCAATATTTTTTAAAGAAAGTTCGTGTAGTTTGGGGTCGAGATTGATTATTAATAGGTATTTTACGGTTAAAGGTGGACTCATTGCTTTCTTGGATGTCTACATAGCCAATATTTTGCGATCAATGTCCGTGTAGTTTGGGGTTGAAGATTGATTTGCCATAGGTGTGTTTTTTAGAAGGTAGGCTCTAGCCTTTCTTAGCTATATACGTACCCAAAACTTTGGGATCAAAGTCCGTATAGTTCGAGGTTGGGATTGATTAATCATCGGTAATTTAATAAAAGAGATTAACTCAAACCATTCTCGGCCACCCACGTACCTAATATTTTTTAAAGAAAGTTCGTGTAGTTTGGGTTCGAGATTGATTATTAATAGGTATTTTCTATTAAAGGTGGACTCAATGCTTTCTTGGCTGCCTACAAACCTAATATTTTGCGATCAAAGTTCGCCTAGTTCGGGGTTGGAGATTGATTAGCCATAGGTGTGTGTTTTAAAAGGTGGACTCGAGCCTTTCATAGTTGTATACGTACCCAATAGTTTGGGATAAAAGTCCGCTTAGTTCCGGTTGGGATTGATTAATCATTGGTAATTTAATAAAAGAGGTTAACTCAAACCTTTCTTGGCCGCCCACATACCCAATATTATTTAAAGAAAGTTCGTGTAGTATGGGTTCGAGATTGATTATTAATAGGTATTTTCTATTAAAGGTTGACTCAATGGTTTCTTGGCTGCCTACAAACCTAATATTTTGCGATCAAAGTTCGCCTAGTTCGGGGTTGGAGATTGATTAGCCATAGGTGTGTGTTTTAAAAGGTGGACTCGAGCTTTTCATAGCTGTATACGTACCCAATACTTTGGGATCAAAGTCCGCTTAGTTCCGGTTGGGATTGATTAATCATTGGTAATTTAATAAAAGAGGTTAAGTTAAACCTTTCTTGGCCGCCCATATTCCCAATATTTGTTAAAGAAAGTTCGTGTAGTTTGGGTTCGAGATTGATTATTAATAGGTATTTTCTATTAAAGGTGGATTCAATGCTTTCTTGGCTGCCTACATACCCAATATTTTACTATCAAAGTTTGCGTAGTTCAGGGTTGGGGATTGATTAGCCATAGGTGTGTTTCTTAAAACGTGGACTCGAGCCTTTCAAAGTCGTATACGTACCCAATACTTTGGGATCAAAGTCCGCGTAGTTCCGGTTGGGATAGATTAATCATCGGTAATTTAAGAAAAGAGGTGAACTCAAACCTTTCTCGACCACCCACATACCCAATATTTTTTAAAGAAAGTTCGTGTAGTTTGGGTTCGAGATTGATTATCAATAGGTATTTTCTATTAAAGGTGGACTCAATGCTTTCTTGGATGTCTACATAGCCAATATTTGGCGATCAATGTCCGTGTAGTTTGGGGTTGAAGATTGATTTGCCATAGGTGTGTTTTTTAGAAGGTAGACTCGAGCCTTTCTTAGCTATATACGTACCAAAAACTTTGGGATCAAAGTCCGTGTAGTTCGGGTTGGGATTGATTAATAATCGGTAATTTAATAAAAGAGGTTAACTCAACCCTTTCTTGCCCACCCACATACCCAATATTTTTTAAAGAAAGTTCGTGTAGTTTGGGGTCGAGATTGATTATTAATAGGTATTTTTTCCTTAAAGGTGGACTCATTGCTTTCTTGGATGTCTACATAGCCAATATTTTGCGATCAATGTCCGTGTAGTTTGGGGTTGAAGATTGATTTGCCATAGGTGTGTTTTTTAGAAGGTAGGCTCTAGCCTTTCTTAGCTATATACGTACCCAAAACTTTGGGATCAAAGTCCGTATAGTTCGGGTTGGGATTGATTAATCATCGGTAATTTAATAAAAGAGGTTAACTCAAACCATTCTCGGCCACCCACATACCCAATATTATTTAAAGAAAGTTCGTGTAGTATGGGTTCGAGATTGATTATTAATAGGTATTTTCTATTAAAGGTGGGCTCAATGCTTTCTTGGTTGCCTACAAACCTAATATTTTGCGATCAAAGTTCGCCTAGTTCGGGGTTGGAGATTGATTAGCCATAGGTGTGTGTTTTAAAAGGTGGACTCGAGCCTTTCATAGCTGTATACGTACCCAATACTTTGGGATCAAAGTCCGCTTAGTTCCGGTTGGGATTGATTAATCATTGGCAATTTAATAAAATAGGTTAACTCAAACTTTTCTCGGCCGCCCACATACCCCATATTTGTTAAAGAAAGTTCGTATAGTTTGGGTTCGAGATTGATTATTAATAGGTATTTTCTATTAAAGGTGGATTCAATGCTTTCTTGGCTGCCTACATACCCAATATTTTACTATCAAAGTTTGCGTAGTTCGGGGTTGGGGATTGATTAGCCATAGGTGTGTTTCTTAAAACGTGGACTCGAGCCTTTCAAAGTCGTATACGTACCCAATACTTTGGGATCAAAGTCCGCGTAGTTCCGGTTGGGATAGATTAATCATCGGTAATTTAAGAAAAGAGGTGAACTCAAACCTTTCTCGACCACCCACATACCCAATATTTTTTAAAGAAAGTTCGTGTAGTTTGGGTTCGAGATTGATTATCAATAGGTATTTTCTATTAAAGGTGGACTCAATGCTTTCTTGGATGTCTACATAGCCAATATTTGGCGATCAATGTCCGTGTAGTTTGGGGTTGAAGATTGATTTGCCATAGGTGTGTTTTTTAGAAGGTAGACTCGAGCCTTTCTTAGCTATATACGTACCAAAAACTTTGGGATCAAAGTCCGTGTAGTTCGAGTTGGGATTGATTAATAATCGGTAATTTAATAAAAGAGGTTAACTCAACCCTTTCTTGCCCACCCACATACCCAATATTTTTTAAAGAAAGTTCGTGTAGTTTGGGGTCGAGATTGATTATTAATAGGTATTTTCTGTTAAAGGTGGACTCATTGCTTTCTTGGATGTCTACATAGCCAATATTTTGCGATCAATGTCCGTGTAGTTTGGGGTTGAAGATTGATTTGCCATAGGTGTGTTTTTTAGAAGGTAGGCTCTAGCCTTTCTTAGCTATATACGTACCCAAAACTTTGGGATCAAAGTCCGTATAGTTCAGGTTGGGATTGATTAATCATCGGTAATTTAATAAAAGAGATTAACTCAAACCATTCTCGGCCACCCACGTACCTAATATTTTTTAAAGAAAGTTCGTGTAGTTTGGGTTCGAGATTGATTATTAATAGGTATTTTCTATTAAAGGTGGACTCAATGCTTTCTTGGCTGCCTACAAACCTAATATTTTGCGATCAAAGTTCGCCTAGTTCGGGGTTGGAGATTGATTAGCCATAGGTGTGTGTTTTAAAAGGTGGACTCGAGCCTTTCATAGTTGTATACGTACCCAATAGTTTGGGATAAAAGTCCGCTTAGTTCCGGTTGGGATTGATTAATCATTGGTAATTTAATAAAAGAGGTTAACTCAAACCTTTCTTGGCCGCCCACATACCCAATATTATTTAAAGAAAGTTCGTGTAGTATGGGTTCGAGATTGATTATTAATAGGTATTTTCTATTAAAGGTTGACTCAATGGTTTCTTGGCTGCCTACAAACCTAATATTTTGCGATCAAAGTTCGCCTAGTTCGGGGTTGGAGATTGATTAGCCATAGGTGTGTGTTTTAAAAGGTGGACTCGAGCTTTTCATAGCTGTATACGTACCCAATACTTTGGGATCAAAGTCCGCTTAGTTCCGGTTGGGATTGATTAATCATTGGTAATTTAATAAAAGAGGTTAAGTTAAACCTTTCTTGGCCGCCCATATTCCCAATATTTGTTAAAGAAAGTTCGTGTAGTTTGGGTTCGAGATTGATTATTAATAGGTATTTTCTATTAAAGGTGGATTCAATGCTTTCTTGGCTGCCTACATACCCAATATTTTACTATCAAAGTTTGCGTAGTTCAGGGTTGGGGATTGATTAGCCATAGGTGTGTTTCTTAAAACGTGGACTCGAGCCTTTCAAGGTATACGCTTACCCAATACTTTGGGATCAAAGTCCGCGTAGTTCCGGTTGGGATAGATTAATCATCGGTAATTTAAGAAAAGAGGTGAACTCAAACCTTTCTCGACCACCCACATACCCAATATTTTTTAAAGAAAGTTCGTGTAGTTTGGGTTCGAGATTGATTATCAATAGGTATTTTCTATTAAAGGTGGACTCAATGCTTTCTTGGATGTCTACATAGCCAATATTTGGCGATCAATGTCCGTGTAGTTTGGGGTTGAAGATTGATTTGCCATAGGTGTGTTTTTTAGAAGGTAGGCTCTAGCCTTTCTTAGCTATATACGTACCCAAAACTTTGGGATCAAAGTCCGTATAGTTCAGGTTGGGATTGATTAATCATCGGTAATTTAATAAAAGAGGTTAACTCAAACCATTCTCGGCCACCCACATACCCAATATTATTTAAAGAAAGTTCGTGTAGTATGGGTTCGAGATTGATTATTAATAGGTATTTTCTATTAAAGGTGGACTCAATGCTTTCTTGGCTGCCTACAAACCTAATATTTTGCGATCAAAGTTCGCCTAGTTCGGGGTTGGAGATTGATTAGCCATAGGTGTGTGTTTTAAAAGGTGGACTCGAGCTTTTCATAGCTGTATACGTACCCAATACTTTGGGATCAAAGTCCGCTTAGTTCCGGTTGGGATTGATTAATCATTGGTAATTTAATAAAAGAGGTTAAGTTAAACCTTTCTTGGCCGCCCATATTCCCAATATTTGTTAAAGAAAGTTCGTGTAGTTTGGGTTCGAGATTGATTATTAATAGGTATTTTCTATTAAAGGTGGATTCAATGCTTTCTTGGCTGCCTACATACCCAATATTTTACTATCAAAGTTTGCGTAGTTCAGGGTTGGGGATTGATTAGCCATAGGTGTGTTTCTTAAAACGTGGACTCGAGCCTTTCAAAGTCGTATACGTACCCAATACTTTGGGATCAAAGTCCGCGTAGTTCCGGTTGGGATAGATTAATCATCGGTAATTTAAGAAAAGAGGTGAACTCAAACCTTTCTCGACCACCCACATACCCAATATTTTTTAAAGAAAGTTCGTGTAGTTTGGGTTCGAGATTGATTATCAATAGGTATTTTCTATTAAAGGTGGACTCAATGCTTTCTTGGATGTCTACATAGCCAATATTTGGCGATCAATGTCCGTGTAGTTTGGGGTTGAAGATTGATTTGCCATAGGTGTGTTTTTTAGAAGGTAGACTCGAGCCTTTCTTAGCTATATACGTACCAAAAACTTTGGGATCAAAGTCCGTGTAGTTCAGGTTGGGATTGATTAATAATCGGTAATTTAATAAAAGAGGTTAACTCAACCCTTTCTTGCCCACCCACATACCCAATATTTTTTAAAGAAAGTTCGTGTAGTTTGGGGTCGAGATTGATTATTAATAGGTATTTTCTGTTAAAGGTGGACTCATTGCTTTCTTGGATGTCTACATAGCCAATATTTTGCGATCAATGTCCGTGTAGTTTGGGGTTGAAGATTGATTTGCCATAGGTGTGTTTTTTAGAAGGTAGGCTCTAGCCTTTCTTAGCTATATACGTACCCAAAACTTTGGGATCAAAGTCCGTATAGTTCAGGTTGGGATTGATTAATCATCGGTAATTTAATAAAAGAGGTTAACTCAAACCATTCTCGGCCACCCACATACCCAATATTATTTAAAGAAAGTTCGTGTAGTATGGGTTCGAGATTGATTATTAATAGGTATTTTCTATTAAAGGTGGACTCAATGCTTTCTTGGCTGCCTACAAACCTAATATTTTGCGATCAAAGTTCGCCTAGTTCGGGGTTGGAGATTGATTAGCCATAGGTGTGTGTTTTAAAAGGTGGACTCGAGCCTTTCATAGCTGTATACGTACCCAATACTTTGGGATCAAAGTCCGCTTAGTTCCGATTGGGATTGATTAATCATTGGTAATTTAATAAAAGAGGTTAAGTTAAACCTTTCTTGGCCGCCCACATTCCCAATATTTGTTAAAGAAAGTTCGTGTAGTTTGGGTTCGAGATTGATTATTAATAGGTATTTTCTATTAAAGGTGGATTCAATGCTTTCTTGGCTGCCTACATACCCAATATTTTACTATCAAAGTTTGCGTAGTTCGGGGTTGGGGATTGATTAGCCATAGGTGTGTTTCTTAAAACGTGGACTCGAGCCTTTCAAAGTCGTATACGTACCCAATACTTTGGGATCAAAGTCCGCGTAGTTCCGGTTGGGATAGATTAATCATCGGTAATTTAAGAAAAGAGGTGAACTCAAACCTTTCTCGACCACCCACATACCCAATATTTTTTAAAGAAAGTTCGTGTAGTTTGGGTTCGAGATTGATTATCAATAGGTATTTTCTATTAAAGGTGGACTCAATGCTTTCTTGGATGTCTACATAGCCAATATTTGGCGATCAATGTCCGTGTAGTTTGGGGTTGAAGATTGATTTGCCATAGGTGTGTTTTTTAGAAGGTAGACTCGAGCCTTTCTTAGCTATATACGTACCAAAAACTTTGGGATCAAAGTCCGTGTAGTTCGGGTTGGGATTGATTAATAATCGGTAATTTAATAAAAGAGGTTAACTCAACCCTTTCTTGCCCACCCACATACCCAATATTTTTTAAAGAAAGTTCGTGTAGTTTGGGGTCGAGATTGATTATTAATAGGTATTTTCTGTTAAAGGTGGACTCATTGCTTTCTTGGATGTCTACATAGCCAATATTTTGCGATCAATGTCCGTGTAGTTTGGGGTTGAAGATTGATTTGCCATAGGTGTGTTTTTTAGAAGGTAGGCTCTAGCCTTTCTTAGCTATATACGTACCCAAAACTTTGGGATCAAAGTCCGTATAGTTCAGGTTGGGATTGATTAATCATCGGTAATTTAATAAAAGAGGTTAACTCAAACCATTCTCGGCCACCCACATACCCAATATTATTTAAAGAAAGTTCGTGTAGTATGGGTTCGAGATTGATTATTAATAGGTATTTTCTATTAAAGGTGGACTCAATGCTTTCTTGGCTGCCTACAAACCTAATATTTTGCGATCAAAGTTCGCCTAGTTCGGGGTTGGAGATTGATTAGCCATAGGTGTGTGTTTTAAAAGGTGAACTCGAGCCTTTCATAGCTGTATACGTACCCAATACTTTGGGATCAAAGTCCGCTTAGTTCCGGTTGGGATTGATTAATCATTGGTAATTTAATAAAAGAGGTTAAGTTAAACCTTTCTTGGCCGCCCACATTCCCAATATTTGTTAAAGAAAGTTCGTGTAGTTTGGGTTCGAGATTGATTATTAATAGGTATTTTCTATTAAAGGTGGATTCAATGCTTTCTTGGCTGCCTACATACCCAATATTTTACTATCAAAGTTTGCGTAGTTCGGGGTTGGGGATTGATTAGCCATAGGTGTGTTTCTTAAAACGTGGACTCGAGCCTTTCAAAGCTGTATACGTACCCAATACTTTGGGATCAAAGTCCGCGTAGTTCCAGTTGGGATAGATTAATCATCGGTAATTTAAGAAAAGAGGTGAACTCAAACCTTTCTCGACCACCCACATACCCAATATTTTTTAAAGAAAGTTCGTGTAGTTTGGGTTCGAGATTGATTATCAATAGGTATTTTCTATTAAAGGTGGACTCAATGCTTTCTTGGATGTCTACATAGCCAATATTTGGCGATCAATGTCCGTGTAGTTTGGGGTTGAAGATTGATTTGCCATAGGTGTGTTTTTTAGAAGGTAGACTCGAGCCTTTCTTAGCTATATACGTACCAAAAACTTTGGGATCAAAGTCCGTGTAGTTCAGGTTGGGATTGATTAATAATCGGTAATTTAATAAAAGAGGTTAACTCAACCCTTTCTTGCCCACCCACATACCCAATATTTTTTAAAGAAAGTTCGTGTAGTTTGGGGTCGAGATTGATTATTAATAGGTATTTTCTGTTAAAGGTGGACTCATTGCTTTCTTGGATGTCTACATAGCCAATATTTTGCGATCAATGTCCGTGTAGTTTGGGGTTGAAGATTGATTTGCCATAGGTGTGTTTTTTAGAAGGTAGGCTCTAGCCTTTCTTAGCTATATACGTACCCAAAACTTTGGGATCAAAGTCCGTATAGTTCAGGTTGGGATTGATTAATCATCGGTAATTTAATAAAAGAGGTTAACTCAAACCATTCTCGGCCACCCACATACCCAATATTATTTAAAGAAAGTTCGTGTAGTATGGGTTCGAGATTGATTATTAATAGGTATTTTCTATTAAAGGTGGACTCAATGCTTTCTTGGCTGCCTACAAACCTAATATTTTGCGATCAAAGTTCGCCTAGTTCGGGGTTGGAGATTGATTAGCCATAGGTGTGTGTTTTAAAAGGTGGACTCGAGCCTTTCATAGCTGTATACGTACCCAATACTTTGGGATCAAAGTCCGCTTAGTTCCGGTTGGGATTGATTAATCATTGGTAATTTAATAAAAGAGGTTAAGTTAAACCTTTCTTGGCCGCCCACATTCCCAATATTTGTTAAAGAAAGTTCGTGTAGTTTGGGTTCGAGATTGATTATTAATAGGTATTTTCTATTAAAGGTGGATTCAATGCTTTCTTGGCTGCCTACATACCCAATATTTTACTATCAAAGTTTGCGTAGTTCGGGGTTGGGAATTGATTAGCCATAGGTGTGTTTCTTAAAACGTGGACTCGAGCCTTTCAAAGTCGTATACGTACCCCATACTTTGGGATCAAAGTCCGCGTAGTTCCAGTTGGGATAGATTAATCATCGGTAATTTAAGAAAAGAGGTGAACTCAAACCTTTCTCGGCCACCCACATACCCAGTATTTTTTAAAGAAAGTTCGTGTAGTTTGGGTTCGAGATTGATTATCAATAGGTATTTTCTATTAAAAGTGGACTCAATGCTTTCTTGGATGTCTACATAGCCAATATTTTGCGATCAATGTCCGTGTAGTTTGGGGTTGAAAATTGATTTGTCATAGGTGTGTTTTTTAGAAGGTAGACTCGAGCCTTTCTTAGCTATATACGTACCAAAAACTTTGGGATCAAACTCCGTGTAGTTCAGGTTGGGATTGATTAATCATCGGTAATTTAATAAAACAGGTTAACTCAAACCATTCTCGGCCACCCACGTACCCAATATTTTTTACAGAAAGTTCGTGTAGTTTGGGTTCGAGATTGATTATTAATAGGTATTTTCTATTAAAGGTGGACTCAATGCTTTCTTGGTTGCCTACAAACCTAATATTTTGCGATCAAAGTTCGCCTAGTTCGGGGTTGGAGATTGATTAGCCATAGGTGTGTGTTTTAAAAGGTGGACTCGAGCCTTTCATAGCTGTATACGTACCCAATACTTTGGGATCAAAGTCCGCTTAGTTCCGGTTGGGATTGATTAATCATTGGCAATTTAATAAAATAGGTTAACTCAAACTTTTCTCGGCCGCCCACATACCCCATATTTGTTAAAGAAAGTTCGTGTAGTTTGGGTTCGATCGAGATTAATTATTAATTGGTTTTTTTTATTAAAGGTGAACTCCAGCCTTTCTGGGTTGCCTATGTACCCAATGTTTTTGGATCAAAGTCCGCGTAGTTTAGGGTGGGAGATTGGCTATCCATAGGCATCTTTTTTAAAAGGTCGATTCAAGCCTTTCACAACTGTGTACGTACCGAATACTTTGTGATCAAAGTCCACATAGTTCTGGTTGGGATTGATTATTCATAGGAAATTTTAAAAAAGGTGGACTCAAATTTTTCTCGGCTACCTACGTACCCAATAATTTGTCATCAAAGTCCGTGTAGTTGGGGTTCGAGATTGATTACTAATACATATTTTTTATTAAAGTCGGGCACGAGCCTTTCTCGGTTGCCTATGTACCCAATATTTTTGGATCAAAGTCCGCGTTGTTTGGGGTGGGAGACTGGTTATCCATAGGCATCTTTTTTAAAAGGTCGATTCAAGCTTTTCACAACTATGTACGTACCGAAAACTTTGTGATGAAAGTCCACGTAGTTCGGGTTGGGATTGATTATTCATAGGAAATTTTAAAATACGTGGACTCAAATTTTTCTCGGCTACCTATGTACCCAATAATTTGTAATCAAAGTCCGTGTAGTTGGGGTTCGAGATTGATTATTAATTGGTATTTTTTATTAAAGGCAGACTCGAGCCTTTCTCGGTTGTCTATGTACCCAATATTTTTGGATCAAAGTCCGCGTAGTTCGAGGTTGGAGATTGGTTATCCATAGGTATCTTTTTTAAAAGGTCGATTCAAGCCTTTCACAACGTGTACGTACCGAATTCTTTTCATCAAAGTCCACGTAGTTCGGGTTGGGATTGATTATTCATAGGAAATTTTAAAATAGGTGGACTTAAATTTTTCTCGGCTACCTACGTACCCAATAATTTGTAATCAATGTCCGTGTAGTTGGGGTTCGAGATTGATTATTAATTGGTATTTTTTATTAAAGGTGAACTCCAGCCTTTCGTGGGTGCCTATGTACCCAATGTTTTTGGATCAAAGTCCGCGTAGTTTAGGGTGGGAGATTGGTTATCCATAGGCATCTTTTTTAAAAGGTCGATTCAAGCCTTTCACAACTGTGTACGTACCGAATACTTTGTGATCAAAGTCCACGTAGTTCTGGTTGGGATTGATTATTCATAGGAAATTTTAAAAAAGGTGGACTAAAATTTTTCTCGGCTACCTACGTACCCAATAATTTGTCATCAAAGTCCGTGTAGTTGGGGTTCGAGATTGATTACTAATAGATATTTTTTATTAAAGCCGGGCACGAGCCTTTCTCGGTTGCCTATGTACCCAATATTTTTGGATCAAAGTCCGTGTTGTTTGGGGTGGGAGACTGGTTATCCATAGGCATCTTTTTTAAAAGGTCGATTCAAGCTTTTCACAACTATGTACGTACCGAAAACTTTGTGATGAAAGTCCACGTAGTTCAGGTTGGGATTGATTATTCATAGGAAATTTTAAAATACGTGGACTCAAATTTTTCTCGGCTACCTATGTACCCAATAATTTGTAATCAAAGTCCGTGTAGTTGGGGTTCGAGATTGATTATTAATTGGTATTTTTTATTAAAGGCAGACTCGAGCCTTTCTCGGTTGTCTATGTACCCAATATTTTTGGATCAAAGTCCGCGTAGTTCGAGGTTGGAGATTGGTTATCCATAGGTATCTTTTTTAAAAGGTCGATTCAAGCCTTTCACAACTGTGTACGTACCGAATTCTTTGTCATCAAAGTCCACGTAGTTCGGGTTGGGATTGATTATTCATAGGAAATTTTAAAATAGGTGGACTTAAATTTTTCTCGGCTACCTACGTACCCAATAATTTGTAATCAATGTCCGTGTAGTTGGGGTTCGAGATTGATTATTAATTGGTATTTTTTATTAAAGGTGAACTCCAGCCTTTCGGGGTTGCCTATGTACCCAATGTTTTTGGATCAAAGTCCGCGTAGTTTAGGGTGGGAGATTGGTTATCCATAGGCATCTTTTTTAAAAGGTCGATTCAAGCCTTTCACAACTGTGTACGTACCGAATACTTTGTGATCAAAGTCCACGTAGTTCGGGTTGGGATTGATTATTCATAGGAAATTTTAAAAAAGGTGGACTCAAATTTTTCTCGGCTACCTACGTACCCTATAATTTGTAATCAAAGTCCGTGTAGTTGGGGTTCGAGATTGATTACTAATAGGTATTTTTTATTAGAGCCGGGCACGATCCTTTCTCGGTTGCCTATGTACCCAATATTTTTGGATCAAAGTCCGCGTTGTTTGGGGTGGGAGACTGGTTATCCATAGGCATCTTTTTTAAAAGGTCGATTCAAGCCTTTCACAACTTGTGTACGTACCGAAAACTTTGTGATCAAAGTCCACGTAGTTCGGGTTGGGATTGATTATTCATAGGAAATTTTAAAATAGGTGGACTCAAATTTTTCTCGGCTACCTACGTACCCAATAATTTGTAATCAAAGTCCGTGTAGTTGGGGTTCGAGATTGATTATTAATTGGTATTTTTTATTAAAGGCGAACTCGAGCCTTTCTCGGTTGCCTATGTACCCATTATTTTAGGATCACAGTCTGCGTAATTCGGGGTTGGAGATTGGTTATCCATAAGTATCTTCTTTAAAAGGTCGATTCAAGCCTTTCACAACTGTGTACGTACCGAATTCTTTGTCATCAAAGTCCACGTAGTTCGGGTTGCGTTTGATTATTCATAGGAAATTTTTAAAAAGGTGGACTCAAATTTATCTCTGCTACCTACGTACCCAATCATTTGTAATCAAAGTCCGTGTAGTTGGGGTTCGAGATTGATTACTAATTTGTATTTTTTATTAAACGCGGACTCGAGCCTTTCTCGGTTGCCTATGTACCCAATATTTTTGGATCAAAGTCCACGTAGTTTGGCTTGGGAGATTGGTTATCCATAAGTATCTTTTTTAAAAGGTCGATTCTAGCCTTTCACAACTGTGTACGTACCGAATACTTTGTGATCAAAGTCCACGTAGTTCGGGTTGGGATTGATTATTCATAGGAAATTTTAAAATAGGTGGACTCAAATTTTTCTCGGCTACCTACGTACCCAATAATTTGTAATCAAAGTCCGTGTAGTTGGGGTTCGAGATTGATTATTAATTGGTATTTTTTATTAAAGGCGAACTCGAGCCTTTCTCGGTTGCCTATGTACCCATTATTTTAGGATCACAGTCTGCGTAATTCGGGGTTGGAGATTGGTTATCCATAAGTATCTTTTTTAAAAGGTCGATTCAAGCCTTTCACAACTGTGTACGTACCGAATTCTTTGTCATCAAAGTCCACGTAGTTCGGGTTGGGTTTGATTATTCATAGGAAATTTTTAAAAAGGTGGACTCAAATTTATCTCTGCTACCTACGTACCCAATCATTTGTAATCAAAGTCCGTGTAGTTGGGGTTCGAGATTGATTACTAATTTGTATTTTTTATTAAACGCGGACTCGAGCCTTTCTCGGTTGCCTATGTACCCAATATTTTTGGATCAAAGTCCACGTAGTTTGGCTTGGGAGATTGGTTATCCATAAGTATCTTTTTTAAAAGGTCGATTCTAGCCTTTCACAACTGTGTACGTACCGAATACTTTGTGATCAAAGTCCACGTAGTTCGGGTTGGGATTGATTATTCATAGGAAATTTTAAAATAGGTGGACTTAAATTTTTCTCGGCTACCTACGTACCCAATAATTTGTAATCAATGTCCGTGTAGTTGGGGTTCGAGATTGATTATTAATTGGTATTTTTTATTAAAGGTGAACTCCAGCCTTTCGGGGTTGCCTATGTACCCAATGTTTTTGGATCAAAGTCCGCGTAGTTTAGGGTGGGAGATTGGTTATCCATAGGCATCTTTTTTAAAAGGTCGATTCAAGCCTTTCACAATCGTGTACGTACCGAATACTTTGTGATCAAAGTCCACGTAGTTCGGTTGGGATTGATTATTCATAGGAAATTTTAAAAAAGGTGGACTCAAATTTTTCTCGGCTACCTACGTACCCTATAATTTGTAATCAAAGTCCGTGTAGTTGGGGTTCGAGATTGATTACTAATAGGTATTTTTTATTAGAGCCGGGCACGATCCTTTCTCGGTTGCCTATGTACCCAATATTTTTGGATCAAAGTCCGCGTTGTTTGGGGTGGGAGACTGGTTATCCATAGGCATCTTTTTTAAAAGGTCGATTCAAGCCTTTCACAACTGTGTACGTACCGAAAACTTTGTGATCAAAGTCCACGTAGTTCAGGTTGGGATTGATTATTCATAGGAAATTTTAAAATAGGTGGACTCAAATTTTTCTCGGCTACCTACGTACCCAATAATTTGTAATCAAAGTCCGTGTAGTTGGGGTTCGAGATTGATTATTAATTGGTATTTTTTATTAAAGGCGAACTCGAGCCTTTCTCGGTTGCCTATGTACCCATTATTTTAGGATCACAGTCTGCGTAATTCGGGGTTGGAGATTGGTTATCCATAAGTATCTTTTTTAAAAGGTCGATTCAAGCCTTTCACAACTGTGTACGTACCGAATTCTTTGTCATCAAAGTCCACGTAGTTCGGGTTGCGTTTGATTATTCATAGGAAATTTTTAAAAAGGTGGACTCAAATTTATCTCTCGCTACCTACGTACCCAATCATTTGTAATCAAAGTCCGTGTAGTTGGGGTTCGAGATTGATTACTAATTTGTATTTTTTATTAAACGCGGACTCGAGCCTTTCTCGGTTGCCTATGTACCCAATATTTTTGGATCAAAGTCCACGTAGTTTGGCTTGGGAGATTGGTTATCGATAAGTATCTTTTTTAAAAGGTCGATTCTAGCCTTTCACAACTGTGTACGTACCGAATACTTTGTGATCAAAGTCCACGTAGTTCGGGTTGGGATTGATTATTCATAGGAAATTTTAAAATAGGTGGACTCAAATTTTTCTCGGCTACCTACGTACCCAATAATTTGTAATCAAAGTCCGTGTAGTTGGGGTTCGAGATTGATTATTAATTGGTATTTTTTATTAAAGGCGAACTCGAGCCTTTCTCGGTTGCCTATGTACCCATTATTTTAGGATCACAGTCTGCGTAATTCGGGGTTGGAGATTGGTTATCCATAAGTATCTTTTTTAAAAGGTCGATTCAAGCCTTTCACAACTGTGTACGTACCGAATTCTTTGTCATCAAAGTCCACGTAGTTCGGGTTGGGTTTGATTATTCATAGGAAATTTTTAAAAAGGTGGACTCAAATTTATCTCTCGCTACCTACGTACCCAATCATTTGTAATCAAAGTCCGTGTAGTTGGGGTTCGAGATTGATTACTAATTTGTATTTTTTATTAAACGCGGACTCGAGCCTTTCTCGGTTGCCTATGTACCCAATATTTTTGGATCAAAGTCCACGTAGTTTGGCTTGGGAGATTGGTTATCCATAAGTATCTTTTTTAAAAGGTCGATTCTAGCCTTTCACAACTGTGTACGTACCGAATACTTTGTGATCAAAGTCCACGTAGTTCGGGTTGGGATTGATTATTCATAGGAAATTTTAAAATAGGTGGACTCATATTTTTCTCGGCTACCTACGTACCCAATAATTTGTAATCAATGTCCGTGTAGTTGGGGTTCGATATTGATTATTAATTGGTATTTTTTATTAAAGGCGAACTCCAGCTTTTCTGGGTTGCCTATGTACCCAATATTTTTTGGATGAAAGTCCGCGTAGTTTGGGGTGGGAGATTGGTTATCCATAGGCATCTTTTTTAAAAGGTCGATTCAAGCCTTTCACAACTGTGTACGTACCGAATACTTTGTGATCAAAGTCCACGTAGTTCTGGTTGGGATTGATTATTCATAGGAAATTTTAAAAAAGGTGGACTCAAATTTTTCTCGGCTACCTACGTACCCTATAATTTGTAATCAAAGTCCGTGTAGTTGGGGTTCGAGATTGATTACTAATAGGTATTTTTTATTAGAGCCGGGCACGATCCTTTCTCGGTTGCCTATGTACCTAATATTTTTGGATCAAAGTCCGCGTTGTTTGGGGTGGGAGACTGGTTATCCATAGGCATCTTTTTTAAAAGGTCGATTCAAGCCTTTCACAACTGTGTACGTACCGAAAACTTTGTGATCAAAGTCCACGTAGTTCAGGTTGGGATTGATTATTCATAGGAAATTTTAAAAAAGGTGGACTCAAATTTTTCTCGGCTACCTACGTACCAAATAATTTGTAATCAAAGTCCGTGTAGTTGGGGTTCGAGATTGATTATTAATTTATATTTTTTATTAAACGCGGACTCGAGCCTTTCTCGGTTGCCTATGTACCCAATATTTTTGTATCAAAGTCCGGGTAGTTTGGGTTGGGAGATTGGTTATCCATAGGCATCTTTTTTAAAAGGTCGATTCAAGCCTTTCACAACTGTGTACGTACCCAAAACTTTGTCATCAAACTCCACGTAGTTCGGGTTGGGATTGATTATTCATAGGAAATTTTAAAAAAGGTGGACTCCAATTTATCTCGGCTACCTACGTACCCAATAATTTGTAATCAACGTCCGTGTAGTTGGAGTTCGATATTGATTATTAATTGGTATTTTTTTTAAATGCGGACTCGAGCCTTTCTCGGTTGCCTATGTACCCAATATTTTTGAATTAAAGTCCGCGTAGTTCGGGGTGGGAGATTGGTTATCCATAGGCATTTTTTTTAAAAGGTCGATTCAAGCCTTTCACAACTGTGTACGTATCGAATACTTTGTGATCAAAGTCCACGTAGTTCGGGTTGGGATTGATTATTCATAGGAAATTTTAAAATAGGTGGACTCAAATTTTTCTTGGCTACCTACGTACCCAATAATTTGTTATCAATGTGTGTGTAGTTGGGGTTCGAGATTGATTATTAATTGGTATTTTTTATTAAAGGCGAACTCCAGCCTTTCTGGGTTGCCTATGTACCCAATATTTTTGGATCAAAGTCAGCGTAGTTTGGGGTGGGAGATTGGTTATCCATAGGCATCTTTTTTAAAAGGTCGATTCAAGCCTTTAACAACTGTCTACGTACCGAATACTTTGTTATCAAAGTCCACGTCGTTCGGGTTGGGATTGATTATTCATAGGAAATTTTAAAAAAGGTGGACTCAAATTTATCTCGGCGACCTACGTACCCAATAATTTGTAATCAACGTCCGTGTAGTTGGGGTTCGAGATTGATTATTAATTGGTATTTATTATTAAACGCGGACTCGAGCATTTCTCGGTTGCCTATGTACCGAATGTTTTTGAATCAAAGTCCGCGTAGTTTGGGGTGGGAGATTGGTTATCCATAGGCATCTTTTTTAAAAGGTCGATTCAAGCCTTTCACAACTGTGTACGTACCGAATACTTTGTGATCAAAGTCCACGTAGTTCGGGTTGGGATTGATTAATCATAGGAAACTTTTAAAAAGGTGGACTCAAATTTATCTCGGCTACCTATATACCCAATCAATTGTAATCAACGTCCGTGTAGTTGGGGTTCGAGATTGATTATTAATTGGTATTTTTTATTAAACGCGGACTCGAGCCTTTCTCGGTTGCCTATGTACCCATTATTTTTGGATTTAAGTCCGCGTAGTTTGGGGTTGGAGATTGGTTATCCATAGGCATGTTTTTTAAAAGGTCTATTCAAGCCATTCTCAACTGTGTACGTACCGAATACTTTGTGACCAAAGTCCACGTAGTTCGGGTTGGGATTGATTATTCATAGGAAATTTTTAAAAAGGTGGACTAAAATTTTTCTCGGCAACCTACGTACCCAATAATTTGTAATCAAAGTCCGTGTAGATGGGGTTCGAGATTTTTTACTAATAGGTATTTTTTATTAAAGGCGAACTCCAGCCTTTCTGGGTTGCCTATGTACCCAATATTTTGGGATCAAAGTCCGCGTAGTTTGGGGTGGGAGACTGGTTATCCATAGGCATCTTTTTTAAAAGGTCGATTCAAGCCTTTCACAACTGTGTACGTACCGAAAACTTTGTCATCAACGTCCACGTAGTTCGGGTTGGGATTGATTATTCATAGGAAATTTTAAAAATGGTGGACTCAAATTTTTCTCGGCTACCTACGTACCCAATAATTTGTAATCAAAGTTCGTGTAGTTGGGGATCGAGATTGATTACTAATAGGTATTTTTTATTAAAGGCAGACTCGAGACTTTCTTGGTTGCCTATGTACCCAATATTTTGGGATCAAAGTCCGCGTAGTTCGGGGTTGGAGATTGGTTATCCATCGGTATATTTTTTTAAAGGTCGATTCAAGCCTTTCACAACTGTGTACGTACCGAATACTTTGTGATCAAAGTCCACGTAGTTCGGGTTGGGAATGATTAATCATAGGAAATTTTTAAAAAGGTGGACTAAAATTTTTCTCGGCTACCTACGTACCCAATAATTTGTAATCAAAGTCCATGTAGTTGGGGTTCGAGATTGATTATTAATTGGTATTTTTTATTAAAGGCGGACTCGAGCCTTTCTCGGTTGCCTATGTACCCAATATTTTTGGATCAAAGTCCGCGTAGTTCGAGGTTGGAGATTGGTTATCCGTAGGTATATTTTTTAAAAGGTCGATTCAAGAATTCAGAACTGTGTACGTACCGAATTCATTGTCATCAACGTCCATGTAGTTCGGGTTGGGATTGATTATTCATAGGAAATTTTAAAATAGGTGGACTCAAATTTATCTCGGCTACCTACGTACCCAATAATTTGTTATCAACGTCCGTGTAGTTGGGATTCGAGATTGATTATTAATTGGTATTTTTTATTAAAGGCGAACTCCAGCCTTTCTGGGTTGCCTATGTACCCAATATTTTTGGATCAAAGTCAGTGTAGTTTGGGGTGGAAGATTGGTTATCCATTGGCATCTTTTTTAAAAGGTCGATTCAAGCCTTTCACAACTGTGTACGTACTGAATACTTTGTCATCAAAGTCCACGTAGTTCGGGTTGGGATTGATTATTCATAGGAAATTTTAAACAAGGTGGACTCAAATTTATCTCGGCGACCTACGTACCCAATAATTTGTAATCAACGTCCGAGTAGTTGGGGTTCGAGATCGATTATTAATTGGTATTTTTTATTCAACGCGGACTCGAGCCTTTCTCGGTTGCCTATGTACCCAATATTTTTGGATCAAAGTCCGCGTAGTTTGGGGTGGGAGATTGGTTATCCTTAGGCATCTTTTTTAAAAGGTCGATTCAAGCCTTTCACAACTGTGTATGTACCGAATACTTTGTGATCAAAGTCCACATAGTTCGGGTTGGGATTGATTAAGCATAGGAAATTTTAAAAAAGGTGGACAAAAATTTTTCTCGGCTACCTACGTACCCAATAATTTGTAATCAAAGTCCTTGTAGTTAGGGTTCGAGATTGATTACTAATAGGTATTTTTTATTAAAGGCAGACTCGAGACTTTCTTGGTTGCCTATGTACCCAATATTTTGGGATCAAAGTCCGCGTAGTTCGGGGTTGGAGATTGGTTATCCATCGGTATATTTTTTTAAAGGTCGATTCAAGCCTTTCACAATCGTGTACGTACCGAATACTTTGTGATCAAAGTCCACGTAGTTCGGGTTGGGAATGATTAATCATAGGAAATTTTTAAAAAGGTGGACTAAAATTTTTCTCGGCTACCTACGTACCCAATAATTTGTATTCAAAGTCCATGTAGTTAGGGTTCGAGATTGATTACTAATAGGTATTTTTTATTAAAGGCAGACTCGAGCCTTTCTCAGTTGCCTATGTACCCAATATTTTGGAATCAAAGTCCGCGTAGTTCGGGGTTGGAGTTTGGTTATCCATAGGTATATTTTTTAAAAGGTCGATTCAAGAATTCAGAACTGTGTACGTACTGAATTCATGGTCATCAACGTCCACGTAGTTCGGGTTGGGATTGATTATTCATAGGAAATTTTAAAATAGGTGGACTCAAATTTATCTCGGCGACCTACGTACCCAATAATTTGTTATCAACGTCCGTGTAGTTGGGATTCGAGATTGATTATTAATTGGTATTTTTTATTAAAGGCGAACTCCAGCCTTTCTGGGTTGCCTATGTACCCAATATTTTTGGATCAAAGTCAGTGTAGTTTGGGGTGGAAGATTGGTTATCCATAGGCATCTTTTTTGAAAGGTCGATTCAAGCCTTTCACAACTGTGTACGTACTGAATACTTTGTCATCAAAGTCCACGTAGTTCGGGTTGGGATTGATTATTCATAGGAAATTTTAGAAAAGGTGGACTCAAATTTATCTCGGCGACCTACGTACCCAATAATTTGTAATCAACGTCCGTGTAGTTGGGGTTCGAGATTGATTATTAGTTGGTATTTTTTATTCAACGCGGACTCGAGCCTTTTTCGGTTGCCTATGTACCCAATATTTTTAGATCAAAGTCCGCCTAGTTTGGGGTGGGAGATTGGTTATCCTTAGGCATCTTTTTTAAAAGGCCGATTCAAGCCTTTCACAACTGTGTATGTACCGAATACTTTGTGATCAAAGTCCACATAGTTCGGGTTGGGATTGATTAAGAATAGGAAATTTTAAAAAAGGTGGACTAAAATTTTTCTCGGCTACCTACGTACCCAATAATTTGTAATCAAAGTCCTTGTAGTTGGGGTTCGAGATTGATTACTAATAGGTATTTTTTATTAAAGGCAGACTCGAGACTTTCTTGGTTGCCTATGTACCCAATATTTGGGATCAAAGTCCGCGTAGTTCGGGGTTGGAGATTGGTTATCCATCGGTATATTTTTTTAAAGGTCGATTCAAGCCTTTCACAACTGTGTACGTACCGAATACTTTGTGATCAAAGTCCACGTCGTTCGGGTTGGGAATGATTAATCATAGGAAATTTTTAAAAAGGTGGACTAAAATTTTTCTCGGCTACCTACGTACCCAATAATTTGTATTCAAAGTCCATGTAGTTAGGGTTCGAGATTGATTACTAATAGGTATTTTTTATTAAAGGCAGACTCGAGCCTTTCTCAGTTGCCTATGTACCCAATATTTTGGAATCAAAGTCCGCGTAGTTCGGGGTTGGAGATTGGTTATCCATAGGTATATTTTTTAAAAGGTCGATTCAAGAATTCAGAACTGTGTACGTACCGAATTCATTGTCATCAACGTCCACGTAGTTCGGGTTGGGATTGATTATTCATAGGAAATTTTAAAATAGGTGGACTCAAATTTATCTCGGCGACCTACGTACCCATGAATTTGTTATCAACGTCCATGTAGTTGGGATTCGAGATTGATTATTAATTGGTATTTTTTATTAAAGGCGAACTCCAGCCTTTCTGGGTTGCCTATGTACCCAATATTTTTGGATCAAAGTCAGCGTAGTTTGGGGTTGGAGATTGGTTATCCATAGGTATATTTTTTAAAAGGTCGATTCAAGAATTCAGAACTGTGTACGTACCGAATTCATTGTCATCAACGTCCACGTAGTTCGGGTTGGAATTGATTATTCATAGGAAATTTTAAAAATGGTGGACTCAAATTTATCTCGGCGACCTACGTACCCAATAATTTGTTATCAACGTCCGTGTAGTTGGGATTCGAGATTGATTATTAATTGGTATTTTTTATTAAAGGCGAACTCCAGCCTTTCTGGGTTGCCTATGTACCCAATATTTTTGGATCAAAGTCAGCGTAGTTTGGGGTGGAAGATTGGTTATCCATAGGCATCTTTTTTAATAGGTCGATTCAAGCCTTTCACAACTGTGTACGTACTGAATACTTTGTCATCAAAGTCCACGTAGTTCGGGTTGGGATTGATTATTCATAGGAAATTTTAAAAAAGGTGGACTCAAATTTATCTCGGCGACCTACGTACCCAATAATTTGTAATCACCGTCCGTGTAGTTGGGGTTCGAGATTGATTATTAATTGGTATTTTTTATTAAAGGCGAACTCCACCCTTTCTGGGTTGCCTATGTACCCAATATTTTTGGATCAAAGTCAGCGTAGTTTGGGGTGGAAGATTGGTTATCCATAGGCATCTTTTTTAAAAGGTCGATTCAAGCCTTTCACAACTGTGTACGTACTGAATACTTTGTCATCAAAGTCCACGTAGTTCGGGTTGGGATTGATTATTCATAGGAAATTTTTAAAGAGGTGGACTCAAATTTATCTCGGCGACCTACATACCCAATAATTTGTAATCAACGTCCGTGTAGTTGGGGTTCGAGATTGATTATTAATTGGTATTTTTTATTCAACGCGGACTCGAGCCTTTCTCAGTTGCCTATGTACCCAATATTTTGGAATCAAAGTCCGCGTAGTTCGGGGTTGGAGATTTGTTATCCATAGGTATATTTTTTAAAAGGTCGATTCAAGCCTTTCACAACTATGTACGTACCGAATTCTTTGTGATCAAAGTCCACGTAGTTCGGGTTGGAATTGATTATTCATAGGAAATTTTAAAAATGGTGGACTCAAATTTTCTCGGCTACCTACGTACCCAATAATTTGTAATCAAAGTCCGTGTAGTTGGGGATCGAGATTGATTACTAATAGGTATTTTTTATTAAAGGCAGACTCGAGACTTTCTTGGTTGCCTATGTACCCAATATTTTGGGATCAAAGTTCGCGTAGTTCGGGGTTGGAGATTGGTTATCCATCGGTATATTTTTTTAAAGGTCGATTCAAGCCTTTCACAACTGTGTACGTACCGAATACTTTGTGATCAAAGTCCACGTAGTTCGGGTTGGGAATGATTAATCATAGGAAATTTTTAAAAAGGTGGACTAAAATTTTTCTCGGCTACCTACGTACCCAATAATTTGTATTCAAAGTCCATGTAGTTAGGGTTCGAGATTGATTACTAATAGGTATTTTTTATTAAAGGCAGACTCGAGCCTTTCTCAGTTGCCTATGTACCCAATATTTTGGAATCAAAGTCCGCGTAGTTCGGGGTTGGAGATTGGTTATCCATAGGTATATTTTTTAAAAGGTCGATTGAAGAATTTAGAACTGTGTACGTACCGAATTCATTGTCATCAACGTCCACGTAGTTCGGGTTGGGATTGATTATTCATAGGAAATTTTAAAAAAGGTGGACTCAAATTTATCTCGGCGACCTACGTACCCAATAATTTGTAATCAACGTCCGTGTAGTTGGGGTTCGAGATTGATTATTAATTGGTATTTTTTATTCAACGCGGACTCGAGCCTTTCTCAGTTGCCTATGTACCCAATATTTTGGAATCAAAGTCCGCGTAGTTCGGGGTTGGAGATTGGTTATCCATAGGTATATTTTTTAAAAGGTCGATTCAAGCCTTTCACAACTATGTACGTACCGAATTCTTTGTGATCAAAGTCCACGTAGTTCGGGTTGGAATTGATTATTCATAGGAAATTTTAAAAATGGTGGACTCAAATTTTTCTCGGCTACCTACGTACCCAATAATTTGTAATCAAAGTCCGTGTAGTTGGGGATCGAGATTGATTACTAATAGGTATTTTTTATTAAAGGCAGACTCGAGACTTTCTTGGTTGCCTATGTACCCAATATTTTGGGATCAAAGTTCGCGTAGTTCGGGGTTGGAGATTGGTTATCCATCGGTATATTTTTTAAAAGGTCGATTCAAGAATTCAGAACTGTGTACGTACCGAATTCATTGTCATCAACGTCCACGTAGTTCGGGTTGGGATTGATTATTCATAGGAAATTTTAAAATAGGTGGACTCAAATTTATCTCGGCGACCTACGTACCCAATAATTTGTTATCAACGTCCGTGTAGTTGGGATTCGAGATTGATTATTAATTGGTATTTTTTATTAAAGGCGAACTCCAGCCTTTCTGGGTTGCCTATGTACCCAATATTTTTGGATCAAAGTCAGCGTAGTTTGGGGTGGAAGATTGGTTATCCATAGGCATCTTTTTTAAAAGGTCGATTCAAGCCTTTCACAACTGTGTACGTACTGAATACTTTGTCATCAAAGTCCACGTAGTTCGGGTTGGGATTGATTATTCATAGGAAATTTTAAAAAAGGTGGACTCAAATTTATCTCGGCGACCTACGTACCCAATAATTTGTAATCAACGTCCGTGTAGTTGGGGTTCGAGATTGATTATTAATTGGTATTTTTTATTCAACGCGGACTCGAGCCTTTCTCGGTTGCCTATGTACCCAATATTTTTGGATCAAAGTCCGCGTAGTTTGGGGTGGGGGATTGGTTATCCTTAGGCATCGTTTTTAAAAGGTCGATTCAAGCCTTTCACAACTGTGTATGTACCGAATACTTTGTGATCAAAGTCCACATAGTTCGGGTTGGGATTGATTAAGCATAGGAAATTTTAAAAAAGGTGGACTAAAATTTTTCTCGGCTACCTACGTACCCAATAATTTGTAATCAAAGTCCTTGTAGTTGGGGTTCGAGATTGATTACTAATAGGTATTTTTTATTAAAGGCAGACTCGAGACTTTCTTGGTTGCCTATGTACCCAATATTTTGGGATCAAAGTCCGCGTAGTTCGGGGTTGGAGATTGGTTATCCATCGGTATATTTTTTTAAAGGTCGATTCAAGCCTTTCGGAATCGTGTACGTACCGAATACTTTGTGATCAAAGTCCACGTAGTTCGGGTTGGGAATGATTAATCATAGGAAATTTTTAAAAAGGTGGACTAAAATTTTTCTCGGCTACCTACGTACCCAATAATTTGTAATCAAAGTTTGTGTAGTTGGGGTTCGAGATTAATTATTAATTGGAATTTTTTATTAAAGGCGAACTCCAGCCTTTCTGGGTTGCCTATGTACCCAATATTTTTGGATCAAAGTCCATGTAGTTTGGGGTGGGAGATTGGTTATCCATAGGCATCTTTTTTAAAAGGTCGATTCAAGCTTTTCACAACTGTGTACGTACCGAATACTTTGTGATCAAAGTCCACATAGTTCGGGTTGGGATTGATTAAGCATAGGAAATTTTAAAAAAGGTGGACTAAAATTTTTCTCGGCTACCTACGTACCCAATAATTTGTAATCAAAGTCCTTGTAGTTGGGGTTCGAGATTGACTAGTAATAGGTATTTTTTATTAAAGGCAGACTCGAGCCTTTCTGGGTTGCCTATGTACTCAATATTTTTGAATCAATGTCCACGTAGTTCGGGGTTGGAGATTGGTTAGCCATAGGTAGCTTTCTTATAAGTTGGACTCGATCCTTTCACAGCTGTGTACGTACCCAATTCTTTGTGATCAATGTCCACGTAGTTCGGGTTGGGATTTATTATTCATAGGAAAATTTTAAAAAGGTGGACTAAAATTTTTCTCGGCAACCTACATACTCAATAATTTGTAATCAAAGTTCGTGTAGTTGGGGTTCAAGATTGATTATTAATTCGTATTTTCTATTAAAGGCGAACTTGAGCCTTTCTCAGTTGCCTATGTACCCAATATTTTTGGATCAAAGTCCGCGTAGTTAGGGGTTAGAGATTGGTTATCCATAAGTATCTTTTTTAAAAGGTCGATTCAAGCCTTTCACAACTGTGTACGTACCGAATACTTTGTGATCAAAGTCCACGTAGTTCGGGTTGGGAATGATTAATCATAGGAAATTTTTAAAAAGGTGGACTAAAATTTTTCTCGGCTACCTACGTACCCAATAATTTGTATTCAAAGTCCATGTAGTTAGGGTTCGAGATTGATTACTAATAGGTATTTTTTATTAAAGGCAGACTCGAGCCTTTCTCAGTTGCCTATGTACCCAATATTTTGGAATCAAAGTCCGCGTAGTTCGGGGTTGGAGATTGGTTATCCATAGGTATATTTTTTAAAAGGTCGATTCAAGAATTCAGAACTGTGTACGTACCGAATTCATTGTCATCAACGTCCACGTAGTTCGGGTTGGGATTGATTATTCATAGGAAATTTTAAAATAGGTGGACTCAAATTTATCTCGGCGACCTACGTACCCAATAATTTGTTATCAACGTCCGTGTAGTTGGGATTCGAGATTGATTATTAATTGGTATTTTTTATTAAAGGCGAACTCCAGCCTTTCTGGGTTGCCTATGTACCCAATATTTTTGGATCAAAGTCAGCGTAGTTTGGGGTGGAAGATTGGTTATCCATAGGCATCTTTTTTAAAAGGTCGATTCAAGCCTTTCACAATCGTGTACGTACCGAATACTTTGTGATCAAAGTCCACGTAGTTCGGGTTGGGATTGATTATTCATAGGAAATTTTAAAAAAGGTGGACTCAAATTTTTCTCGGCTACCTACGTACCCAATAATTTGTAATCAAAGTCCGTGTATTTGGGGTTCGAGATTGTTTACTAATAGGTATTTTTTTATTAAAGGCAGACTCGAGCCTTTCTCGGTTGCCTATGTACCCAATATTTTGGGATCAAAGTCCGCGTAGTTCGGGGATGGTGATTGGTTATCCATAGGTATCTTTTTTAAAAGGTCGATTCAAGAATTTCAGAACTGTGTACGTACCGAATACTTTGTCATCAAAGTCCACGTAGTTCAAGTTGGGATTGATTATTCATAGGAAATTTTTAAAAAGATGGACTCAAATATTTCTCGGCTACCTACGTACCCAATAATATGTAATCAAAGTCCGTGTAGTTGGGGTTCCAGATTAATTACTAATAGGTATTTTTTATTAAAGGTCGACTCGAGCCCTTCTCGGTTGCCTATGTACCCAATATTTTGGGATCAAAGTCCGCGTAGTTCGGGGTTGGAGATTGGTTATCCATAGGTATCTTTTTTAAAAGGTCGATTCAAGAATTTCGTAGAACGTGTACGTACCGATTACTTTGTGATCAAAGTCCACGTAGTTCGGGTTGGGTTTGATTATTCATAGGAAATTTTTAAAAAGGTGGACTCAAATTTATCTCGGCTACCTATATACCCAATCATTTGTAATCAACGTCCGTGTAGTTGGGGTTCGAGATTGATTATTAATTGGTATTTTTTATTAAACGCGGACTCGAGCCTTTCTCGGTTGCCTATGTACCCAATATTTTTGAATCAAAGTCCGCGTAGTTTGGGGTGGGAGATTGGTTATCCATAGGCATCTTTTTTAAAAGGTCGATTCAAGCCTTTCACAATCGTGTACGTACCGAATACTTTGTGATCAAAGTCCACGTAGTTCGGGTTGGGATTGATTATTCATAGGAAATTTTTAAAAAGGTGGACTCAAATTTTTCTCGGCTACCTACGTACCCAATAATTTGTAATCAAAGTCCGTGTAGTTGGGGTTCGAGATTGTTTACTAATAGGTATTTTTTATTAAAGGCAGACTCGAGCCTTTCTCGGTTGCCTATGTACCCAATATTTTGGGATCAAAGTCCGCGTAGTTCGGGGTTGGAGATTGGTTATCCATAGGTATCTTTTTTAAAAGGTCGATTCAAGAATTTCAGAACTGTGTACGTACCGAATACTTTGTCATCAAAGTCCACGTAGTTCAAGTTGGGATTGATTATTCATAGGAAATTTTTAAAAAGGTGGACTCAAATATTTCTCGGCTACCTACGTACCCAATAATTTGTAATCAAAGTCCGTGTAGTTGGGGTTCAAGATTAATTACTAATAGGTATTTTTTATTAAAGGCAGACTCGAGCCCTTCTCGGTTGCCTATGTACCCAATATTTTGGGATCAAAGTCCGCGTAGTTCGGGGTTGGAGATTGGTTATCCATAGGTATCTTTTTTAAAAGGTCGATTCAAGAATTTCAAAGCGTGTACGTACCGAATACTTTGTGATCAAAAACCACGTAGTTCGGGTTGGGTTTGATTATTCATAGGAAATGTTTAAAAAGGTGGACTCATATTTATCTCGGCTACCTACGTACCCAATCATTTGTAATCAACGTCCGTGTAGTTGGGGTTCGAGATTGATTATTAATTGGTATTTTTTATTAAACGCGGACTCGAGCCTTTCTCGGTTGCCTATGTACCTAATATTTTAGGATCGAAGTCAGCGTAGTTTGGGGTGGGAGATTGGTTATCCATAGGTATCTTTTTTAAAAGGTCGATTCAAGAGATTCAGAACTGTGTACGTACCGAATACTTTGTGATCAAAGTCCACGTAGTTCGGGTTGGGATTGATTATTCATAGGAAATTTTTAAAAAGGTGGACTCAAATTTATCTCGGCTACCTATATACCCAATCATTTGTAATCAACGTCCGTGTAGTTGGGGTTCGAGATTGATTATTAATTGGTATTTTTTATTAAACGCGGACTCGAGCCTTTCTCGGTTGCCTATGTACCCGATATTTTTGAATCAAAGTCCGCGTAGTTTGGGGTGGGAGATTGGTTATCCATAGGCATCTTTTTTAAAAGGTCGATTCAAGCCTTTCACAACTGTGTACGTACCGAATACTTTGTGATCAAAGTCCACGTAGTTCGGGTTGGGATTGATTATTCATAGGAAATTTTTAAAAAGGTGGACTCATATTTATCTCGGCTACCTACGTACCCAATCATTTGTAATCAACGTCCGTGTAGTTGGGGTTCGAGATTGATTATTAATTGGTATTTTTTATTAAACGCGGACTCGAGCCTTTCTCGGTTGCCTATGTACCTAATATTTTAGGATCGAAGTCCGCGTAGTTTGGGGTGGGAGATTGGTTATCCATAGGTATCTTTTTTAAAAGGTCGATTCAAGAGATTCAGAACTGTGTACGTACCGAATACTTTGTCATCAAAGTCCACGTAGTTCATGTTGGGATTGATTATTCATAGGAAATTTTTAAAAAGGTGGACTCAAATTTATCTCGGCTACCTATATACCCAATCATTTGTAATCAACGTCCGTGTAGTTGGGGTTCGAGATTGATTATTAATTGGTATTTTTTATTAAACGCGGACTCGAGCCTTTCTAGGTTGCCTATGTACCCGATATTTTTGAATCAAAGTCCGCGTAGTTTGGGGTGGGAGATTGGTTATCCATAGGCATCTTTTTTAAAAGGTCGATTCAAGCCTTTCACAACTGTGTACGTACCGAATACTTTGTGATCAAAGTCCACGTAGTTTGTGTTGGGATTGATTATTCATAGGAAATTTTAAAAAAGGTGGACTCAAATTTTTCTCGGCTACCTACGTACCCAATAATTTGTAATCAAAGTCCGTGTAGATGGGGTTCGAGATTGTTTACTAATAGGTATTTTTTATTAAAGGCAGACTCGAGCCCTTCTCGGTTGCCTATGTACCCAATATTTTTGGATCAAAGTCCGCGTAGTTCGGGGTTGGAGATTGGTTATCCATAGGTATCTTTTTTAAAAGGTCGATTCAAGAATTTCAGAACTGTGTACGTACCGAATACTTTGTCATCAAAGTCCACGTAGTTCAAGTTGGGATTGATTATTCATAGGAAATTTTTAAAAAGGTGGACTCAAATATTTCTCGGCTACCTACGTTCCCAATAATTTGTAATCAATGTCCTTGTAGTTGGGGTTCCAGATTAATTACTAATAGGTATTTTTTATTAAAGGCAGACTCGAGCCCTTCTCGGTTGCCTATGTACCCAATATTTTAGGATCAAAGTCGGCGTAGTTCGGGGTGTGAGATTGGTTATCCATAGGTATCTTTTTTAAAAGGTCGATTCAAGAATTTCGAATCGTGTACGTACCGAATACTTTGTGATCAAAGTCCACGTAGTTCGGGTTGGGTTTGATTATTCATAGGAAATTTTTAAAAAGGTGGACTCATATTTATCTCGGCTACCTACGTACCCAATCATTTGTAATCAACGTCCGTGTAGTTGGGGTTCGAGATTGATTATTAATTGGTATTTTTTATTAAACGCGGACTCGAGACTTTCTCGGTTGCCTATGTACCTAATATTTTAGGATCGAAGTCCGCGTAGTTTGGGGTGGGAGATTGGTTATCCATAGGTATCTTTTTTAAAAGGTCGATTCAAGAATTTCGGAACCGTGTACGTACCGAATACTTTGTCATCAAAGTCCACGTAGTTCAAGTTGGGATTGATTATTCATAGGAAATTTTTAAAAGGTGGACTCAAATATTTCTCGGCTACCTGCGTACCCAATAATTTGTAATCAAAGTTCGTGTAGTTGGGGTTCAAGATTGATTACTAATAGGTATTTTTTATTAAAGGCAGACGCGAGCCCTTCTCGGTTGCCTATGTACCCAATATTTTGGGATCAAAGTCCTCGTAGTACGGGAATGGAGATTGGTTATTGATAGGTATCTTTTTTAAAAGGTCGATTCAAGAATTTCAGAACTGTGTACGTACCGAATACTTTGTGATCAAAGTCCCCGTAGTTTGGGTTGGGTTTGATTATTCATAGGAAATGTTTAAAAAGGTGGACTCATATTTATCTCGGCTACCTACGTACCCAATCATTTGTAATCAACGTCCGTGTAGTTGGGGTTCGAGATTGATTATTAATTGGTATTTTTTATTAAACGCGGACTCGAGCCTTTCTCGGTTGCCTATGTACCTAATATTTTAGGATCGAAATCCGCGTAGTTTGGGGTGGGAGATTGGTTATCCATAGGTATCTTTTTTAAAAGGTCGATTCAAGAGATTTAGAGATCGTGTACGTATCGAATACTTTGTCATCAAAGTCCACGTAGTTCAAGTTGGGATTGATTATTCATAGGAAATTTTTAAAAAGGTGGACTCAAATATTTCTCGCTACCTGCGTACCCAATAATTTGTAATCAAAGTTCGTGTAGTTGGGGTTCAAGATTGATTACTAATAGGTATTTTTTATTAAAGGCAGACGCGAGCCCTTGTTGGTTGCCTATGTACCCAATATTTTGGGATCAAAGTCCGCGTAGTACGGGGTTGGAGATTGGTTATTGATAGGTATCTTTTTTAAAAGGTCGATTCAAGAATTTCAGAACTGTGTACGAACGAATACTTTGTGATCAAAGTCCACGTAGTTCGGGTTGGGTTTGATTATTCATAGGAAATTTTTAAAAAGGTGGACTCATATTTATCTCGGCTACCTACGTACCCAATCATTTGTAATCAACGTCCGTGTAGTTGGGGTTCGAGATTGATTATTAATTGGTATTTTTTATTAAACGCGGACTCGAGCCTTTCTCGGTTGCCTATGTACCTAATATTTTAGGATCGAAGTCCGTGTAGTTTGGGGTGGGAGATTGGTTATCCATAGGTATCTTTTTTAAAAGGTCGATTCAAGAGATTCGGAATCGTGTACGTACCGAATACTTTGTCATCAAAGTCCACGTAGTTCAAGTTGGGATTGATTATTCATAGGAAATTTTTAAAAAGGTGGACTCAAATATTTCTCGGCTACCTACGTACCCAATAATTTGTAATCAAAGTCCGTGTAGTTGGGGTTCAAGATTGATTACTAATAGGTATTTTTTATTAAAGGCAGACTCGAGCCCTTCTCGGTTGCCTATGTACCCAATATTTTGGGATCAAAGTCCGCGTAGTTCGGGATTGGAGATTAGTTATCCATAGGTATCTTTTTTAAAAGGTCAACTCGAGCCTTTTACAACTGTGTATGTACCGAATACTTTGTGATCAACGTCCTCGTAGTTCGGGTTAGGATAGATTATTCTAGTTAATTTCAAAAACGTTGGAATAAAACCTTTCTCGGCTTCCTACGTATCCAATATTTTGTAATCAAAGTTCCTGTAGTGCGGGTACAAGATTGAGTATTAATAGGTATTTTTTATTAAAGGCAGACTCGAGCCCTTCTCGGTTGCCTATGTACCCAATATTTTAGGATCAAAGTCGGCGTAGTTCGGGGTGTGAGATTGGTTATCCATAGGTATCTTTTTTAAAAGGTCGATTCAAGAATTTCAGAACTGTGTACGTACCGAATACTTTGTGATCAAAGTCCACGTAGTTCGGGTTGGGTTTGATTATTCATAGGAAATTTTTAAAAAGGTGGACTCATATTTATCTCGGCTACCTACGTACCCAATCATTTGTAATCAACGTCCGTGTAGTTGGGGTTCGAGATTGATTATTAATTGGTATTTTTTATTAAACGCGGACTCGAGACTTTCTCGGTTGCCTATGTACCTAATATTTTAGGATCGAAGTCCGCGTAGTTTGGGGTGGGAGATTGGTTATCCATAGGTATCTTTTTTAAAAGGTCGATTCAAGAATTTCAGAACTGTGTACGTACCGAATACTTTGTCATCAAAGTCCACGTAGTTCAAGTTGGGATTGATTATTCATAGGAAATTTTTAAAAAGGTGGACTCAAATATTTCTCGGCTACCTACGTACCCAATAATTTGTAATCAAAGTTCGTGTAGTTGGGGTTCAAGATTGATTACTAATAGGTATTTTTTATTAAAGGCAGACGCGAGCCCTTCTCGGTTGCCTATGTACCCAATATTTTGGGATCAAAGTCCTCGTAGTACGGGGATGGAGATTGGTTATTGATAGGTATCTTTTTTAAAAGGTCGATTCAAGAATTTCAGAACTGTGTACGTACCGAATACTTTGTGATCAAAGTCCCCGTAGTTTGGGTTGGGTTTGATTATTCATAGGAAATGTTTAAAAAGGTGGACTCATATTTATCTCGGCTACCTACGTACCCAATCATTTGTAATCAACGTCCGTGTAGTTGGGGTTCGAGATTGATTATTAATTGGTATTTTTTATTAAACGCGGACTCGAGCCTTTCTCGGTTGCCTATGTACCTAATATTTTAGGATCGAAATCCGCGTAGTTTGGGGTGGGAGATTGGTTATCCATAGGTATCTTTTTTAAAAGGTCGATTCAAGAGATTTAGAACTGTGTACGTATCGAATACTTTGTCATCAAAGTCCATGTAGTTCAAGTTGGGATTGATTATTCATAGGAAATTTTTAAAAAGGTGGACTCAAATATTTCTCTGCTACCTGCGTACCCAATAATTTGTAATCAAAGTTCGTGTAGTTGGGGTTCAAGATTGATTACTAATAGGTATTTTTTATTAAAGGCAGACGCGAGCCCTTGTTGGTTGCCTATGTACCCAATATTTTGGGATCAAAGTCCGCGTAGTACGGGGTTGGAGATTGGTTATTGATAGGTATCTTTTTTAAAAGGTCGATTCAAGAATTTCGAAGCGTGTACGAACGAATACTTTGTGATCAAAGTCCACGTAGTTCGGGTTGGGTTTGATTATTCATAGGAAATTTTTAAAAAGGTGGACTCATATTTATCTCGGCTACCTACGTACCCAATCATTTGTAATCAACGTCCGTGTAGTTGGGGTTCGAGATTGATTATTAATTGGTATTTTTTATTAAACGCGGACTCGAGCCTTTCTCGGTTGCCTATGTACCTAATATTTTAGGATCGAAGTCCGTGTAGTTTGGGGTGGGAGATTGGTTATCCATAGGTATCTTTTTTAAAAGGTCGATTCAAGAGATTCGAATCGTGTACGTACCGAATACTTTGTCATCAAAGTCCACGTAGTTCAAGTTGGGATTGATTATTCATAGGAAATTTTTAAAAAGGTGGACTCAAATATTTCTCGGCTACCTACGTACCCAATAATTTGTAATCAAAGTCCGTGTAGTTGGGGTTCAAGATTGATTACTAATAGGTATTTTTTATTAAAGGCAGACTCGAGCCCTTCTCGGTTGCCTATGTACCCAATATTTTGGGATCAAAGTCCGCGTAGTTCGGGATTGGAGATTAGTTATCCATAGGTATCTTTTTTAAAAGGTCAACTCGAGCCTTTTACAACTGTGTATGTACCGAATACTTTGTGATCAACGTCCTCGTAGTTCGGGTTAGGATAGATTATTCTAGTTAATTTCAAAAACGTTGGAATAAAACCTTTCTCGGCTTCCTACGTATCCAATATTTTGTAATCAAAGTTCCCGTAGTGCGGGTACAAGATTGAGTATTAATAGGTATTTTTTATTAAAGGCAGACTCGAGCCCTTCTCGGTTGCCTATGTACCCAATATTTTAGGATCAAAGTCTGCGTAGTTCGGGGTGTGAGATTGGTTATCCATAGGTATCTTTTTTAAAAGGTCGATTCAAGAATTTCGGAATCGTGTACGTACCGAATACTTTGTGATCAAAGTCCACGTAGTTCGGGTTGGGTTTGATTATTCATTGGAAATTTTTAAAAAGGTGGACTCATATTTATCTCGGCTACCTACGTACCCAATCATTTGTAATCAACGTCCGTGTAGTTGGGGTTCGAGATTGATTATTAATTGGTATTTTTTATTAAACGCGGACTCGAGCCTTTTTCGGTTGCCTATGTACCCAATATTTTGGGATCAAAGTCCGAGTAGTTCGGGGTTGGAGATTGGTTATCCATAGGTATCTTTTTTAAAAGGTCGATTCAAGAATTTCGGAATCGTGTACGTACCGAATACTTTGTCATCAAAGTCCACGTAGTTCAAGTTGGGATTGATTATTCATAGGAAATTTTTAAAAAGGTGGACTCAAATATTTCTCGGCTACCTACGTACCCAATAATTTGTAATCAAAGTCCGTGTAGTTGGGGTTCCGGATTAATTACTAATAGGTATTTTTTATTAAAGGCGGACTCGAGCCCTTCTCGGTTGCCTATGTACCCAATATTTTGGGATCAAAGTCCGCGTAGTTCGGGGTTGGAGATTGGTTATCCATAGGTATCTTTTTTAAAAGGTCGACTCAAGAATTTCAAAACTGTGTACGTACCGAATACTTTGTGATCAAAGTCCCCGTAGTTTGGGTTGGGTTTGATTATTCATAGGAAATGTTTAAAAAGGTGGACTCATATTTATCTTGGCTACCTACGTACCCAATCATTTGTAATCAACGTCCGTGTAGTTGGGGTTCGAGATTGATTATTAATTGGTATTTTTTATTAAACGCGGACTCGAGCCTTTTTCGGTTGCCTATGTACCCAATATTTTGGGATCAAAGTCCGAGTAGTTCGGGGTTGGAGATTGGTTATCCATAGGTATCTTTTTTAAAAGGTCGATTCAAGAATTTCAGAACTGTGTACGTACCGAATACTTTGTCATCAAAGTCCACGTAGTTCCAGTTGGGATTGATTATTCATAGGAAATTTTTAAAAAGGTGGACTCAAATATTTCTCGGCTACCTACGTTCCCAATAATTTGTAATCAATGTCCTTGTAGTTGGGGTTCCAGATTAATTACTAATAGGTATTTTTTATTAAAGGCAGACTCGAGCCCTTCTCGGTTGCCTATGTACCCAATATTTTAGGATCAAAGTCCGCGTAGTTCGGGGTGTGAGATTGGTTATCCATAGGTATCTTTTTTAAAAGGTCGATTCAAGAATTTCGAATCGTGTACGTACCGAATACTTTGTGATCAAAGTCCACGTAGTTCGGGTTGGGTTTGATTATTCATAGGAAATTTTTAAAAAGGTGGACTCATATTTATCTCGGCTACCTACGTACCCAATCATTTGTAATCAACGTCCGTGTAGTTGGGGTTCGAGATTGATTATTAATTGGTATTTTTTATTAAACGCGGACTCGAGACTTTCTCGGTTGCCTATGTACCTAATATTTTAGGATCGAAGTCCGCGTAGTTTGGGGTGGGAGATTGGTTATCCATAGGTATCTTTTTTAAAAGGTCGATTCAAGAATTTCAGAACTGTGTACGTACCGAATACTTTGTCATCAAAGTCCACGTAGTTCAAGTTGGGATTGATTATTCATAGGAAATTTTTAAAAAGGTGGACTCAAATATTTCTCGGCTACCTGCGTACCCAATAATTTGTAATCAAAGTTCGTGTAGTTGGGGTTCAAGATTGATTACTAATAGGTATTTTTTATTAAAGGCAGACGCGAGCCCTTCTCGGTTGCCTATGTACCCAATATTTTGGGATCAAAGTCCTCGTAGTACGGGGATGGAGATTGGTTATTGATAGGTATCTTTTTTAAAAGGTCGATTCAAGAATTTCAGAACTGTGTACGTACCGAATACTTTGTGATCAAAGTCCACGTAGTTCGGGTTGGGTTTGATTATTCATAGGAAATTTTTAAAAAGGTGGACTCATATTTATCTCGGCTACCTACGTACCCAATCATTTGTAATCAACGTCCGTGTAGTTGGGGTTCGAGATTGATTATTAATTGGTATTTTTTATTAAACGCGGACTCGAGCCTTTTTCGGTTGCCTATGTACCCAATATTTTGGGATCAAAGTCCGAGTAGTTCGGGGTTGGAGATTGGTTATCCATAGGTATCTTTTTTAAAAGGTCGATTCAAGAATTTCAGAACTGTGTACGTACCGAATACTTTGTCATCAAAGTCCACGTAGTTCAAGTTGGGATTGATTATTCATAGGAAATTTTTAAAAAGGTGGACTCAAATATTTCTCGGCTACCTACGTACCCAATAATTTGTAATCAAAGTCCGTGTAGTTGGGGTTCCGGATTAATTACTAATAGGTATTTTTTATTAAAGGCAGACTCGAGCCCTTCTCGGTTGCCTATGTACCCAATATTTTGGGATCAAAGTCCGCGTAGTTCGGGGTTGGAGATTGGTTATCCATAGGTATCTTTTTTAAAAGGTCGACTCAAGAATTTCAAAACTGTGTACGTACCGAATACTTTGTGATCAATGTCCCCGTAGTTTGGGTTGGGTTTGATTATTCATAGGAAATGTTTAAAAAGGTGGACTCATATTTATCTCGGCTACCTACGTACCCAATCATTTGTAATCAACGTCCGTGTAGTTGGGGTTCGAGATTGATTATTAATTGGTATTTTTTATTAAACGCGGACTCGAGCCTTTCTCGGTTGCCTATGTACCTAATATTTTAGGATCGAAATCCGCGTAGTTTGGGGTGGGAGATTGGTTATCCATAGGTATCTTTTTTAAAAGGTCGATTCAAGAGATTTAGAACTGTGTACGTATCGAATACTTTGTCATCAAAGTCCACGTAGTTCAAGTTGGGATTGATTATTCATAGGAAATTTTTAAAAAGGTGGACTCAAATATTTCTCTGCTACCTGCGTACCCAATAATTTGTAATCAAAGTTCGTGTAGTTGGGGTTCAAGATTGATTACTAATAGGTATTTTTTATTAAAGGCAGACGCGAGCCCTTGTTGGTTGCCTATGTACCCAATATTTTGGGATCAAAGTCCGCGTAGTACGGGGTTGGAGATTGGTTATTGATAGGTATCTTTTTTAAAAGGTCGATTCAAGAATTTCGTAATCGTGTACGAACGAATACTTTGTGATCAAAGTCCACGTAGTTCGGGTTGGGTTTGATTATTCATAGGAAATTTTTAAAAAGGTGGACTCATATTTATCTCGGCTACCTACGTACCCAATCATTTGTAATCAACGTCCGTGTAGTTGGGGTTCGAGATTGATTATTAATTGGTATTTTTTATTAAACGCGGACTCGAGCCTTTCTCGGTTGCCTATGTACCTAATATTTTAGGATCGAAGTCCGTGTAGTTTGGGGTGGGAGATTGGTTATCCATAGGTATCTTTTTTAAAAGGTCGATTCAAGAGATTCAGAACTGTGTACGTACCGAATACTTTGTCATCAAAGTCCACGTAGTTCAAGTTGGGATTGATTATTCATAGGAAATTTTTAAAAAGGTGGACTCAAATATTTCTCGGCTACCTACGTACCCAATAATTTGTAATCAAAGTCCGTGTAGTTGGGGTTCAAGATTGATTACTAATAGGTATTTTTTATTAAAGGCAGACTCGAGCCCTTCTCGGTTGCCTATGTACCCAATATTTTGGGATCAAAGTCCGCGTAGTTCGGGATTGGAGATTAGTTATCCATAGGTATCTTTTTTAAAAGGTCAACTCGAGCCTTTTACAACTGTGTATGTACCGAATACTTTGTGATCAACGTCCTCGTAGTTCGGGTTAGGATAGATTATTCTAGTTAATTTCAAAAACGTTGGAATAAAACCTTTCTCGGCTTCCTACGTATCCAATATTTTGTAATCAAAGTTCCTGTAGTGCGGGTACAAGATTGAGTATTAATAGGTATTTTTTTATTAAAGGCAGACTCGAGCCTTTCTCGGTCGCCTATGTACCCAATATTTTGGGATCAAAGTCCGCGTAGTTGGGGGTTGGAGAATGATTATCCATAGGTATCTTTGTTATAAGCTGGATTGGAGCCTTTCATAGCTGTGTACGTACCTAATATTTTGTGATCAAAGTCCACGTAGTTCGGGTTGGGATTGATTATTCATAGGAAATTTTAAAATAGGTGGACTCAAATTTTTCTCGGCGACCTACGTACCCAATAATTTGTAATCAAAGTTTGTGTAGTTGGGGTTCGAGATTAATTATTAATTGGAATTTTTTATTAAAGGCGAACTCCAGCCTTTCTGGGTTGCCTATGTACCCAATATTTTTGGATCAAAGTCCATGTAGTTTGGAGTGGGAGATTGGTTATCCATAGGCATCTTTTTTAAAAGGTCGATTCAAGCTTTTCACAACTGTGTACGTACCGAATACTTTGTGATCAAAGTCCACGTAGTTCGGGTTGGGATTGATTATTCATAGGAAATTTTAAAAAAGGTGGACTAAAATTTTTCTCGGCTACCTACGTACCCAATAATTTGTAATCAAAGTCCGTGTAGTTGGGGTTCGAGATTGAGTACTAATAGGTATTTTTTATTAAAGGCAGACTCGAGCCTTTCTCGGTTGCCTATGTACCCAATATTTTGGGATCAAAGTCCGCGTAGTTCGGGGTTGGAGATTGGTTATCCATAGGTATCTTTTTTAAAAGGTCGATTCAAGAATTTCAGAACTGTGTACGTACCGAATACTTTGTCATCAAAGTCCACATAGTTCCAGTTGGGATTGATTATTCATAGGAAATTTTTAAAAAGGTGGACTCAAAAATTTCTCGGCTACCTACGTACCCAATAATTTGTAATCAATGTCCATGTAGTTGGGGTTCCAGATTAATTACTAATAGGTATTTTTTATTAAAGGCAGACTCGAGCCCTTCTCGGTTGCCTATGTACCCAATATTTTGGGATCAAAGTCCGCGTAGTTCGGGGTGTGAGATTGGTTATCCATAGGTATCTTTTTTAAAAGGTCGATTCAAGAATTTCAGAACTGTGTACGTACCGAATACTTTGTGATCAACGTCCTCGTAGTTCGGGTTAGGATAGATTATTCTAGTTAATTTCAAAAACGTTGGAATAAAACCTTTCTCGGCTTCCTACGTATCCAATATTTTGTAATCAAAGTTCGTGTAGTGCGGGTACAAGATTGAGTATTAATAGGTATTTTTTTATTAAAGGCAGACTCGAGCCTTTCTCGGCTGCCTATGTACCCAATATTTTGGGATCAAAGTCCGCGTAGTTGGGGGTTGGAGAATGATTATCCATAGGTATCTTTGTTATAAGCTGGATTGGAGCCTTTCATAGCTGTGTACGTACCTAATATTTTGTGATCAAAGTCCACGTAGTTCGGGTTGGGATTGATTATTCATAGGAAATTTTAAAATAGGTGGACTCAAATTTTTCTCGGCGACCTACGTACCCAATAATTTGTAATCAAAGTTTGTGTAGTTGGGGTTCGAGATTAATTATTAATTGGAATTTTTTATTAAAGGCGAACTCCAACCTTTTCCGGGTTGCCTATGTACCCAATATTTTTGGATCAAAGTCCATGTAGTTTGGGGTGGGAGATTGGTTATCCATAGGCATCTTTTTTAAAAGGTCGATTCAAGCTTTTCACAATCGTGTACGTACCGAATACTTTGTGATCAAAGTCCACGTAGTTCGGGTTGGGATTGATTATTCATAGGAAATTTTAAAAAAGGTGGACTAAAATTTTTCTCGGCTACCTACGTACCCAATAATTTGTAATCAAAGTCCGTGTAGTTGGGGTTCAAGATTGATTACTAATAGGTATTTTTTATTAAAGGCAGACTCGAGCCCTTCTCGGTTGCCTATGTACCCAATATTTTGGGATCAAAGTCCGCGTAATTCGGGGTTGGAGATTGGTTATCCATAGGTATCTTTTTTAAAAGGTCGATTCAAGAATTTTAGAACTGTGTACGTACCGAATACTTTGTGATCAAAGTCCACGTAGTTCGGGTTGGGTTTGATTATTCATAGGAAATTTTTAAAAAGGTGGACTCAAATTTATCTCGGCTACCTATATACCCAACCATTTGTAATCAACGTCCGTGTAGTTGGGGTTCGAGATTGATTATTAATTGGTATTTTTTATTAAACGCGGACTCGAGCCTTTCTCGGTTGCCTATGTACCCAATATTTTTGAATCAAAGTCCGCGTAGTTTGGGGTGGGAGATTGGTTATCCATAGGCATCTTTTTTAAAAGGTCGATTCAAGCCTTTCACAACTGTGTACGTACCGAATACTTTGTGATCAAAGTCCACGTAGTTCGGGTTGGGATTGATTATTCATAGGAAATTTTTAAAAAGGTGGACTCAAAAATTTCTCGGCTACCTACGTACCCAATAATTTGTAATCAATGTCCATGTAGTTGGGGTTCCAGATTAATTACTAATAGGTATTTTTTATTAAAGGCAGACTCGAGCCCTTCTCGGTTGCCTATGTACCCAATATTTTGGGATCAAAGTCCGCGTAGTTCGGGGTGTGAGATTGGTTATCCATAGGTATCTTTTTTAAAAGGTCGATTCAAGAATTTCAGAACTGTGTACGTACCGAATACTTTGTGATCAACGTCCTCGTAGTTCGGGTTAGGATAGATTATTCTAGTTAATTTCAAAAACGTTGGAATAAAACCTTTCTCGGCTTCCTACGTATCCAATATTTTGTAATCAAAGTTTGTGTAGTGCGGGTACAAGATTGAGTATTAATAGGTATTTTTTTATTAAAGGCAGACTCGAGCCTTTCTCGGCCGCCTATGTACCCAATATTTTGGGATCAAAGTCCGCGTAGTTGGGGGTTGGAGAATGATTATCCATAGGTATCTTTGTTATAAGCTGGATTGGAGCCTTTCATAGCTGTGTACGTACCTAATATTTTGTGATCAAAGTCCACGTAGTTCGGGTTGGGATTGATTATTCATAGGAAATTTTAAAATAGATGGACTCAAATTTTTCTCGGCGACCTACGTACCCAATAATTTGTAATCAAAGTTTGTGTAGTTGGGGTTCGAGATTAATTATTAATTGGAATTTTTTATTAAAGGCGAACTCCAGCCTTTTTCGGGTTGCCTATGTACCCAATATTTTTGGATCAAAGTCCATGTAGTTTGGGGTGGGAGATTGGTTATCCATAGGCATCTTTTTTAAAAGGTCGATTCAAGCTTTTCACAACTGTGTACGTACCGAATACTTTGTGATCAAAGTCCACGTAGTTCGGGTTGGGATTGATTATTCATAGGAAATTTTAAAAAAGGTGGACTAAAATTTTTCTCGGCTACCTACGTACCCAATAATTTGTAATCAAAGTCCGTGTAGTTGGGGTTCGAGATTGAGTACTAATAGGTATTTTTTATTAAAGGCAGACTCGAGCCTTTCTCGGTTGCCTATGTACCCAATATTTTGGGATCAAAGTCCGCGTAGTTCGGGGTTGGAGATTGGTTATCCATAGGTATCTTTTTTAAAAGGTCGATTCAAGAATTTCAGAACTGTGTACGTACCGAATACTTTGTCATCAAAGTCCACGTAGTTCCAGTTGGGATTGATTATTCATAGGAAATTTTTAAAAAGGTGGACTCAAAAATTTCTCGGCTACCTACGTACCCAATAATTTGTAATCAATGTCCATGTAGTTGGGGTTCCAGATTAATTACTAATAGGTATTTTTTATTAAAGGCAGACTCGAGCCCTTCTCGGTTGCCTATGTACCCAATATTTTGGGATCAAAGTCCGCGTAGTTCGGGGTGTGAGATTGGTTATCCATAGGTATCTTTTTTAAAAGGTCGATTCAAGAATTTCAGAACTGTGTACGTACCGAATACTTTGTGATCAACGTCCTCGTAGTTCGGGTTAGGATAGATTATTCTAGTTAATTTCAAAAACGTTGGAATAAAACCTTTCTCGGCTTCCTACGTATCCAATATTTTGTAATCAAAGTTCGTGTAGTGCGGGTACAAGATTGAGTATTAATAGGTATTTTTTTATTAAAGGCAGACTCGAGCCTTTCTCGGCTGCCTATGTACCCAATATTTTGGGATCAAAGTCCGCGTAGTTGGGGGTTGGAGAATGATTATCCATAGGTATCTTTGTTATAAGATTTGGATTGGAGCCTTTCATAGCTGTGTACGTACCTAATATTTTGTGATCAAAGTCCACGTAGTTCGGGTTGGGATTGATTATTCATAGGAAATTTTAAAATAGGTGGACTCAAATTTTTCTCGGCGACCTACGTACCCAATAATTTGTAATCAAAGTTTGTGTAGTTGGGGTTCGAGATTAATTATAAATTGGAATTTTTTATTAAAGGCGAACTCCAGCCTTTCTGGGTTGCCTATGTACCCAATATTTTTGGATCAAAGTCCATGTAGTTTGGGGTGGGAGATTGGTTATCCATAGGCATCTTTTTTAAAAGGTCGATTCAAGCTTTTCACAACTGTGTACGTACCGAATACTTTGTGATCAAAGTCCACGTAGTTCGGGTTGGGATTGATTATTCATAGGAAATTTTAAAAAAGGTGGACTAAAATTTTTCTCGGCTACCTACGTACCCAATAATTTGTAATCAAAGTCCGTGTAGTTGGGGTTCGAGATTGAGTACTAATAGGTATTTTTTATTAAAGGCAGACTCGAGCCTTTCTCGGTTGCCTATGTACCCAATATTTTGGGATCAAAGTCCGCGTAGTTCGGGGTTGGAGATTGGTTATCCATAGGTATCTTTTTTAAAAGGTCGATTCAAGAATTTCGGAATCGTGTACGTACCGAATACTTTGTCATCAAAGTCCACGTAGTTCCGGTTGGGATTGATTATTCATAGGAAATTTTTAAAAAGGTGGACTCAAAAATTTCTCGGCTACCTACGTACCCAATAATTTGTAATCAATGTCCATGTAGTTGGGGTTCCGGATTAATTACTAATAGGTATTTTTTATTAAAGGCGTACTCGAGCCCTTCTCGGTTGCCTATGTACCCAATATTTTGGGATCAAAGTCCGTGTAGTTCGGGGTGTGAGATTGGTTATCCATAGGTATCTTTTTTAAAAGGTCGATTCAAGAATTTCGAATCGTGTACGTACCGAATACTTTGTGATCAACGTCCTCGTAGTTCGGGTTAGGATAGATTATTCTAGTTAATTTCAAAAACGTTGGAATAAAACCTTTCTCGGCTTCCTACGTATCCAATATTTTGTAATCAAAGTTCGTGTAGTGCGGGTACAAGATTGAGTATTAATAGGTATTTTTTTATTAAAGGCAGACTCGAGCCTTTCTCGGCTTCGCCTATGTACCCAATATTTTGGGATCAAAGTCCGCGTAGTTGGGGGTTGGAGAATGATTATCCATAGGTATCTTTGTTATAAGCTGGATTGGAGCCTTTCATAGCTGTGTACGTACCTAATATTTTGTGATCAAAGTCCACGTAGTTCGGGTTGGGATTGATTATTCATAGGAAATTTTAAAATAGGTGGACTCAAATTTTTCTCGGCGACCTACGTACCCAATAATTTGTAATCAAAGTTTGTGTAGTTGGGGTTCGAGATTAATTTTTAATTGGAATTTTTTATTAAAGGCGAACTCCGGCCTTTTCGGGTTGCCTATGTACCCAATATTTTTGGATCAAAGTCCATGTAGTTTGGGGTGGGAGATTGGTTATCCATAGGCATCTTTTTTAAAAGGTCGATTCAAGCTTTTCACAACTGTGTACGTACCGAATACTTTGTGATCAAAGTCCACGTAGTTCGGGTTGGGATTGATTATTCATAGGAAATTTTAAAAAAGGTGGACTAAAATTTTTCTCGGCTACCTACGTACCCAATAATTTGTAATCAAAGTCCGTGTAGTTGGGGTTCAAGATTGATTACTAATAGGTATTTTTTATTAAAGGCAGACTCGAGCCCTTCTCGGTTGCCTATGTACCCAATATTTTGGGATCAAAGTCCGCGTAATTCGGGGTTGGAGATTGGTTATCCATAGGTATCTTTTTTAAAAGGTCGATTCAAGAATTTTAGAACTGTGTACGTACCGAATACTTTGTGATCAAAGTCCACGTAGTTCGGGTTGGGTTTGATTATTCATAGGAAATTTTTAAAAAGGTGGACTCAAATTTATCTCGGCTACCTATATACCCAACCATTTGTAATCAACGTCCGTGTAGTTGGGGTTCGAGATTGATTATTAATTGGTATTTTTTATTAAACGCGGACTCGAGCCTTTCTCGGTTGCCTATGTACCCAATATTTTTGAATCAAAGTCCGCGTAGTTTGGGGTGGGAGATTGGTTATCCATAGGCATCTTTTTTAAAAGGTCGATTCAAGCCTTTCACAACTGTGTACGTACCGAATACTTTGTGATCAAAGTCCACGTAGTTCGGGTTGGGATTGATTATTCATAGGAAATTTTAAAAAAGGTGGACTCAAATTTTTCTCGGCTACCTACGTACCCAATAATTTGTAATCAAAGTCCGTGTAGTTGGGGTTCGAGATTGTTTACTAATAGGTATTTTTTATTAAAGGCAGACTCGAGCCTTTCTCGGTTGCCTATGTACCCAATATTTTGGGATCAAAGTCCGCGTAGTTCGGGGTTGGAGATTGGTTATCGATAGGTATCTTTTTTAAAAGGTCGATTCAAGAATTTCAGAACTGTGTACGTACCGAATACTTTGTCATCAAAGTCCACGTAGTTCAAGTTGGGATTGATTATTTATAGGAAATTTTTAAAAAGGTGGACTCAAATATTTCTCTGCTACATGCGTACCCAATAATTTGTAATCAAAGTTCGTGTAGTTGGGGTTCAAGATTGATTACTAATAGGTATTTTTTATTAAAGGCAGACGCGAGCCCTTCTCGGTTGCCTATGTACCCAATATTTTGGGATCAAAGTCCGCGTAGTACGGGGTTGGAGATTGGTTATTGATAGGTATCTTTTTTAAAAAGGTCGATTCAAGAATTTTAGAACTGTGTACGTACCGAATACTTTGTGATCAAAGTCCACGTAGTTCGGGTTGGGTTTGATTATTCATAGGAAATTTTTAAAAAGGTGGACTCATATTTATCTCGGCTACCTACGTACCCAATCATTTGTAATCAACGTCCGTGTAGTTGGGGTTCGAGATTGATTATTAATTGGTATTTTTTATTAAACGCGGACTCGAGCCTTTCTCGGTTGCCTATGTACCCAATATTTTTGAATCAAAGTCCGCGTAGTTTGGGGTGGGAGATTGGTTATCCATAGGCATCTTTTTTAAAAGGTCGATTCAAACCTTTCACAACTGTGTACGTACCGAATACTTTGTGATCAAAGTCCACGTAGTTCGGGTTGGGATTGATTATTCATAGGAAATTTTAAAAAAGGTGGACTCAAATTTTTCTCGGCTACCTACGTACCCAATAATTTGTAATCAAAGTCCGTGTAGTTGGGGTTCGAGATTGTTTACTAATAGGTATTTTTTATTAAAGGCAGACTCGAGCCTTTCTCGGTTGCCTATGTACCCAATATTTTGGGATCAAAGTCCGCGTAGTTCGGGGTTGGAGATTGGTTATCGATAGGTATCTTTTTTAAAAGGTCGATTCAAGAATTTCAGAACTGTGTACGTACCGAATACTTTCTGCTTTTGCTGAAAGCTTGGTCTAAAAGTCTCAATCTTTCTTAAGAAGCCAGAGCTCATCAAAGTCCACGTAGTTCAAGTTGGGATTGATTATTCATAGGAAATTTTTAAAAAGGTGGACTCATATTTATCTCAGCTACCTACGTACCCAATCATTTGTAATCAACGTCCGTGTAGTTGGGGTTCGAGATTGATTATTAATTGGTATTTTTTATTAAACGCGGACTCGAGCCTTTCTCGGTTGCCTATGTACCTAATATTTTAGGACCGAATTCCGCGTAGTTTGGGGTGGGAGATTGGTTATCCATAGGTATCTTTTTTAAAAGGTCGATTCAAGAGATTCAGAACTGTGTACGTACCGAATACTTTGTCATCAAAGTCCACGTAGTTCAAGTTGGGATTGATTATTCATAGGAAATTTTTAAAAAGGTGGACTCAAATATTTCTCGGCTACCTACGTACCCAATAATTTCTAATCAAAGTCCGTGTAGTTGGGGTTCAAGATTGATTACTAATAGGTATTTTTTATTAAAGGCCGACTCGAGCCCTTCTCGGTTGCCTATGTACCCAATATTTTGGGATCAAAGTCCGCGTAGTTCGGGATTGGAGATTGGTTATCCATAGGTATCTTTTTTAAAAGGTCAACTCGAGCCTTTTACAACTGTGTACGTACCGAATACTTTGTGATCAACGTCCGCGTAGTTCGGGTTAGGATAGATTATTCTAGTTAATTTCAAAAACGTTGGAATAAAACCTTTCTCGGCTACCTACGTATCCAATATTTTGTAATCAAAGTTCGTGTAGTGCGGGTACAAGATTGAGTATTAATAGGTATTTTTTTATTAAAGGCAGACTCGAGCCTTTCTCGGTCGCCTATGTACCCAATATTTTGGGATCAAAGTCCGCGTAGTTGGGGGTTGGAGAATGATTATCCATAGGTATCTTTGTTATAAGCTGGATTGGAGCCTTTCATAGCTGTGTACGTACCTAATATTTTGTGATTAAAGTCCACGTAGTTCGAGTTGGGATTGATTATTCATAGGAAATTTTAAAATAGGTGGACTCAAATTTTTCTCGGCGACCTACGTACCCAATAATTTGTAATCAAAGTTTGTGTAGTTGGGGTTCGAGATTAATTATTAATTGGAATTTTTTATTAAAGGCGAACTCCAGCCTTTCTGGGTTGCCTATGTACCCAATATTTTTGGATCAAAGTCCATGTAGTTTGGGGTGGGAGATTGGTTATCCATAGGCATCTTTTTTAAAAGGTCGATTCAAGCTTTTCACAACCGTATGTACGTACCGAATACTTTGTGATCAAAGTCCACGTAGTTCGGGTTGGGATTGATTATTCATAGGAAATTTTAAAAAAGGTGGACTAAAATTTTTCTCGGCTACCTACGTACCCAATAATTTGTAATCAAAGTCCGTGTAGTTGGGGTTCGAGATTGATTACTAATAGGTATTTTTTATTAAAGGCAGACTCGAGCCTTTCTCGGTTGCCTATGTACCCAATATTTTGGGATCAAAGTCCGCGTCGTTCGGGGTTGGAGATTTGTTATGCATAGGTATCTTTTTTATAAGGTCGATTCAAGAATTTCAGAGCTGTGTACGTCCGGAATACTTTGTCATCAAAGTCCACGTAGTTCAAGTTGGGATTGATTATTCATAGGAAATTTTTAAGAAGGTGGACTCAAATTTTTCTCGGCTACCTACGTACCCAATAATTTGTAATCAAAGTCCGTGTAGTTGGGGTTCAAGATTGATTACTAATAGGTATTTTTTATTAAAGGCAGACTCGAGCCCTTCTCGGTTGCCTATGTACCCAATATTTTGGGATCAAAGTCCGCGTAGTTCGGGGTTGGAGATTGGTTATCCATAGGTATATTTTTTAAAAGGTCGATTCAAGAATTTCATAATCGTGTACGTACCGAATACTTTGTGATCAAAGTCCACGTAGTTCGGGTTGGGTTTGATTATTCATAGGAAATTTTTAAAAAGGTGGACTCAAATTTATCTCGGCTACCTATATACCCAATCATTTGTAATCAACGTCCGTGTAGTTGGGGTTCGAGATTGATTATTAATTGGTATTTTTTATTAAACGCGGACTCGAGCCTTTCTCGGTTGCCTATGTACCCGATATTTTTGAATCAAAGTCCGCGTAGTTTGGGGTGGGAGATTGGTTATCCATAGGCATCTTTGTTAAAAGGTCGATTCAAGCCTTTCACAACTGTGTACGTACCGAATACTTTGTGATCAAAGTCCACGTAGTTCGGGTTGGGATTGATTATTCATAGGAAATTTTTAAAAAGGTGGACTCAAATTTTTCTCTGCTACCTACGTACCCAATAATTTGTAATCAAAGTCCGTGTAGATGGGGTTCGAGATTGTTTACTAATAGGTATTTTTTATTAAAGTCAGACTCAAGCCCTTCTCGGTTGCCTATGTACCCAATATTTTTGGATCAAAGTCCGCGTAGTTCGGGGTTGGAGATTGGTTATCCATAGGTATCTTTTTTAAAAGGTCGATTCAAGAATTTCAGAACTGTGTACGTACCGAATACTTTGTCATCAAAGTCCACGTAGTTCCGATTGGGATTGATTATTCATAGGAAATTTTTAAAAAGGTGGACTCAAATATTTCTCGGCTACCTACGTACCCAATAATTTGTAATCAATGTCCATGTAGTTAGGGTTCCAGATTAATTACTAATAGGTATTTTTTATTAAAGGCAGACTCGAGCCCTTCTCGGTTGCCTATGTACCCAATATTTTGGGATCAAAGTCCGTGTAGTTCGGGGTGTGAGATTGGTTATCCATAGGTATCTTTTTTAAAAGGTCGATTCAAGAATTTCAGAACTGTGTACGTACCGAATACTTTTTGATCAAAGTCCACGTAGTTCGGGTTGGGTTTGATTATTCATAGGAAATTTTTAAAAAGGTGGACTCAAATTTATCTCGGCTACCTATATACCCAACCATTTGTAATCAACGTCCGTGTAGTTGGGGTTCGAGATTGATTATTAATTGGTATTTTTTATTAAACGCGGACTCGAGCCTTTCTCGGTTGCCTATGTACCCAATATTTTTGAATCAAAGTCCGCGTAGTTTGGGGTGGGAGATTGGTTATCCATAGGCATCTTTTTTAAAAGGTCGATTCAAGCCTTTCACAACGTGTACGTACCGAATACTTTGTGATCAAAGTCCACGTAGTTCGGGTTGGGATTGATTATTCATAGGAAATTTTAAAAAAGGTGGACTCAAATTTTTCTCGGCTACCTACGTACCCAATAATTTGTAATCAAAGTCCGTGTAGTTGGGGTTCGAGATTGTTTACTAATAGGTATTTTTTATTAAACGCAGACTCGAGCCTTTCTCAGTTGCCTATGTACCCAATATTTTGGGATCAAAGTCCCCGTAGTTCGGGGTTGGAGATTGGTTATCCATAGGTATCTTTTTTAAAAGGTCGATTCAAGAATTTCAGAACTGTGAACGTACCGAATACTTTGTCATCAAAGTCCACGTAGTTCAAGTTGGGATTGATTATTCATAGGAAATTTTTAAAAAGGTGGACTCAAATTTATCTCGGCTACCTATATACCCAATCATTTGTAATCAACGTCCGTGTAGTTGGGGTTCGAGATTGATTATTAATTGGTATTTTTTATTAAACGCGGACTCGAGCCTTTCTCGGTTGCCTATGTACCCGATATTTTTGAATCAAAGTCCGCGTAGTTTGGGGTGGGAGATTGGTTATCCATAGGCATCTTTGTTAAAAGGTCGATTCAAGCCTTTCACAACTGTGTACGTACCGAATACTTTGTGATCAAAGTCCACGTAGTTCGGGTTGGGTTTGATTATTCATAGGAAATGTTTAAAAAGGTGGACTCATATTTATCTCGGCTACCTACGTACCCAATCATTTGTAATCAACGTCCGTGTAGTTGGGGTTCGAGATTGATTATTAATTGGTATTTTTTATTAAACGCGGACTCGAGCCTTTCTCGGTTGCCTATGTACCTAATATTTTAGGATCGAAGTCCGCGTAGTTTGGGGGGGAGATTGGTTATCCATAGGTATCTTTTTTAAAAGGTCGATTGAAGAGATTCGAATCGTCTACCTACCGAATAATTTGTCATCAAAGTCCACGTAGTTCAAGTTGGGATTGATTATTCATAGGAAATTTTTAAAAAGGTGGACTCAAATATTTCTCTGCTACCTGCGTACCCAATAATTTGTAATCAAAGTTCGTGTACTTGGGGTTCAAGATTGATTACTAATAGGTATTTTTTAAAAAAGGCAGACGCGAGCCCTTCTCGGTTGCCTATGTACCCAATATTTTGGGATCAAAGTCTGCGTAGTACGGGGTTGGAGATTGGTTATTGATAGGTATCTTTTTTAAAAGGTCGATTCAAGAATTTCAGAACTATGTACGTACCGAATACTTCGTGATCAAAGTCCACGTAGTTCGGGTTGGGTTTGATTATTCATAGGAAATTTTTAAAAAGGTGGACTCATATTTATCTCGGCTACCTACGTACCCAATCATTTGTAATCAACGTCCGTGTAGTTGGGGTTCGAGATTGATTATTAATTGGTATTTTTTATTAAACGCGGACTCGAGCCTTTCTCGGTTGCCTATGTACCTAATATTTTAGGATCAAAGTCCGCGTAGTTTGGGGTGGGAGATTGGTTATCCATAGGTATCTTTTTTAAAAGGTCGATTCAAGAATTTCAGAACTGTGTACGTACCGAATACTTTGTCATCAAAGTCCACGTAGTTCAAGTTGGGATTGATTATTCATAGGAAATTTTTAAAAAGGTGGACTCAAATATTTCTCGGCTACCTACGTACCCAATAATTTGTAATCAAAGTCCGTGTAGTTGGGGTTCAAGATTGATTACTAATAGGTATTTTTTATTAAAGGCGTGACTCGAGCCCTTCTCGGTTGCCTATGTACCCAATATTTTGGGATCAAAGTCCGCGTAGTTCGGGATTGGAGATTGGTTATCCATAGGTATCTTTTTTAAAACGTCAACTCGAGCCTTTTACAACTGTGTACGTACCGAATACTTTGTGATCAACGTCCGCGTAGTTCGGGTTAGGATAGATTATTCTAGTTAATTTCAAAAACGTTGGAATAAAACCTTTCTCGGCTACCTACGTATCCAATATTTTGTAATCAAAGTTCGTGTAGTGCGGGTACAAGATTGAGTATTAATAGGTATTTTTTTATTAAAGGCAGACTCGAGCCTTTCTCGGCTGCCTATGTACCCAATATTTTGGGATCAAAGTCCGCGTAGTTGGGGGTTGGAGAATGATTATCCATAGGTATCTTTGTTATAAAGGTTGGATTGGAGCCTTTCATAGCTGTGTACGTACCTAATATTTTGTGATCAAAGGCCACGTAGTTCGGGTTGGGATTGATTATTCATAGGAAATTTTAAAATAGGTGGACTCAAATCTTTCTCGGCTACCTACGTACCCAATAATTTGTAATCAAAGTTTGTGTAGTTGGGGTTCGAGATTAATTATTAATTGGAATTTTTTATTAAAGGCGAACTCCGAGCCTTTCGGGTTGCCTATGTACCTAATATTTTTGGATCAAAGTCCATGTAGTTTGGGGTGGGAGATTGGTTATCCATAGGCATCTTTTTTAAAAGGTCGATTCAAGCTTTTCACAACTGTGTACGTACCGAATACTTTGTGATCAAAGTCCACGTAGTTCGGGTTGGGATTGATTATTCATAGGAAATTTTAAAAAAGGTGGACTAAAATTTTTCTCGGCTACCTACGTACCCAATAATTTGTAATCAAAGTCCGTGTAGTTGGGGTTCGAGATTGATTACTAATAGGTATTTTTTATTAAAGGCAGACTCGAGCCTTTCTCGGTTGCCTATGTACCCAATATTTTGGGATCAAAGTCCGCGTCGTTCGGGGTTGGAGATTTGTTATGCATAGGTATCTTTTTTATAAGGTCGATTCAAGAATTTCAGAGCCTTGTACGTCGGAATACTTTGTCATCAAAGTCCACGTAGTTCAAGTTGGGATTGATTATTCATAGGAAATTTTTAAAAAGGTGGACTCAAATTTTTCTCGGCTACCTACGTACCCAATAATTTGTAATCAAAGTCCGTGTAGTTGGGGTTCAAGATTGATTACTAATAGGTATTTTTTATTAAAGGCAGACTCGAGCCCTTCTCGGTTGCCTATGTACCCAATATTTTGGGATCAAAGTCCGCGTAGTTCGGGGTTGGAGATTGGTTATCCATAGGTATCTTTTTTAAAAGGTCGATTCAAGAATTTCATAACTGTGTACGTACCGAATACTTTGTGATCAAAGTCCACGTAGTTCGGGTTGGGTTTGATTATTCATAGGAAATTTTTAAAAAGGTGGACTCAAATTTCTCGGCTACCTATATACCCAATCATTTGTAATCAACGTCCGTTGTTGGGGTTCGAGATTGATATTAATGTATTTTTTATTAAACGCGGACTCACCTTTCTCGGTTCCTATGTACCCGATATTTTTAATCAAAGTCCGCGTAGTTTGGGGTGGGAGATTGGTTATCCATAGGCATCTTTGTTAAAAGGTCGATTCAAGCCTTTCACAATGTAGTACGTACCGAATACTTTGTGATCAAAGTCCACGTAGTTCGGGTTGGGATTGATTATTCATAGGAAATTTTTAAAAAGGTGGACTCAAATTTTTCTCGCTACCTACGTACCCATATGTAATCAAATCCGTGTAGATGGGGTTCGAGATTGTTTACTATAGGTATTTTTTATTAAAGTCGACTCAGCCCTTCTCGGTTGCCTTGTACCCAATATTTTTGGATCAAAGTCCGCGTAGTTCGGGGTTGGAGATTGGTTATCCATAGGTATCTTTTTTAAAAGGTCGATTCAAGAATTTCAGAACTGTGTACGTACCGAATACTTTGTCATCAAAGTCCACGTAGTTCCAGTTGGGATTGATTATTCATGAAATTTTTAAAAAGGTGGACTAATTCTCGCTACCTACGTACCCATAATTTAATCAAAGTCGTGTAGTTGGGTTCAGATTATTACTAATAGGTATTTTTTATTAAACACTCCTTCTCGTTCCTAGTACCCAAATTTTGGATCAAAGTCCGCGTAGTTCGGGGTTGGAGATTGGTTATCCATAGGTATCTTTTTTAAAAGGTGATCAAGAATTCATAACGTGTACGTACCGAATACTTTGTGATCAAAGTCCACGTAGTTCGGGTTGGGTTTGATATTCATAGGAAATTTTTAAAAAGGTGGACTAAATTACTCGGCTACCTAATACCCAAATTTGTAATCAACGTCCGTGTGTGGGGTTCGAGATTGATTATTAATGGTATTATTAAACGCGGACTCGAGCCTTTCTCGGTTGCTAGTACCCAATTTTTGAATCAAAGTCCGCGTAGTTTGGGGTGGGAGATTGGTTATCCATAGGCATCTTTGTTAAAAGGTCGATTCAAGATTTCAACGTGTACGTACCGAAACTTTGTATCAAATCCACGTAGTTCGGGTTGGGATTGATATCATAGAAATTAAAAGGTGGACTAAATTTCTCGGCTACCTACGTACCCAATAATTTGTAATCAAAGTCCGTGTAGATGGGGTTCGAGATTGTTTACTAATAGGTATTTTTTATTAAAGTCGGACTCAAGCCCTTCTCGTTCCTAGTACCCAAATTTTTGGATCAAAGTCCGCGTAGTTCGGGGTTGGAGATTGGTTATCCATAGGTATCTTTTTTAAAAGGTCGATTCAAGAATTTCAAACGTGTACGTACCGAAACTTTGTCATCAAAGTCCACGTAGTTCCGGTTGATTAAAGGTGGACTCAAACCGCACCTACACCCAAGTCCATGTAGTTGGGTCAAAATACTAAGGTATTTTTTATTAAAGGCGGACTCGAGCCCTTCTCGGTTGCCTAGTACCCAATTTTGGGATCAAAGTCCGCGAGTCGGGGTGGGAGATTGGTTATCCATAGGTACTTTTTTAAAAGGTCATCAAGAATTCAAACCGTGTACTACCGAAACTTTTGATCAAAGTCCACGAGTTCGGGTTGGGTTGATACATGGAAATAAAAAGGTGGACTCAATTATCTCGCTACCTAATACCCAAATGTAACAACGTCCGTTAGTTGGGGTTCGAGATGATATTAAGGATTTTATAAACGCGACTCACCTTCTCGTTGCCTATACCCAATTTTGAATCAAAGTCCGCGAGGGGGTGGGAGATTGTACCAAGGACTTTTTTAAAAGGTCGATCAAGCTCACAACTACACCGAACTTTGTGATCAAAGTCCACGAGCGGGTTGGGATTGAATCATAGGAAATAAAAAGGGGCCAATCTCGCACCTAGACCAATAGAAAAGTCGGTAGTTGGGGTCGAGAGTTACAAGGTATTTTTATTAAACGCACCCTTCCGGTTCTAACCAATATTTTGGGATCAAATCCGCGAGTTCGGGGTTGAGACGGTTACCATAGGTACTTTTTTAAAAGGTCATCAAGAATTCAATGTACGTACCAATACTTTGTCATCAAGTCCACGTAGTTCCGTTGGGATTATATCATAGGAAATTAAAAAGGTGGACTCAAAATTCTCGGCTACCTACTACCATAATTGTAATCAATGTCCATGTAGTTAGGGTTCCAGATATATTTTTTATTAAAGCGGACTCGAGCCCTTCTCGGTTGCCTATTACCCAAATTTTGGGATCAAAGTCCCGTAGTTCGGGGTGGAGATTGGTTATCCATAGGTACTTTAAAAGGTCGATTCAAGAATTCGGAACTGTATACCAAACTTTTGATCAAATCCACGTAGTTCGGGGTTTGATATCATAGGAAATTTTAAAAAGGTGGACTCAAATTTACTCGCACCATAACCCACATTTGTAATCAACGTCCGTGTAGTTGGGGTTCGAGATGATTATTAATGGTATTTTTATTAAACGCGGACTCAGCCTTTCTCGGTTGCTATGTACCCAATATTTTTGAATCAAAGTCCGCGTAGTTTGGGGTGGGAGATTGGTTATCCATAGGCATCTTTTTAAAAGGTCGATTCAAGACTTTCACAACGTGTACGTACCGAATACTTTTATCAAAGTCCACGTAGTTCGGGTTGGGATTGATTATTCATAGGAAATTTTAAAAAGGTGGACTCAAATTTTCTCGGCTACCTACGACCCAAAAGTAATCAAAGTCGTGTAGTTGGGTTCGAGATTGTTTACTAATAGGTATTTTTATTAAACGGACTCAGCCTTCTCGTTCCATGTACCCATATTTTGGGATCAAATCCGCGTAGTTCGGGGTTGGAGATTGGTTATCCATAGGTATCTTTTTAAAAGGTCATTCAAGAATTTCGAACGTGTACTACGAAACTTTGTCACAAAGTCCACGAGTCATTGGGATTATATCATAGGAAATTTAAAGGTGGACCAAAATCTCGCACCTACGACCCAAAAGTAACATCCATTAGTTGGGTCGATATACTAAAGGTATTTTTTATTAAAGGCGGACTCACCTTCTCGGTTGCCTATTACCCAAATTTGGATCAATCCGCGTAGTTCGGGGTGGAGATTGGTTATCCATAGGTATCTTTTTAAAAGGTCGATTCAAGAATTTCAAACCGTGTACGTACCGAATACTTTGTGATCAAAGTCCACGTAGTTCGGGTTGGGTTTGATTATTCATAGGAAATTTAAAAAGGTGGACTCAATTTATCTCGGCTACCTAATACCCAAATTTGTAATCAACGTCCGTGTAGTTGGGGTTCGAGATTGATATTAAGGTATTTTTTATTAAACGCGGACTCGAGCCTTCTCTCCTATGTACCCAATATTTTAGAATCAAAGTCCGCGTAGTTTGGGGTGGGAGATTGGTTATCCATAGGTATCTTTTTTAAAAGGTCGATTCAAGAATCACTTAATCAGTCGTGTACGTACCGAAACTTTGTGATCAAAGTCCACGTAGTTCGGGTTGGGATTGATTATTCATAGGAAATTTAAAAAGGTGGACTCAAAACTCGCTACCTACGTACCCAAAATTTGTAATCAAAGTCCGTGTAGTTGGGGTTCGAGATTGATTACTAAAGATTTTTATTAAAGCGACTCACCCTTCCGTTGCCTATGTACCCAAATTTTGGGATCAAATCCCGTAGTCGGGGTGTGGAGATTGGTTATCCATAGGTACTTTTTTAAAAGTCGATTCAAGCTTTTCACAATCGTGTACGTACCGAATACTTTGTGATCAAAGTCCACGTAGTTCGGGTTGGGATTGATTATTCATAGGAAATTTTAAAAAGGTGGACTAAATTTTTCTCGGCTACCTACGTACCCAATAATTTGTAATCAAAGTCCATGTAGTTGGGGTTCGAGATTGATTACTAATAGGTATTTTTTATTAAAGGCAGACTCTAGCCTTTCTCGGTTGCCTATGTACCCAATATTTTGGGATCAAAGTCCGCGTCGTTCGGGGTTGGAGATTTGTTATGCATAGGTATCTTTTTTATAAGGTCGATTCAAGAATTTCGTATGCTGTACGTACGGAATACTTTGTCATCAAAGTCCACGTAGTTCAAGTTGGGATTGATTATTCATAGGAAATTTTTAAAAAGGTGGACTCAAATTTTCTCGGCTACCTACGTACCCAATAATTTGTAATCAAAGTCCGTGTAGTTGGGGTTCAAGATTGATTACTAATAGGTATTTTTTATTAAAGGCAGACTCGAGCCCTTCTCGGTTGCCTATGTACCCAATATTTTGGGATCAAAGTCCGCGTAGTTCGGGGTTGGAGATTGGTTATCCATAGGTATCTTTGTTAAAAGGTCGATTCAAGAATTTCAGCTAACCGTGTACGTACCGAATACTTTGTCATCAAAGTCCACGTAGTTCAAGTTGGGATTGATTATTCATAGGAAATTTTTAAAAAGTTGGACTCAAATATTTCTCGGCAACCTACGTACCCAATAATCTGTAATCAAAGTCCGTGTAATTGGGGTTCAAGATTGATTACTAATAGGTATTTTTTATTAAAGGCAGACTCGAGCTCTTCTTGGTTGCCTATGTACCCAATATTTTGGCATCAAAGTCCGCCTAGTTCGGGGTTGGAGATTGGTTATCCATAGGTATCTTTTTTAAAAGGTCAACTCGAGCCTTTTAACACTGTGTACGTACTGAATACTTTGTGATCAAAGTCCGCGTAGTTCGGGTTAGGATTGATTATTCTAGGTAATTTAAAAAAGTTGGAATAAAACCTTTCTCGGCTAGCTACGTATCCAATATTTTGTAATCAAACTTCGTGTAGTGCGGGTACAAGATTGAGTATTAATAGGTATTTTTTTAGTAAAGGCAAACTCGAGCCTTTCTCGGCTGCCTATGTACCCAATATTTTGGGATCAACGTCCGCGTAGTTGGGGGTTGGCGAATGATTATCCATAGGTATCTTTGTTATAAGCTGGGATTGGAGCCTTTCATAGCCGTGTACGTACCTAATATTTTGTGATCAAAGTCCGCGTAGATCGGGTTGGAATTGATTATTCATAGGAAATTTTTAAAAAGGTGGACTCAAATTGTTCTCGGCTACCTACGTACCCAATAATTTGTAATTAAAGTCCGTGTAGTTGGGGTTCATGATTGATTACTAATAGGTATTTTTTATTAAAGGCAGACGCGAGCCCTTCTCGGTTGCCTATGTACCCAATATTTTGGGATCAAAGTCCGCGTAGTACGGGGTTGGAGATTGGTTATTCATAGGAATCTTTTTTAAAAGGTCGATTCAAGAATTTCATAACTGTGTACGTACCGAATACTTTGTGATCAAAGTCCACGTAGTTCGGGTTGGGTTTGATTATTCATAGGAAATTTTTAAAAAGGTGGACTCATATTTATCTTGGCTACCTACGTACCCAATCATTTGTAATCAACGTCCGTGTAGTTGGGGTTCGAGATTGATTATTAATTGGTATTTTTTATTAAACGCGGACTCGAGTCTTTCTCGGTTGCCTATGTACCTAATATTTTAGGATCAAAGTCCGCGTAGTTTGGGGTGGGAGATTGGTTATCCATAGGTATCTTTTTTAAAAGGTCGATTCAAGAATTTCGTAAATCTGTACGTACCGAATACTTTGTCATCAAAGTCCACGTAGTTCAAGTTGGGATTGATTATTCATAGGAAATTTTTAAAAAGGTGGACTCAAATATTTCTAGGCTACCTACGTACCCAATAATTTGTAATCAAAGTCCGTGTAGTTGGGGTTCAAGATTGATTACTAATAGGTATTTTTTATTAAAGGCAGACTCGAGCCCTTCTCGGTTGCCTATGTACCCAATATTTTGGGATCAAAGTCCGCGTAGTTCGGGATTGGAGATTGGTTATCCATAGGTATCTTTTTTAAAAGGTCAACTCGAGCCTTTTACAACTGTGTACGTACCGAATACTTTGTGATCAACGTCCGCGTAGTTCGGGTTAGGATAGATTATTCTAGTTAATTTCAAAAACGTTGGAATAAAACCTTTCTCGGCTACCTACGTATCCAATATTTTGTAATCAAAGTTCGTGTAGTGCGGGTACAAGATTGAGTATTAATAGGTATTTTTTTATTAAAGGCAGACTCGAGCCTTTCTCGGTCGCCTATGTACCCAATATTTTGGGATCAAAGTCCGCGTAGTTGGGGGTTGGAGAATGATTATCCATAGGTATCTTTGTTATAAGGTTGGGATTGGAGCCTTTCATAGCTGTGTGCGTACCTAATATTTTGTGATCAAAGTCCACGTAGTTGGGGTTGGGATTGATTATTCATAGGAAATTTTAAAATAGGTGGACTCAAATTTTTCTCGGCTACCTACGTACCCAATTATTTATAATCAAAGTTTGTGTAGTTGGGGTTCGAGATTAATTATTAATTGGAATTTTTTATTAAAGGCGAACTCCAGCCTTTCTGGGTTGCCTATGTACCCAATATTTTTGGATCAAAGTCCATGTAGTTTGGGGTGGGAGATTGGTTATCCATAGGCATCTTTTTTAAAAGGTCGATTCAAGCTTTTCACAACTGTGTACGTACCGAATACTTTGTGATCAAAGTCCACGTAGTTCGGGTTGGGATTGATTATTCATAGGAAATTTTAAAAAAGGTGGACTAAAATTTTTCTCGGCTACCTACGTACCCAATAATTTGTAATCAAAGTCCGTGTAGTTGGGGTTCGAGATTGATTACTAATAGGTATTTTTTATTAAAGGCAGACTCGAGCCTTTCTCGGTTGCCTATGTACCCAATATTTTTGGATCAAAGTCCGCGTCGTTCGGGGTTGGAGATTTGTTATGCATAGGTATCTTTTTTATAAGGTCGATTCAAGAATTTCAGAGCTTTGTACGTACGGAATACTTTGTCATCAAAGTCCACGTAGTTCAAGTTGGGATTGATTATTCATAGGAAATTTTTAAAAAGGTGGACTCAAATTTTTCTCGGCTACCTACGTACCCAATAATTTGTAATCAAAGTCCGTGTAGTTGGGGTTCAAGATTGATTACTAATAGGTATTTTTTATTAAAGGCAGACTCGAGCCCTTCTCGGTTGCCTATGTACCCAATATTTTGGGATCAAAGTCCGCGTAGTTCGGGGTTGGAGATTGGTTATCCATAGGTATCTTTGTTAAAAGGTCGATTCAAGAATTTCGGAATCGTGTACGTACCGAATACTTTGTCATCAAAGTCCACGTAGTTCAAGTTGGGATTGATTATTCATAGGAAATTTTTGAAAAGGTGGACTCAAATATTTCTCGGCAACCTACGTACCCAATAATCTGTAATCAAAGTCCGTGTAATTGGGGTTCAAGATTGATTACTAATAGGTATTTTTTATTAAAGGCGCGACTCGAGCTCTTCTTGGTTGCCTATGTACCCAATATTTTGGGATCAAAGTCCGCCTATTTCGGGGTTGGAGATTGGTTATCCATAGGTATCTTTTTTAAAAGGTCAACTCGAGCCTTTTAACACTGTGTACGTACTGAATACTTTGTGATCAAAGTCCGCGTAGTTCGGGTTAGGATTGATTATTCTAGGTAATTTAAAAAAAGTTGGAATAAAACCTTTCTCGGCTAGCTACCTATCCAATATTTTGTAATCAAACTTCGTGTAGTGCGGGTACAAGATTGAGTATTAATAGGTATTTTTTTATTAAAGGCAAACTCGAGCCTTTCTCGGCTGCCTATGTACCCAATATTTTGGGATCAAAGTCCGCGTAGTTGGGGGTTGGCGAATGATTATCCATAGGTATCTTTGTTATAAGCAGGATTGGAACCTTTCATAGCTGTGTACGTACCTAATATTTTGTGATCAAAGTCCGCGTATATCGGGTTGGGATTGATTATTCATAGGAAATTTTTAAAAAGGTGGACTCAAATTGTTCTCGGCTACCTACGTACCCAATAATTTGTAATCAAAGTCCGTGTAGTTGGGTTTTGAGATTGATTATTAATAGGTATTTTTTATTAAAGGCAGACTCGAGCTCTTCTTATTTTGGGATCAAAGTCCGCCTAGTTCGGGGTTGGAGATTGGTTATCCATAGGTATCTTTTTTAAAAGGTCAACTCGAGCCTTTTAACACTGTGTACGTACCGAATAGTTTGCGATCAAAGTCCGCGTAGTTCGGGTTAGGATTGATTATTCTAGATAATTTAAAAAAAGTTGGAATAAAACCTTTCTCGGCTAGCTACGTATCCAATATTTTGTAATCAAACTTCGTGTAGTGCGGGTACAAGATTGAGTATTAATAGGAATTTTTTTATTAAAGGCAGACTCGAGCCTTTCTCGGCTGCCTATGTACCCAATATTTTGGGATCAAAGTCCGCGTAGTTGGGGGTTGGAGAATGATTATCCATTGGTATCTTTGTTATAAGCTGGATTGAAGCCTTTCATAGCTGTGTACGTACCTAATATTTTGTGATCAAAGTCCGCGTTGATCGGGTTGGGATTGATTATTCATAGGAAATTTTTAAAAAGGCGGACTCAAATGTTTCTCGGCTACCTACGTACCCAATAATTTGTAATCAAAGTCCGTGTAGTTGGGGTTCGAGATTGATTATTAATTGGTATTTTTTATTAAAGGCGAACTCCAGCCAATCTGGGTTGCCTATGTACCCAATATTTTTGGATCAAAGTCCATGTAGTTTGGGGTGGGAGGTTGGTTATCCATAGGCATCTTTTTTAAAAGGTCGATTCAAGCCTTTCACAACTGTGTACGTACCGAATACTTTGTGATCAAAGTCCATGTAGTTCGGGTTGGGATTGATTATTCATAGGAAATGTAAAAAAAGGTGGACTCAAATTTATCTCGGCTACCTACGTACCCCATAATTTGTAATCAACGTCCGTGTAGTTGGGGTTCGAGATTGATTACTAATAGGTATTTTTTATTAAAGGCAGACTCGAGCCCTTCTCGGTTGCCTATGTACCCAATATTTTGGGATCAAAGTCCGCGTAGTTCGGGATTGGAGATTGGTTATCCATAGGTATCTTTTTTAAAACGTCAACTCGAGCCTTTCACAACTGTGTACGTACCGAATACTTTGTGATCAACGTCCGCGTAGTTCGGGTTAGGATAGATTATTCTAGTTAATTTCAAAAACGTTGGAATAAAACCTTTCTCGGCTACCTACGTATCCAATATTTTGTAATCAAAGTTCGTGTAGTGCGGGTACAAGATTGAGTATTAATAGGTAGTTTTTTATTAAAGGCAGACTCGAGCCTTTCTCGGCTGCCTATGTACCCAATATTTTGGGATCAAAGTCCGCGTAGTTGGGGGTTGGAGAATGATTATCCATAGGTATCTTTGTTATAAGCTGGATTGGAGCCTTTCATAGCTGTGTACGTACCTAATATTTTGTGATCAAAGGCCACGTAGTTCGGGTTGGGATTGATTATTCATAGGAAATTTTAAAATAGGTGGACTCAAATCTTTCTCGGCTACCTACGTACCCAATAATTTGTAATCAAAGTTTGTGTAGTTGGGGTTCGAGATTAATTATTAATTGGAATTTTTTATTAAAGGCGAACTCCAGCCTTTCTGGGTTGCCTATGTACCTAATATTTTTGGATCAAAGTCCATGTAGTTTGGGGTGGGAGATTGGTTATCCATAGGCATCTTTTTTAAAAGGTCGATTCAAGCTTTTCACAACTGTGTACGTACCGAATACTTTGTGATCAAAGTCCACGTAGTTCGGGTTGGGATTGATTATTCATAGGAAATTTTAAAAAAGGTGGACTAAAATTTTTCTCGGCTACCTACGTACCCAATAATTTGTAATCAAAGTCCGTGTAGTTGGGGTTCGAGATTGATTACTAATAGGTATTTTTTATTAAAGGCAGACTCGAGCCTTTCTCGGTTGCCTATGTACCCAATATTTTGGGATCAAAGTCCGCGTCGTTCGGGGTTGGAGATTTGTTATGCATAGGTATCTTTTTTATAAGGTCGATTCAAGAATTTCAGAGCTGTGTACGTCCGGAATACTTTGTCATCAAAGTCCACGTAGTTCAAGTTGGGATTGATTATTCATAGGAAATTTTTAAAAAGGTGGACTCAAATTTTTCTCGGCTACCTACGTACCCAATAATTTGTAATCAAAGTCCGTGTAGTTGGGGTTCAAGATTGATTACTAATAGGTATTTTTTATTAAAGGCAGACTCGAGCCCTTCTCGGTTGCCTATGTACCCAATATTTTGGGATCAAAGTCCGCGTAGTTCGGGGTTGGAGATTGGTTATCCATAGGTATCTTTTTTAAAAGGTCGATTCAAGAATTTCATAACTGTGTACGTACCGAATACTTTGTGATCAAAGTCCACGTAGTTCGGGTTGGGTTTGATTATTCATAGGAAATTTTTAAAAAGGTGGACTCAAATTTATCTCGGCTACCTATATACCCAATCATTTGTAATCAACGTCCGTGTAGTTGGGGTTCGAGATTGATTATTAATTGGTATTTTTTATTAAACGCGGACTCGAGCCTTTCTCGGTTGCCTATGTACCCGATATTTTTGAATCAAAGTCCGCGTAGTTTGGGGTGGGAGATTGGTTATCCATAGGCATCTTTGTTAAAAGGTCGATTCAAGCCTTTCACAACTGTGTACGTACCGAATACTTTGTGATCAAAGTCCACGTAGTTCGGGTTGGGATTGATTATTCATAGGAAATTTTTAAAAAGGTGGACTCAAATTTTTCTCGGCTACCTACGTACCCAATAATTTGTAATCAAAGTCCGTGTAGATGGGGTTCGAGATTGTTTACTAATAGGTATTTTTTATTAAAGTCAGACTCAAGCCCTTCTCGGTTGCCTATGTACCCAATATTTTTGGATCAAAGTCCGCGTAGTTCGGGGTTGGAGATTGGTTATCCATAGGTATCTTTTTTAAAAGGTCGATTCAAGAATTTCAGAACTGTGTACGTACCGAATACTTTGTCATCAAAGTCCACGTAGTTCCGATTGGGATTGATTATTCATAGGAAATTTTTAAAAAGGTGGACTCAAATATTTCTCGGCTACCTACGTACCCAATAATTTGTAATCAATGTCCATGTAGTTAGGGTTCCAGATTAATTACTAAAAGGTATTTTTTATTAAAGGCAGACTCGAGCCCTTCTCGGTTGCCTATGTACCCAATATTTTGGGATCAAAGTCCGCGTAGTTCGGGGTGTGAGATTGGTTATCCATAGGTATCTTTTTTAAAAGGTCGATTCAAGAATTTCAGAACTGTGTACGTACCGAATACTTTTTGATCAAAGTCCACGTAGTTCGGGTTGGGTTTGATTATTCATAGGAAATTTTTAAAAAGGTGGACTCAAATTTATCTCGGCTACCTATATACCCAACCATTTGTAATCAACGTCCGTGTAGTTGGGGTTCGAGATTGATTATTAATTGGTATTTTTTATTAAACGCGGACTCGAGCCTTTCTCGGTTGCCTATGTACCCAATATTTTTGAATCAAAGTCCGCGTAGTTTGGGGTGGGAGATTGGTTATCCATAGGCATCTTTTTTAAAAGGTCGATTCAAGCCTTTCACAATCGTGTACGTACCGAATACTTTGTGATCAAAGTCCACGTAGTTCGGGTTGGGATTGATTATTCATAGGAAATTTTAAAAAAGGTGGACTCAAATTTTTCTCGGCTACCTACGTACCCAATAATTTGTAATCAAAGTCCGTGTAGTTGGGGTTCGAGATTGTTTACTAATAGGTATTTTTTATTAAACGCATACTCGAGCCTTTCTCGGTTGCCTATGTACCCAATATTTTGGGATCAAAGTCCGCGTAGTTCGGGGTTGGAGATCGGTTATCCATAGGTATCTTTTTTAAAAGGTCGATTCAAGAATTTCAGAACTGTGTACGTACCGAATACTTTGTCATCAAAGTCCACGTAGTTCCAGTTGGGATTGATTATTCATAGGAAATTTTTAAAAAGGTGGACTCAAATATTTCTCGGCTACCTACGTACCCAATAATTTGTAATCAATGTCCATGTAGTTAGGGTTCCAGATTAATTACTAATAGGTATTTTTTATTAAAGGCAGACTCGAGCCCTTCTCGGTTGCCTATGTACCCAATATTTTGGGATCAAAGTCCGCGTAGTTCGGGGTGTGAGATTGGTTATCCATAGGTATCTTTTTTAAAAGGTCGATTCAAGAATTTCAGAATCGTGTACGTACCGAATACTTTTTGATCAAAGTCCACGTAGTTCGGGTTGGGTTTGATTATTCATAGGAAATTTTTAAAAAGGTGGACTCAAATTTATCTCGGCTACCTATATACCCAACCATTTGTAATCAACGTCCGTGTAGTTGGGGTTCGAGATTGATTATTAATTGGTATTTTTTATTAAACGCGGACTCGAGCCTTTCTCGGTTGCCTATGTACCCAATATTTTTGAATCAAAGTCCGCGTAGTTTGGGGTGGGAGATTGGTTATCCATAGGCATCTTTTTTAAAAGGTCGATTCAAGCCTTTCACAATCGTGTACGTACCGAATACTTTGTGATCAAAGTCCACGTAGTTCGGGTTGGGATTGATTATTCATAGGAAATTTTAAAAAGGTGGACTCAAATTTTTCTCGGCTACCTACGTACCCAATAATTTGTAATCAAAGTCCGTGTAGTTGGGGTTCGAGATTGTTTACTAATAGGTATTTTTTATTAAACGCGTACTCGAGCCTTTCTCGGTTGCCTATGTACCCAATATTTTGGGATCAAAGTCCGCGTAGTTCGGGGTTGGAGATTGGTTATCCATAGGTATCTTTTTTAAAAGGTCGATTCAAGAATTTCGGACCGTGTACGTACCGAATACTTTGTCATCAAAGTCCACGTAGTTCCAGCTTGGGATTGATTATTCATAGGAAATTTTTTAAAAGGTGGACTCAAATATTTCTCGGCTACCTACGTACCCAATAATTTGTAATCAATGTCCATGTAGTTAGGGTTCCGATTAATTACTAATAGGTATTTTTTATTAAAGGCGGACTCGAGCCCTTCTCGGTTGCCTATGTACCCAATATTTTGGGATCAAAGTCCGCGTAGTTCGGGGTGTGAGATTGGTTATCCATAGGTATCTTTTTTAAAAGGTCGATTCAAGAATTTCGAACTGTGTACGTACCGAATACTTTTTGATCAAAGTCCACGTAGTTCGGGTTGGGTTTGATTATTCATAGGAAATTTTTAAAAAGGTGGACTCAAATTTATCTCGGCTACCTATATACCCAACCATTTGTAATCAACGTCCGTGTAGTTGGGGTTCGAGATTGATTATTAATTGGTATTTTTTATTAAACGCGGACTCGAGCCTTTCTCGGTTGCCTATGTACCCAATATTTTTGAATCAAAGTCCGCGTAGTTTGGGGTGGGAGATTGGTTATCCATAGGCATCTTTTTTAAAAGGTCGATTCAAGCCTTTCACAATCGTGTACGTACCGAATACTTTGTGATCAAAGTCCACGTAGTTCGGGTTGGGATTGATTATTCATAGGAAATTTTAAAAAAGGTGGACTCAAATTTTTCTCGGCTACCTACGTACCCAATAATTTGTAATCAAAGTCCGTGTAGTTGGGGTTCGAGATTGTTTACTAATAGGTATTTTTTATTAAACGCAGACTCGAGCCTTTCTCAGTTGCCTATGTACCCAATATTTTGGGATCAAAGTCCGCGTAGTTCGGGGTTGGAGATTGGTTATCCATAGGTATCTTTTTTAAAAGGTCGATTCAAGAATTTCAGAACTGTGTACGTACCGAATACTTTGTCATCAAAGTCCACGTAGTTCAAGTTGGGATTGATTATTCATAGGAAATTTTTAAAAAGGTGGACTCAAATATTTCTCGGCTACCTACGTACCCAATAATTTGTAATCAAAGTCCGTGTAGTTGGGGTTCCAGATTAATTACTAATAGGTATTTTTTATTAAAGGCAGACTCGAGCCCTTCTCGGTTGCCTATGTACCCAATATTTTGGGATCAAAGTCCGCGTAGTTCGGGGTTGGAGATTGGTTATCCATAGGTATCTTTTTTAAAAGGTCGATTCAAGAATTTCAAAACTGTGTACGTACCGAATACTTTGTGATCAAAGTCCACGTAGTTCGGGTTGGGTTTGATTATTCATAGGAAATGTTTAAAAAGGTGGACTCATATTTATCTCGGCTACCTACGTACCCAATCATTTGTAATCAACGTCCGTGTAGTTGGGGTTCGAGATTGATTATTAATTGGTATTTTTTATTAAACGCGGACTCGAGCCTTTCTCGGTTGCCTATGTACCTAATATTTTAGGATCGAAGTCCGCGTAGTTTGGGGTGGGAGATTGGTTATCCATAGGTATCTTTTTTAAAAGGTCGATTGAAGAGATTCAGAACTGTCTACCTACTGAATAATTTGTCATCAAAGTCCACGTAGTTCAAGTTGGGATTGATTATTCATAGGAAATTTTTAAAAAGGTGGACTCAAATATTTCTCTGCTACCTGCGTACCCAATAATTTGTAATCAAAGTTCGTGTACTTGGGGTTCAAGATTGATTACTAATAGGTATTTTTTAAAAAGGCAGACGCGAGCCCTTCTCGGTTGCCTATGTACCCAATATTTTGGGATCAAAGTCCGTGTAGTACGGGGTTGGAGATTGGTTATTGATAGGTATCTTTTTTAAAAGGTCGATTCAAGAATTTCGGAATTGTGTACGTACCGAATACTTCGTGATCAAAGTCCACGTAGTTCGGGTTGGGTTTGATTATTCATAGGAAATTTTTAAAAAGGTGGACTCATATTTATCTCGGCTACCTACGTACCCAATCATTTGTAATCAACGTCCGTGTAGTTGGGGTTCGAGATTGATTATTAATTGGTATTTTTTATTAAACGCGGACTCGAGCCTTTCTCGGTTGCCTATGTACCTAATATTTTAGGATCAAAGTCCGCGTAGTTTGGGGTGGGAGATTTGTTATCCATAGGTATCTTTTTTAAAAGGTCGATTCAAGAATTTCAGAACTGTGTACGTACCGAATACTTTGTCATCAAAGTCCACGTAGTTCAAGTTGGGATTGATTATTCATAGGAAATTTTTAAAAAGGTGGACTCAAATATTTCTCGGCTACCTACGTACCCAATAATTTGTAATCAAAGTCCGTGTAGTTGGGGTTCAAGATTGATTACTAATAGGTATTTTTTATTAAAGGCAGACTCGAGCCCTTCTCGGTTGCCTATGTACCCAATATTTTGGGATCAAAGTCCGCGTAGTTCGGGATTGGAGATTGGTTATCCATAGGTATCTTTTTTAAAAACGTCAACTCGAGCCTTTTACAACTGTGTACGTACCGAATACTTTGTGATCAACGTCCGCGTAGTTCGGGTTAGGATAGATTATTCTAGTTAATTTCAAAAACGTTGGAATAAAACCTTTCTCGGCTACCTACGTATCCAATATTTTGTAATCAAAGTTCGTGTAGTGCGGGTACAAGATTGAGTATTAATAGGTATTTTTTTATTAAAGGCAGACTCGAGCCTTTCTCGGTCGCCTATGTACCCAATATTTTGGGATCAAAGTCCGCGTAGTTGGGGGTTGGAGAATGATTATACATAGGTATCTTTGTTATAAGGTGGATTGGAGCCTTTCATAGTCCCAATATTTTTTTTTTAAACAACCCCCACCATGTTGCGGGTTGATATTTTTATCAAAGAATATAATAAAAGGAATCCACATATTTTCCCCCCCCCACGCCCCCAATAATTTTTAATCAAAGTTTTTGTAGTTGGGGTTCGAGATTAATTATTAATTGGAATTTTTTATTAAAGGCGCCCCCCTTTTTTCGGGGTTCCTATGTACCTAATTTTTTTTTGATCAAAGTCCATGTTTTTTGGGGGGGGGAGTTTGGTTATCCATAGGCATTTTTTAAAAGGGCAATTCAAGCTTTTCACAATCGTGTACGTACCGAATACTTTGTGATCAAAGTCCACGTAGTTCGGGTTGGGATTGATTATTCATAGGAAATTTTAAAAAAGGTGGACTAAAATTTTTCTCGGCTACCTACGTACCCAATAATTTGTAATCAAAGTCCGTGTAGTTGGGGTTCGAGATTGATTACTAATAGGTATTTTTTATTAAAGGCAGACTCTAGCCTTTCTCGGTTGCCTATGTACCCAATATTTTGGGATCAAAGTCCGCGTCGTTCGGGGTTGGAGATTTGTTATGCATAGGTATCTTTTTTATAAGGTCGATTCAAGAATTTCAGAGCTTTGTACGTACGGAATACTTTGTCATCAAAGTCCACGTAGTTCAAGTTGGGATTGATTATTCATAGGAAATTTTTAAAAAGGTGGACTCAAATTTTTCTCGGCTACCTACGTACCCAATAATTTGTAATCAAAGTCCGTGTAGTTGGGGTTCAAGATTGATTACTAATAGGTATTTTTTATTAAAGGCAGACTCGAGCCCTTCTCGGTTGCCTATGTACCCAATATTTTGGGATCAAAGTCCGCGTAGTTCGGGGTTGGAGATTGGTTATCCATAGGTATCTTTGTTAAAAGGTCGATTCAAGAATTTCAGAACTGTGTACGTACCGAATACTTTGTCATCAAAGTCCACGTAGTTCAAGTTGGGATTGATTATTCATAGGAAATTTTTAAAAAGTTGGACTCAAATATTTCTCGGCAACCTACGTACCCAATAATCTGTAATCAAAGTCCGTGTAATTGGGGTTCAAGATTGATTACTAATAGGTATTTTTTATTAAAGGCAGACTCGAGCTCTTCTTGGTTGCCTATGTACCCAATATTTTGGCATCAAAGTCCGCCTAGTTCGGGGTTGGAGATTGGTTATCCATAGGTATCTTTTTTAAAAGGTCAACTCGAGCCTTTTAACACTGTGTACGTACTGAATACTTTGTGATCAAAGTCCGCGTAGTTCGGATTAGGATTGATTATTCTAGGTAATTTAAAAAAGTTGGAATAAAACCTTTCTCGGCTAGCTACGTATCCAATATTTTGTAATCAAACTTCGTGTAGTGCGGGTACAAGATTGAGTATTAATAGGTATTTTTTTAGTAAAGGCAAACTCGAGCCTTTCTCGGCTGCCTATGTACCCAATATTTTGGGATCAACGTCCGCGTAGTTGGGGGTTGGCGAATGATTATCCATAGGTATCTTTGTTATAAGCTGGATTGGAGCCTTTCATAGCTGTGTACGTACCTAATATTTTGTGATCAAAGTCCGCGTAGATCGGGTTGGAATTGATTATTCATAGGAAATTTTTAAAAAGGTGGACTCAAATTGTTCTCGGCTACCTACGTACCCAATAATTTGTAATCAAAGTCCGTGTAGTTGGGGTTCATGATTGATTACTAATAGGTATTTTTTATTAAAGGCAGACGCGAGCCCTTCTCGGTTGCCTATGTACCCAATATTTTGGGATCAAAGTCCGCGTAGTACGGGGTTGGAGATTGGTTATTCATAGGAATCTTTTTTAAAAGGTCGATTCAAGAATTTCATAACTGTGTACGTACCGAATACTTTGTGATCAAAGTCCACGTAGTTCGGGTTGGGTTTGATTATTCATAGGAAATTTTAAAAAAGGTGGACTCAAATTTTTCTCGGCTACCTACGTACCCAATAATTTGTAATCAAAGTCCGTGTAGTTGGGGTTCGAGATTGTTTACTAATAGGTATTTTTTATTAAACGCAGACTCGAGCCTTTCTCAGTTGCCTATGTACCCAATATTTTGGGATCAAAGTCCGCGTAGTTCGGGGTTGGAGATCGGTTATCCATAGGTATCTTTTTTAAAAGGTCGATTCAAGAATTTCAGAACTGTGTACGTACCGAATACTTTGTCATCAAAGTCCACGTAGTTCCAGTTGGGATTGATTATTCATAGGAAATTTTTAAAAAGGTGGACTCAAATATTTCTCGGCTACCTACGTACCCAATAATTTGTAATCAATGTCCATGTAGTTAGGGTTCCAGATTAATTACTAATAGGTATTTTTTATTAAAGGCAGACTCGAGCCCTTCTCGGTTGCCTATGTACCCAATATTTTGGGATCAAAGCCGCGTAGTTCGGGGTGTGAGATTGGTTATCCATAGGTATCTTTTTTAAAAGGTCGATTCAAGAATTTCGAATCGTGTACGTACCGAATACTTTTTGATCAAAGTCCACGTAGTTCGGGTTGGGTTTGATTATTCATAGGAAATTTTTAAAAAGGTGGACTCAAATTTATCTCGGCTACCTATATACCCAACCATTTGTAATCAACGTCCGTGTAGTTGGGGTTCGAGATTGATTATTAATTGGTATTTTTTATTAAACGCGGACTCGAGCCTTTCTCGGTTGCCTATGTACCCAATATTTTTGAATCAAAGTCCGCGTAGTTTGGGGTGGGAGATTGGTTATCCATAGGCATCTTTTTTAAAAGGTCGATTCAAGCCTTTCACAATCGTGTACGTACCGAATACTTTGTGATCAAAGTCCACGTAGTTCGGGTTGGGATTGATTATTCATAGGAAATTTTAAAAAAGGTGGACTCAAATTTTTCTCGGCTACCTACGTACCCAATAATTTGTAATCAAAGTCCGTGTAGTTGGGGTTCGAGATTGTTTACTAATAGGTATTTTTTATTAAACGCAGACTCGAGTCTTTCTCAGTTGCCTATGTACCCAATATTTTGGGATCAAAGTCCGCGTAGTTCGGGGTTGGAGATTGGTTATCCATAGGTATCTTTTTTAAAAGGTCGATTCAAGAATTTCAGAACTGTGTACGTACCGAATACTTTGTCATCAAAGTCCACGTAGTTCCAGTTGGGATTGATTATTCATAGGAAATTTTTTAAAAGGTGGACTCAAATATTTCTCGGCTACCTACGTACCCAATAATTTGTAATCAATGTCCATGTAGTTAGGGTTCCAGATTAATTACTAATAGGTATTTTTTATTAAAGGCAGACTCGAGCCCTTCTCGGTTGCCTATGTACCCAATATTTTGGGATCAAAGTCCGCGTAGTTCGGGGTGTGAGATTGGTTATCCATAGGTATCTTTTTTAAAAGGTCGATTCAAGAATTTCAGAATCGTACGTACCGAATACTTTTTGATCAAAGTCCACGTAGTTCGGGTTGGGTTTGATTATTCATAGGAAATTTTTAAAAAGGTGGACTCAAATTTATCTCGGCTACCTATATACCCAACCATTTGTAATCAACGTCCGTGTAGTTGGGGTTCGAGATTGATTATTAATTGGTATTTTTTATTAAACGCGGACTCGAGCCTTTCTCGGTTGCCTATGTACCCAATATTTTTGAATCAAAGTCCGCGTAGTTCGGGGTTGGAGATTGGTTATCCATAGGTATCTTTTTTAAAAGGTCGATTCAAGAATTTCAGAACTGTGTACGTACCGAATACTTTGTCATCAAAGTCCACGTAGTTCAAGTTGGGATTGATTATTCATAGGAAATTTTTAAAAAGGTGGACTCAAATATTTCTCGGCTACCTACGTACCCAATAATTTGTAATCAAAGTCCGTGTAGTTGGGGTTCCGCATTAATTACTAATAGGTATTTTTTATTAAAGGCAGACTCGAGCCCTTCTCGGTTGCCTATGTACCCAATATTTTGGGATCAAAGTCCGCGTAGTTCGGGGTTGGAGATTGGTTATCCATAGGTATCTTTTTTAAAAGGTCGATTCAAGAATTTCAAAACGTATGTACGTACCGAATACTTTGTGATCAAAGTCCACGTAGTTCGGGTTGGGTTTGATTATTCATAGGAAATGTTTAAAAAGGTGGACTCATATTTATCTCGGCTACCTACGTACCCAATCATTTGTAATCAACGTCCGTGTAGTTGGGGTTCGAGATTGATTATTAATTGGTATTTTTTATTAAACGCGGACTCGAGCCTTTCTCGGTTGCCTATGTACCTAATATTTTAGGATCGAAGTCCGCGTAGTTTGGGGTGGGAGATTGGTTATCCATAGGTATCTTTTTTAAAAGGTCGATTGAAGAGATTCAGAACTGTCTACCTACTGAATAATTTGTCATCAAAGTCCACGTAGTTCAAGTTGGGATTGATTATTCATAGGAAATTTTTAAAAAGGTGGACTCAAATATTTCTCTGCTACTCGCGTACCCAATAATTTGTAATCAAAGTTCGTGTACTTGGGGTTCAAGATTGATTACTAATAGGTATTTTTTAAAAAAGGCAGACGCGAGCCCTTCTCGGTTGCCTATGTACCCAATATTTTGGGATCAAAGTCTGTGTAGTACGGGGTTGGAGATTGGTTATTGATAGGTATCTTTTTTAAAAGGTCGATTCAAGAATTTCAGAACTGTGTACGTACCGAATACTTCGTGATCAAAGTCCACGTAGTTCGGGTTGGGTTTGATTATTCATAGGAAATTTTTAAAAAGGTGGACTCATATTTATCTCGGCTACCTACGTACCCAATCATTTGTAATCAACGTCCGTGTAGTTGGGGTTCGAGATTGATTATTAATTGGTATTTTTTATTAAACGCGGACTCGAGCCTTTCTCGGTTGCCTATGTACCTAATATTTTAGGATCAAAGTCCGCGTAGTTTGGGGTGGGAGATTTGTTATCCATAGGTATCTTTTTTAAAAGGTCGATTCAAGAATTTCAGAACTGTGTACGTACCGAATACTTTGTCATCAAAGTCCACGTAGTTCAAGTTGGGATTGATTATTCATAGGAAATTTTTAAAAAGGTGGACTCAAATATTTCTCGGCTACCTACGTACCCAATAATTTGTAATCAAAGTCCGTGTAGTTGGGGTTCAAGATTGATTACTAATAGGTATTTTTTATTAAAGGCGTACTCGAGCCCTTCTCGGTTGCCTATGTACCCAATATTTTGGGATCAAAGTCCGCGTAGTTCGGGATTGGAGATTGGTTATCCATAGGTATCTTTTTTAAAACGTCAACTCGAGCCTTTTACAACTGTGTACGTACCGAATACTTTGTGATCAACGTCCGCGTAGTTCGGGTTAGGATAGATTATTCTAGTTAATTTCAAAAACGTTGGAATAAAACCTTTCTCGGCTACCTACGTATCCAATATTTTGTAATCAAAGTTCGTGTAGTGCGGGTACAAGATTGAGTATTAATAGGTATTTTTTTATTAAAGGCGTACTCGAGCCTTTCTCGGTCGCCTATGTACCCAATATTTTGGGATCAAAGTCCGCGTAGTTGGGGGTTGGAGAATGATTATCCATAGGTATCTTTGTTATAAGCTGGATTGGAGCCTTTCATAGCTGTGTACGTACCTAATATTTTGTGATCAAAGGCCACGTAGTTCGGGTTGGGCTTGATTATTCATAGGAAATTTTAAAATAGGTGGACTCAAATTTTTCTCGGCTACCTACGTACCCAATTATTTGTAATCAAAGTTTGTGTAGTTGGGGTTCGAGATTAATTATTAATTGGAATTTTTTATTAAAGGCGAACTCCAGCCTTTCTGGGTTGCCTATGTACCCAATATTTTTGGATCAAAGTCCATGTAGTTTGGGGTGGGAGATTGGTTATCCATAGGCATCTTTTTTAAAAGGTCGATTCAAGCTTTTCACAATCGTGTACGTACCGAATACTTTGTGATCAAAGTCCACGTAGTTCGGGTTGGGATTGATTATTCATAGGAAATTTTAAAAAAGGTGGACTAAAATTTTTCTCGGCTACCTACGTACCCAATAATTTGTAATCAAAGTCCGTGTAGTTGGGGTTCGAGATTGATTACTAATAGGTATTTTTTATTAAAGGCAGACTCGAGCCTTTCTCGGTTGCCTATGTACCCAATATTTTTGGATCAAAGTCCGCGTCGTTCGGGGTTGGAGATTTGTTATGCATAGGTATATTTTTTATAAGGTCGATTCAAGAATTTCAGAGCTGTGTACGTACGGAATACTTTGTCATCAAAGTCCACGTAGTTCAAGTTGGGATTGATTATTCATAGGAAATTTTTAAAAAGGTGGACTCAAATTTTTCTCGGCTACCTACGTACCCAATAATTTGTAATCAAAGTCCGTGTAGTTGGGGTTCAAGATTGATTACTAATAGGTATTTTTTATTAAAGGCAGACTCGAGCCCTTCTCGGTTGCCTATGTACCCAATATTTTGGGATCAAAGTCCGCGTAGTTCGGGGTTGGAGATTGGTTATCCATAGGTATCTTTGTTAAAAGGTCGATTCAAGAATTTCAGAACTGTGTACGTACCGAATACTTTGTCATCAAAGTCCACGTAGTTCAAGTTGGGATTGATTATTCATAGGAAATTTTTGAAAAGGTGGACTCAAATATTTCTCGGCAACCTACGTACCCAATAATCTGTAATCAAAGTCCGTGTAATTGGGGTTCAAGATTGATTACTAATAGGTATTTTTTATTAAAGGCAGACTCGAGCTCTTCTTGGTTGCCTATGTACCCAATATTTTGGGATCAAAGTCCGCCTATTTCGGGGTTGGAGATTGGTTATCCATAGGTATCTTTTTTAAAAGGTCAACTCGAGCCTTTTAACACTGTGTACGTACTGAATACTTTGTGATCAAAGTCCGCGTAGTTCGGGTTAGGATTGATTATTCTAGGTAATTTAAAAAAAGTTGGAATAAAACCTTTCTCGGCTAGCTACGTATCCAATATTTTGTAATCAAACTTCGTGTAGTGCGGGTACAAGATTGAGTATTAATAGGTATTTTTTTAGTAAAGGCAAACTCGAGCCTTTCTCGGCTGCCTATGTACCCAATATTTTGGGATCAAAGTCCGCGTAGTTGGGGGTTGGCGAATGATTATCCATAGGTATCTTTGTTATAAGCAGGATTGGAACCTTTCATAGCTGTGTACGTACCTAATATTTTGTGATCAAAGTCCGCGTATATCGGGTTGGGATTGATTATTCATAGGAAATTTTTAAAAAGGTGGACTCAAATTGTTCTCGGCTACCTACGTACCCAATAATTTGTAATCAAAGTCCGTGTAGTTGGGTTTTGAGATTGATTATTAATAGGTATTTTTTATTAAAGGCAGACTCGAGCTCTTCTTATTTTGGGATCAAAGTCCGCCTAGTTCGGGGTTGGAGATTGGTTATCCATAGGTATCTTTTTTAAAAGGTCAACTCGAGCCTTTTAACACTGTGTACGTACCGAATAGTTTGTGATCAAAGTCCGCGTAGTTCGGGTTAGGATTGATTATTCTAGATAATTTAAAAAAAGTTGGAATAAAACCTTTCTCGGCTAGCTACGTATCCAATATTTTGTAATCAAACTTCGTGTAGTGCGGGTACAAGATTGAGTATTAATAGGAATTTTTTTATTAAAGGCAGACTCGAGCCTTTCTCGGCTGCCTATGTACCCAATATTTTGGGATCAAAGTCCGCGTAGTTGGGGGTTGGAGAATGATTATCCATAGGTATCTTTGTTATAAGTTGGATTGGAGCCTTTCATAGCTGTGTACGTACCTAATATTTTGTGATCAAAGGCCACGTAGTTCGGGTTGGGCTTGATTATTCATAGGAAATTTTAAAATAGGTGGACTCAAATTTTTCTCGGCTACCTACGTACCCAATAATTTGTAATCAAAGTCCGTGTAGTTGGGGTTCGAGATTGATTATTAATTGGTATTTTTTATTAAAGGCGAACTCCAGCCAATCTGGGTTGCCTATGTACCCAATATTTTTGGATCAAAGTCCATGTGGTTTGGGGTGGGAGGTTGGTTATCCATAGGCATCTTTTTTAAAAGGTCGATTCAAGCCTTTCACAACTGTGTACGTACCGAATACTTTGTGATCAAAGTCCATGTAGTTCGGGTTGGGATTGATTATTCATAGGAAATGTAAAAAAAGGTGGACTCAAATTTATCTCGGCTACCTACGTACCCCATAATTTGTAATCAACGTCCGTGTAGTTGGGGTTCGAGATTGATTATTAATTGGTATTTTTTATTAAACGCGGACTCGAGCCTTTCTCGGTTGCCTATGTACCCAATATTTTAGGATCAAAGTCCGCGTAGTTCGGGGTGGGAGATTGGTTATCCATAGGCATCTTTTTTAAAAGGTCGATTCAAGCCTTTCACAACTGTGTACGTATCGAATACTTTGTGATCAAAGTCCACGTAGTTCGGGTTGGGATTGATTATTCATAGGAACTTTTAAAAAAGGTGGACTCAAATTTTTCTCGGCTACCTACGTACCCAATAATTTGTAATCAAAGTCCGTGTAGTTGGGGTTCGAGATTGATTACTAATAGGTATTTTTTATTAAAGGCAGACTCGAGCCTTTCTCGGTTGCCTATGTACCTAATATTTTGGGATCAAAGTCCGCGTAGTTCGGGGTTGGAGATTGGTTATCCATAGGTATCTTTTTTAAAAGGTCGATTCAATAATTTCAGAACTGTGTACGTACCGAATACTTATTCATCAAAGTCCACGTAGTTCAAGTTGGGATTGATTATTCATAGGAAATTTTTAAAAAGGTGGACTCAAATATTTCTCGGCTACCTACGTACCCAATAATTTGTAATCAAAGTCCGTGTAGTTGGGGTTCAAGATTGATTACTAATAGGTATTTTTTATTAAAGGCAGACTCGAGCCCTTCTTAGTTTCCTATGTACCCAATATTTTGGGATCAATGTCCGCGTAGTTCGGGGTTGGAGATTGGTTATCCATAGGTATCTTTTTTAAAAGGTCAACTCGAGCCTTTTAAAGCGTGTACGTACCGAATACTTTGTGATCAAAGTCCGCGTAGTTCGGGTTAGGATTGATTATTCTAGGTAATTTAAAAAAAGTTGGAATAAAACCTTTCTCGGCTAGCTACGTATCCAATATTTTGTAATCAAACTTCGTGTAGTTGGGGTTCGAGATTGATTATTAATTGGTATTTTTTAATAAAGGCGAACTCCAGCCAATCCGGATTGCCTATGTACCCAATATATTTGGATCAAAGTCCATGTAGTTTGGGGTGGGAGGTTGGATATCCATAGGCATCTTTTTTAAAAGGTCGATTCAAGCCTTTCATAATCGTGTACGTACCGAATACTTTGTGATCAAAGTCCATGTAGTTCGGGTTGGGATTAATTATTCATAGGAAATGTTAAAAAAGGTGGACTCAAATTTTTCTCGGCTACCTACGTACCCAATAATTTGTAATGAAAGTCCGTGTAGTTGGGGTTGTAAATTGATTACTAATAGGTATTTTTTATTAAAGGCAGACTCGAGCCCTTCTTAGTTTCCTATGTACCCAATATTTTGGGATCAATGTCCGCGTAGTTCGGGGTTGGAGATTGGTTATCCATAGGTATCTTTTTTAAAAGGTCAACTCGAGCCTTTTAAAACTGTGTACGTACCGAATACTTTGTGATCAAAGTCCGCGTAGTTCGGGTTAGGATTGATTATTCTAGGTAATTTAAAAAAAGTTGGAATAAAACCTTTCTCGGCTAGCTACGTATCCAATATTTTGTAATCAAACTTCGTGTAGTTGGGGTTCGAGATTGATTATTAATTGGTATTTTTTAATAAAGGCGAACTCCAGCCAATCCGGGTTGCCTATGTACCCAATATATTTGGATCAAAGTCCATGTAGTTTGGGGTGGGAGGTTGGATATCCATAGGCATCTTTTTTAAAAGGTCGATTCAAGCCTTTCATAACTGTGTACGTACCGAATACTTTGTGATCAAAGTCCATGTAGTTCGGGTTGGGATTAATTATTCATAGGAAATGTTAAAAAAGGTGGACTCAAATTTTTCTCGGCTACCTACGTACCCAATAATTTGTAATGAAAGTCCGTGTAGTTGGGGTTGTAAATTGATTAGTAATAGGTATTTTTTTATTAAAGGCATACTCGAGCTCTTCTCGGTTGCCTATGTACCCAATATTTTGGGATCAAAGTCCGCCTAGTTCGGGGTTGGAGATTGGTTATCCATAGGTATCTTTTTTAAAAGGTCAACTCGAGCCTTTTAACACTGTGTACGTACCGAATACTTTGTGATCAGAGTCCGCATAGTTCGGGTTAGGATTGATTATTCTAGGTAATTTAAAAAAAGTTGGAATAAAACCTTTCTCGGCTAGCTACATATCCAATATTTTGTAATCAAACTTCGTGTAGTGCGGGTGCAAGATTGAGTATTAATAGGAATTTTTTTAGTAAAGGTAGACTCGAGCCTTTCTCGGCTGCCTATGTACCCAATATTTTGGGATCAAAGTCCGCGTAGTTGGGGGTTGGAGAATGATTATCCATAGGTATCTTTGTTATAAGTTGGATTGAACCCTTTCATAGCTGTGTACGTACCTAATATTTTGTGATCAAAGTCCGCGTAGATCGGGTTGGGATTGATTATTCATAGGAAATTTTTAAAAAGGTAGTCTCAAATTTTTCTCGGCTACCTACGTACCCAATAATTTGTAATCAAAGTCTGTGTAGTTGGGGTTCGAGATTGATTATTAATTGGTATTTTTTATTAAAGGCGAACTCCAGCCAATCTGGGTTGCCTATGTACCCAATATTTTTGGATCAAAGTCCATGTAGTTTGGGGTGGGAGGTTGGTTATCCATAGGCAACTTTTTTAAAAGGTCGATTCAAGCCTTTCACAACTGTGTACGTACCGAATACTTTGTGATCAAAGTCCATGTAGTTCGTGTTGGGATTGATTATTCATAGGAAATGTTAAAAAAGGTGGACTCAAATTTATCTCGGCTACCTACGTACCCAATAATTTGTAATCAACGTCCGTGTAGTTGGGGTTCGAGATTGATTATTAATTGGTATTTTTTATTAAACAAGGACTCGGGCCTTTCTCGGTTGCCTATGTACCCAATATTTTAGGATCAAAGTCCGCGTAGTTCGGGGTGGTAGATTGGTTATCCATAGGCATCTTTTTTAAAAGGTCGATTCAAGCCTCTCACAACTGTGTATGTATCGAATACTTTGTGATCAAAGTCCACGTAGTTCGGGTTGGGATTGATTATTCATAGGAACTTATAAAAAAGGTGGACTCAAATTTTTCTCGGCTACCTACGTACCCAATAATTTGTAATCAAAGTCCGTGTAGTTGGGGTTCGAGATTGTTTATTAATTGGTATTTTCTATTAAAGGCGAACTCTAGCCTTTCTGGGTTGCCTACGTACCCAATATTTTTGGATCAAAGTCCATGTAGTTTGGGGTGGGATGTTGGTTATCCATAGGCATCTTTTTTAAAAGGTGCATTCAAGCCTTTCACAACTGTGTACGTATCGAATACTTTGTGATCAAAGTCCATGTAGTTCGGGTTGGGATTGATTATTCATAGGAAATTTTTAAAAAGGTGGACTCAAATTTTTCTCGGCTACCTACGTACCCAATAATTTGTAATCAAAGTCCGTGTAGTTGGGTTTTGAGATTGATTATTAATAGGTATTTTTTATTAACGGCGGACTCGAGCCCTCCTCGGTTGCCTATGTACCCAATATTTTGGGATCAAAGTCCGCATAGTTCGGGGTTGGAGATTGGTTATCCATAGGTATCTTTTTTAAAAGGTCGATTCAAGAATTTCGGAATCGTGTACGTACCGAATACTTTGTCATCAAAGTCCACGTAGTTCAAGTTGGGATTGATTATTCATAGGAAATTTTTAAAAAGGTGGACTCAAATATTTCTCGGCAACCTACGTACCCAATAATCTGTAATCAAAGTCCGTGTAGTTGGGGTTCAAGATTGATTACTAACAGGTATTTTTTATTAAAGGCAGACTCGAGCTCTTCTTATTTTGGGATCAAAGTCCGCCTAGTTCGGGGTTGGAGATTGGTTATCCATAGGTATCTTTTTTAAAAGGTCAACTCGAGCCTTTTAACACTGTGTACGTACCGAATACTTTGTGATCAAAGTCCGCGTAGTTCAGGTTAGGATTGATTATTCTAGGTAATTTAAAAAAAGTTGGAATAAAACCTTTCTCGGCTAGCTACGTATCCAATATTTTGTAATCAAACTTCGTGTAGTGCGGGTACAAGATTGAGTATTAATAGGAATTTTTTTATTAAAGGCAGACTCGAGCCTCTCTCGGCTGCCTATGTACCCAATATTTTGGGATCAAAGTCCGCGTAGTTGGGGGTTGGAGAATGATTATCCATAGGTATCTTTGTTATAAGCTAGATTGAAGCCTTTCATAGCTGTGTACGTACCTAATATTTTGTGATCAAAGTCCGCGTTGATCGGGTTGGGATTGATTATTCATAGGAAATTTTTAAAAAGGTGGACTCAAATGTTTCTCGGCTACCTACGTACCCAATAATTTGTAATCAAAGTCCGTGTAGTTGGGGTTCGAGATTGATTATTAATTGGTATTTTTTATTAAAGGCGAACTCCAGCCAATCTGGGTTGCCTATGTACCCAATATTTTTGGATCAAAGTCCATGTAGTTTGGGGTGGGAGGTTGGTCTTCCATAGGAATCTTTTTTAAAAGGTCGATTCAAGCCTTTCACAACTGTGTACGTACCGAATACTTTGTGATCAAAGTCCATGTAGTTCGGGTTGGGATTGATTATTCATAGGAAATGTTAAAAAAGGTGGACTCAAATTTATCTCGGCTACCTACGTACCCCATAATTTGTAATCAACGTCCGTGTAGTTGGGGTTCGAGATTGATTATTAATTGGTATTTTTTATTAAACGCGAACTCGAGCCTTTCTCGGTTGCCTATGTACCCAATATTTTAGGATCAAAGTCCGCGTAGTTCGGGGTGGGAGATTGGTTATCCATAGGAATCTTTTTTAAAAGGTCGATTCAAGCCTTTCACAACTGTGTACGTATCGAATACTTTGTGATCAAAGTCCACGTAGTTCGGGTTGGGATTGATTATTCATAGGAACTTATAAAAAAGGTGGACTCAAATTTTTCTCGGCTACCTACGTACCCAATAATATGTAATCAAAGTCCGTGTAGTTGGGGTTCGAGATTGTTTATTAATTGGTATTTTCTATTAAAGGCGAACTCCAGCCTTTCTGGGTTGCCTACGTACCCAATATTTTTGGATCAAAGTCCATGTAGTTTGGGGTGGGAGGTTGGTTATCCATAGGCATCTTTTTTAAAAGGTGCATTCAAGCCTTTCACAACTGTGTACGTATCGAATACTTTGTGATCAAAGTCCATGTAGTTCGGGTTGGGATTGATTATTCATAGGAAATTTTTAAAAAGGTGGACTCAAATTTTTCTCGGCTACCTACGTACCCAATAATTTGTATTCAAAGTCCGTGTAGTTGGGTTTTGAGATTGATTATTAATAGGTATTTTTTATTAACGGCGGACTCGAGCCCTCCTCGGTTGCCTATGTACCCAATATTTTGGGATCAAAGTCCGCATAGTTCGGGGTTGGAGATTGGTTATCCATAGGTATCTTTTTTAAAAGGTCGATTCAAGAATTTCAGAACTGTGTACGTACCGAATACTTTGTCATCAAAGTCCACGTAGTTCAAGTTCGGATTGATTATTCATAGGAAATTTTTAAAAAGGTGGACTCAAATATTTCTCGGCAACCTACGTACCCAATAATCTGTAATCAAAGTCCGTGTAGTTGGGGTTCAAGATTGATTACTAATAGGTATTTTTTATTAAAGGCAGACTCGAGCTCTTCTTATTTTGGGATCAAAGTACGCCTAGTTCGGGGTTGGAGATTGGTTATCCATAGGTATCTTTTTTAAAAGGTCAACTCGAGCCTTTTGACACTGTGTACGTACCGAATACTTTGTGATCATAGTCCGCGTAGTTCAGGTTAGGATTGATTATTCTAGGTAATTTAAAAAAAGTTGGAATAAAACCTTTCTCGGCTAGCTACGTATCCAATATTTTGTAATCAAACTTCGTGTAGTGCGGGTACAAGATTGAGTATTAATAGGAATTTTTTTATTAAAGGCAGACTCGAGCCTTTCTCGGCTGCCTATGTACCCAATATTTTGGGATCAAAGTCCGCGTAGTTGGGGGTTGGAGAATGATTATCCATAGGTATCTTTGTTATAAGGTTGGATTGAAGCCTTTCATAGCTGTGTACGTACCTAATATTTTGTGATCAAAGTCCGCGTTGATCGGGTTGGGATTGATTATTCATAGGAAATTTTTAAAAAGGTGGACTCAAATGTTTCTCGGCTACCTACGTACCCAATAATTTGTAATCATAGTCCGTGTAGTTGGGGTTCGAGATTGATTATTAATTGGTATTTTTTATTAAAGGCGAACTCCAGCCAATCTGGGTTGCCTATGTATCCAATATTTTTGGATCAAAGTCCATGTAGTTTGGGGTGGGAGGTTGGTTATCCATAGGCATCTTTTTTAAAAGGTCGATTCAAGCCTTTCACAACTGTGTACGTACCGAATACTTTGTGATCAAAGTCCATGTAGTTCGGGTTGGGATTGATTATTCATAGGAAATGTTAAAAAAGGTGGACTCAAATTTATCTCGGCTACCTACGTACCCAATAATTTGTAATCAACGTCCGTGTAGTTGGGGTTCGAGATTGATTATTAATTGGTATTTTTTATTAAACAAGGACTCGATCCTTGCTCGGTTGCCTATGTACCCAATATTTTAGGATCAAAGTCCGCGTAGTTCGTGGTGGTAGATTGGTTATCCATAGGCATCTTTTTTAAAAGGTCGATTCAAGCCTTTCACAACTGTGTATGTATCGAATACTTTGTGATCAAAGTCCACGTAGTTCGGGTTGGGATTGATTATTCATAGGAACTTATAAAAACGGTGGACTCAAATTTTTCTCGGCTACCTACGTACCCAATAATTTGTAATCAAAGTCCGTGTAGTTGGGGTTCGAGATTGATTACTAATAGGTATGTTTTATTAAAGGCAGACTCGAGCCTTTCTCGGTTGCCTATGTACCCAATATTTTGGGATCAAAGTCCGCGTAGTTCGGGGTTGGAGACTGGTTATCCATAGGTATCTTTTTTAAAAGGTCGATTCAAGAATTTCATAACTCTGTACGTACCGAATACTTATTCATCAAAGTCCACGTAGTTCAAGTTGGGATTGATTATTCATAGGAAATTTTTAAAAAGGTGGACTCAAATATTGCTCGGCTACCTACGTACCCAATAATTTGTAATCAAAGTCCGTGTAGTTGGGGTTCAAGATTGATTACTAATAGGTATTTTTTATTAAAGGCAGAGTCGAGCCCTTCTTAGTTGCCTATGTATCCAATATTTTGGGATCAAAGTCCGCGTAGTTCGGGGTTGTAGATTGGTTATCCATAGGTATCTTTTTTAAAAGGTCGATTCAAGAATTTCAGAACTGTGTACGTACCGAATACTTATTCATCAAAGTCCACGTAGTTCAAGTTGGGATTGATTATTCATAGGAAATTTTTAAAAAGGTGGACTCAAATATTTCTCGGCTACCTACGTACCCTATAATTTGTAATCAAAGTCCGTGTAGTTGGGGTTCTAGATTGATTACTAATAGGTATTTTTTATTAAAGGCAGACTCGAGCCCTTCTCGGTTGCCTATGTACCCAATATTTTGGGATCAAAGTCCGCGTAGTTCGGGGTGTGAGATTGGTTATCCATAGGTATCTTTTTTAAAAGGTCGATTCAAGAATTTCGAATCGTGTACGTACCGAATACTTTTTGATCAAAGTCCACGTAGTTCGGGTTGGGTTTGATTATTCATAGGAAATTTTTAAAAAGGTGGACTCAAATTTATCTCGGCTACCTACATACCCAATCATTTGTAATCAACGTCCGTGTAGTTGGGGTTCGAGATTGATTATTAATTGGTATTTTTTATTAAACGCGGACTCGAGCCTTTCTCGGTTGCCTATGTACCCAATATTTTAGGATCAAAGTCCGCGTAGTTCGGGGTGGGAGATTGGTTATCCATAGGCATCTTTTTTAAAACGTCGATTCAAGCCTTTCACAACTGTGTACGTATCGAATACTTTGTGATCAAAGTCCATGTAGTTTGGGTTGGGATTGATTATTCATAGGAAATTTTAAAAAAGGTGGACTCAAATTTTTCTCGGCTACCTACGTACCCAATAATTTGTAATGAAAGTCCGTGTAGTTGTGGTTCTAGATTGATTACTAATAGGTATTTTTTATTAAAGGCAGACTCGAGCCTTTCTCGGTTGCCTATGTACCCAATATTTTGGGATCAAAGTCCGCGTAGTTCGGGGTTGGAGATTGGTTATCCATAGGTAACTTTTTTAAAAGGTTGATTCAAGAATGTCAGAACTGTGTACGTACTGAATACTTTGTGATCAAAGTCCACGTAGTTCGGGTTGGGTTTGATTATTCATAGGAAATTTTTAAAAAGGTGGACTCAAATTTATCTCGGCTACCTACGTACCCAATCATTTGTATTCAACGTCCGTGTAGTTGGGGTTCGAGATTGATTATTAATTGGTATTTTTTATTAAACGCGGACTCGAGCCTTTCTCGGTTGCCTATGTACCCAATATTTTGGGATCAAAGTCCGCGTAGTTCGGGGTGGGAGATTGGTTATCCATAGGCATCTTTATTAAAAGGTCGATTCAATCCTTTCACAACAGTGTACGTATCGAATACTTTGTGATCAAAGTCCACGTAGTTCGGGTTGGGATTGATTATTCATAGGAAATTTTAAAAAGGTGGACTCAAATTTTTCTCGGCTACCTACGTACCCAATAATTTGTAATCAAAGTCCGTGTAGTTGGGGTTCGAGATTGATTACTAATAGGTATTTTTTATTAAAGGTAGACTCGAGCCTTTCTCGGTTGCCTATGTACCCAATATTTTGGGATCAAAGTCCGCGTAGTTCGGGGTTAGAGATTGGTTATCCGTAGCTATCTTTTTTAAAAGGTCGATTCAAGAATTTAATAACTGTGTACGTACCGAATACTTATTCATCAAAGTCCACGTAGTTCAAGTTGGGATTGATTATTCATAGGAAATTTTTAAAAAGGCGGACTCAAATATTTCTCGGCTACCTACGTACCCAATAATTTGTAATCAACGTCCGTGTAGTTGGGGTTCGAGATTGATTATTAATTGGTATTTTTTATTAAACGCGGACTCGAGCCTTTCTCGGTTGCCAATGTACCCAATATTTTAGGATCAAAGTCCGTGTAGTTCGGGGTGGGAGATTGGTTATCCATAGGCATCTTTTTTAAAACGTCGATTCAAGCCTTTCACAACTGTGTACGTATCGAATACTTTGTGATCAAAGTCCACGTAGTTCGGGTTGGGATTGATTATTCATAGGAAATTTTAAAAAAGGTGGACTCAAATTTTTCTCGGCTACCTACGTACCCAATAATTTGTAATCAAAGTCCGTGTAGTTGGGGTTCGAGATTGATTACTAATAGGTATTTTTTATTAAAGGCAGACTCGAGCCTTTCTCGGTTGCCTATGTACCCAATATTTTGGGATCAAAGTCCGCGTAGTTCGGGGTTGGAGATTGGTTATCCATAGGTATCTTTTTTAAAGGTCGATTCAAGAATTTCATAACTCGTGTACGTACCGAATACTTATTCATCAAAGTCCACGTAGTTCAAGTTGGGATTGATTATTCATAGGAAATTTTTAAAAAGGTGGACTCAAATATTTCTCGGTTACCTACGTACCCAATAATTTGTAATCAAAGTCCGTGTAGTTGGGGTTGAAGATTGATTACTAATAGGTATTTTTTATTAAAGGCAGACTCGAGCCCTTCTTAGTTGCCTATGTACCCAATATTTTGGGATCAAAGTCCGCGTAGTTCGGTGTTGGAGATTGGTTATCCATAGGTATCTTTTTAAAAAGGTCAACTCGAGCCATTTAAAACTGTGTACGTACCGAATATTTTGTGATCAAAGTCCGCGTAGTTCGGGTTGGGATTGATTATTCATAGGAAATTTTTAAAAAGGTGGACGCAAATATTTCTTGGCTACCTATGTACCCAATAATTTGTAAGCAAAGTCCGTGTAGTTGGGGTTCAAAATTGATTACTAATAGGTATTTTTTATTAAAGGCAGACTCGAGCCTTTCTCGGTTGCCTATGTACCCAATATTTTGGGATCAAAGTCCGCGTAGTTCGGGGTTGGAGATTGGTTATCCATAGGTAACTTTTTTAAAAGGTCGATTCAAGAATTTCAGAACTGTGTACGTACTGAATACTTTGTGATCAAAGTCCACGTAGTTCGGGTTGGGTTTGATTATTCATAGGAAATTTTTAAAAAGGTGGACTCAAATTTATCTCGGCTACCTACGTACCCAATCATTTGTATTCAACGTCCGTGTAGTTGGGGTTCGAGATTGATTATTAATTGGTATTTTTTATTAAACGCGGACTCGAGCCTTTCTCGGTTGCCTATGTACCCAATATTTTGGGATCAAAGTCCGCGTAGTTCGGGGTGGGAGATTGGTTATCCATAGGCATCTTTATTAAAAGGTCGATTCAAGCCTTTCACAACTGTGTACGTATCGAATACTTTGTGATCAAAGTCCACGTAGTTCGGGTTGGGATTGATTATTCATAGGAAATTTTAAAAAAGGTGGACTCAAATTTTTCTCGGCTACCTACGTACCCAATAGTTTGTAATCAAAGTCCGTGTAGTTGGGGTTCGAGATTGATTACTAATAGGTATTTTTTATTAAAGGTAGACTCGAGCCTTTCTCGGTTGCCTATGTACCCAATATTTTGGGATCAAAGTCCGCGTAGTTCGGGGTTGGAGATTGGTTATCCGTAGCTATCTTTTTTAAAAGGTCGATTCAAGAATTTCATAACTGTGTACGTACCGAATACTTATTCATCAAAGTCCACGTAGTTCAAGTTGGGATTGATTATTCATAGGAAATTTTTAAAAAGGCGGACTCAAATATTTCTCGGCTACCTACGTACCCAATAATTTGTAATCAACGTCCGTGTAGTTGGGGTTCGAGATTGATTATTAATTGGTATTTTTTATTAAACGCGGACTCGAGCCTTTCTCGGTTGCCAATGTACCCAATATTTTAGGATCAAAGTCCGTGTAGTTCGGGGTGGGAGATTGGTTATCCATAGGCATCTTTTTAAAACGTCGATTCAAGCCTTTCACAACTGTGTACGTATCGAATACGTTGTGATCAAAGTCCACGTAGTTCGGGTTGAGATTGATTATTCATAGGAAATTTTAAAAAAGGTTGACTCAAATTTTTCTCGGCTACCTACGTACCCAATAATTTGTAATCAAAGTCCGTGTAGTTGGGGTTCGAGATTGATTACTAATAGGTATTTTTTATTAAAGGCAGACTCGAGCCTTTCTCGGTTGCCTATGTACCCAATATTTTGGGATCAAAGTCCGCGTAGTTCGGGGTTGGAGATTGGTTATCCATAGGTATCTTTTTTAAAAGGTCGATTCAAGAATTTCATAACTGTGTACGTACCGAATACTTATTCATCAAAGTCCACGTAGTTCAAGTTGGGATTGATTATTCATAGGAAATTTTTAAAAAGGTGGACTCAAATATTTCTCGGTTACCTACGTACCCAATAATTTGTAATCAAAGTCCGTGTAGTTGGGGTTGAAGATTGATTACTAATAGGTATTTTTTATTAAAGGCAGACTCGAGCCCTTCTTAGTTGCCTATGTACCCAATATTTTGGGATCAAAGTCCGCGTAGTTCGGTGTTGGAGATTGGTTATCCATAGGTATCTTTTTAAAAAGGTCAACTCGAGCCTTTTAAAACTGTGTACGTACCGAATATTTTGTGATCAAAGTCCGCGTAGTTCGGGTTGGGATTGATTATTCATAGGAAATTTTTAAAAAGGTGGACGCAAATATTTCTTGGCTACCTATGTACCCAATAATTTGTAAGCAAAGTCCCTGTAGTTGGGGTTCAAAATTGATTACTAATAGGTATATTTTATTAAAGGCAGACTCGAGCCTTTCTCGGCTGCCTATGTCCCCAATATTTTGGGATCAAAGTCCGCGTAGTTGGGGGTTGGAGAATGGTTATCCATAGGTGTCTTTGTTATAAGTTGGATTGGAGCCTTTCATAGCTGTGTACGTATCTAATATTTTGTGATCAAAGTCCGCGTAGATCGGGTTGGGATTGATTATTCATCAGAAATTTTAAAAAAGGTGGACTCAAATTTTTCTCGGCTACCTACGTATCCAATAATTTGTAATCAAAGTCCGTGTAGTTGGGGTTCGAGATTGATTATTAATTGGTATTTTTTATTAAAGGCGAACTCCAGCCAATCTGGGTTGCCTATGTACCCAATATTTTTGGATCAAAGTCCATGTAGTTTGGGGTGGGAGGTTGGTTATAAATAGGTAACTTTTTTAAAAGGTCGATTCAAGAATTTCAGAACTGTGGACGTACCGAATACTTTGTGATCAAAGTCCACGTAGTTCGGGTTGGGTTTGATTATTCATAGGAAATTTTAAAAAAGGTGGACTCAAATTTATCTCGTCTACCTACGTACCCAATCATTTGTAATCAACGTCCGTATAGTTGGGGTTCGAGATTGATTATTAATTGGTATTTTTTATTAAACGCGGACTCGAGCCTTTCTGGGTTGCCTATGTACCCAATATTTTAGAATCAAAGTCCGCGTAGTTCGGGGTGGGAGATTGGTTATCCATAGGCATCTTTTCAAAAAGGTCGATTCAAGCCTTTCACAACTGTGTACGTATCGAATACTTTGTGATCAAAGTCCACGTAGTTCGGGTTGGGATTGATTATTCATAGGAAATTTTAAAAAAGGTGGACTCAAATTTTTCTCGGCTACCTACGTACCCAATAATTTGTAATCAAAGTCCGTGTAGTTGGTGTTCGAGATTGATTACTAATAGGTATTTTTTATTAAAGGCAGACTCGAGCCTTTCTCGGTTGCATATGTACCCAATATTTTGGGATCAAAGTCCACGTAGTTCGGGGTTGGAGATTGGTTATCCATAGGTATCTTTTTTAAAAGGTCAACTCGAGCCTTTTAAAACTGTGTACGTACCGAATACTTTGTGATCAAATTCCGCGTAGTTCGGGTTATGATTGATTATTCTAGGTGATTTAAAAAAAGTTGGAATAAAACCTTTCTCGGCTAGCTACGTATCCAATATTTTGTAATCAAACTTCGTGTAGTGTGGGTACAAGATTGAGTATTAATAGGTATTTTTTTATTAAAGGCAGACTCGAGCCTTTCTCGGCTGCCTATGTACCCAATATTTTGGGATCAAAGTCCGCGTAGTTGGGGGTTGGAGAATGATTATCCATAGGTATCTTTGTTATAAGCTGGATTGGAGCTTTTCATAGCTATGTACGTACCTAATATTTTGTGATCAAAGTACGCGTATATCGGGTTGGGATTGATTATTCATAGGAAATTTTAAAAAAGGTGGACTCAAATATTTCTCGGCTACCTACGTACCCAATAATTTATAATCAAAGTCCGTGTAGTTGGGGTTCAAGATTGATTACTAATAGGTATTTTTTATTAAAGGCAGACTCGAGCCTTTCTCGGCTGCCTATGTACCCAATATTTTGGGATCAAAGTCCACGTAGTTGGGGGTTGGAGAATGATTATCCATAGGTATCTTTGTTATAAGCTGGATTGGAGCCTTTCATAGCTGTGTACGTATCTAATATTTTGTGATCAAAGTCCGCGTAGATCGGGTTGGGATTGATTATTCATAGGAAATTTTTAAAAAGGTGGACTCAAATTTTTCTCGGCTACCTACGTACCCAATAATTTGTAATCAAAGTCCGTGTAGTTGGGGTTCGAGATTGATTATTAATTGGTATTTTTTTATTAAAGGCTGACTCCAGCCTTTCTGGGTTGCCTATATACCCAATATTTTTGGATCAATGTTCGCGTAGTTTGGGGTGGGAGATTGGTTATCCATAGGCATCTTTTTTAAGAGGTCGATTCAAACCTTTCACAACTGTGTACGTACCGAATACTTTGTGATCAAAGTCCACGTAGTTCAAGTTGGGATTGATTATTCATAGGAAATTTTTAAAAAGGTGGACTCAAATATTTCTCGGCTACCTACGTACCCAATAATTTGTAATCAAAGTCCGTGTAGTTGGGGTTCAAGATTGATTACTAATAGGTATTTTTTATTAAAGGCAGACTCGAGCCCTTCTCGGTTGCCTATGTACCCAATATTTTGGGATCAAAGTCCGCGTAGTTCGGGGTTGGAGATTGGTTATCCATAGGTATCTTTTTTAAAAGGTCAACTCGAGCCTTTTAAAACTGTTTATGTACCGAATACTTTGTGATCAAAGTCCGCGTAGTTCGGGTTGGAATTGCTTATTCTAGGTAATTTTTAAAAAGTTGGAATAAAACCTTTCTCGGCTAGCTACGTATCCAATATTTTGTAATCAAACTTCGTGTAGTGCGGGTACAAGATTGAGTATTAATAGGTATTTTTTTAGTAAAGGCGTACTCGAGCCTTTCTCGGCCGCCTATGTACCCAATATTTTGGGATCAAAGTCCGCGTAGTTGGGTCTTGGAGAATGATTATCCATAGGTATCTTTGTTATAAGCTTTGGATTGGAGCCTTTCATAGCTGTGTACGTACCTAATATTTTGTGATCAAATTCCACGTAGTTTGGGTTGGGATTGATTATTCATAGGAAATTATAAGAAAGGTGGAATCAAATTTTTCTCGGCTACCTATGTACCCAATAATTTGTAATCAAAGTCCGTGTAGTTGGGGATCGAGATTGATTACTAATAGGTATTTGTTATTAAAGGCAGACTCGAGCCTTTCTCGGTTGCCTATGTACCCAATATTTTGGGATCAAAGTCCGCGTAGTTTGGGGTGGGAGATTTGTTATCCATAGGTATCTTTTTTAAAGGTCGATTCAAGAATTTCGGAATCGTGTACGTACTGAATACTTTGTCATCAAAGTCCACGTAGTTCAAGTTGGGATTGATTATTCATAGAAAATTTTTAAAAAGGTGGACTCAAATATTTCTCGGCTACCTACGTACCCAATAATTTGTGATCAAAGTCCGTGTAGTTGGGGTTCAAGATTGATTACTAATAGGTATTTTTTATTAAAGGCAGACTCGAGCCCTTCTCGGTTGCCTATGTACCCAATATTTTGGGATCAAAGTCCGCGTAGTTCGGGGTTGGAGATTGGTTATCCATAGGTATCTTTTTTAAACGGTCAACTCGAGCCTTTTAAAACTGTTTATGTACCGAATACTTTGTGATCAAAGTCCGCGTAGTTCGGGTTGGAATTGCTTATTCTAGGTAATTTTTAAAAAGTTGGAATAAAACCTTTCTCGGCTAGCTACGTATCCAATATTTTGTAATCAAACTTCGTGTAGTGCGGGTACAAGATTGAGTATTAATAGGTATTTTTTTAGTAAAGGCAGACTCGAGCCTTTCTCGGCTGCCTATGTACCCAATATTTTGGGATCAAAGTCCGCGTAGTTGGGTCTTGGAGAATGATTATCCATAGGTATCTTTGTTATAAGCTGGATTGGAGCCTTTCATAGCTGTGTACGTACCTAATATTTTGTGATCAAATTCCACGTAGTTTGGGTTGGGATTGATTATTCATAGGAAATTATAAGAAAGGTGGAATCAAATTTTTCTCGGCTACCTATGTACCCAATAATTTGTAATCAAAGTCCGTGTAGTTGGGGATCGAGATTGATTACTAATAGGTATTTTTTATTAAAGGCGTACTCGAGCCTTTCTCGGTTGCCTATGTACCCAATATTTTGGGATCAAAGTCCGCGTAGTTTGGGGTGGGAGATTTGTTATCCATAGGTATCTTTTTTAAAGGTCGATTCAAGAATTTCAGAACTGTGTACGTACTGAATACTTTGTCATCAAAGTCCACGTAGTTCAAGTTGGGATTGATTATTCATAGAAAATTTTTAAAAAGGTGGACTCAAATATTTCTCGGCTACCTACGTACCCAATAATTTGTGATCAAAGTCCGTGTAGTTGGGGTTCAAGATTGATTACTAATAGGTATTTTTTATTAAAGGCAGACTCGAGCCCTTCTCGGTTGCCTATGTACCCAATATTTTGGGATCAAAGTCCGCGTAGTTCGGGGTTGGAGATTGGTTATCCATAGGTATCTTTTTTAAACGGTCAACTCGAGCCTTTTAAAACTGTGTACGTACCGAATACTTTGTGATCAAAGTCCGCGTAGTTCGGGTTAGGATTGATTATTCTAGGTAATTAAAAAAAAGTTGGAATAAAACCTTTCTCGGCTAGCTACGTATCCAATATTTTGTAATCAAACTTCGTGTAGTGCGGGTACAAGATTGAGTATTAATAGGTATTTTTTTATTAAAGGCAGACTCGAGCCTTTCTCGGTCGCCTATGTACCCAATATTTTGGGATCAAAGTCCGCGTAGTTGGGTGTTGGAGAATGATTATCCATAGGTATCTTTATTATAAGCTGGATTGGAGCCTTTCATAGCTGTGTACGTACCTAATATTTTGTGATCAATGTCCGCGTACATCGGGTTGGGATTGATTATTCATAGGAAATTTTATAAAAGGTGGACTGAAATTTTTCTCGGCTACCTACGTACCCAATAATTTGTAATCAAAGTCCGTGTAATTGGGGTTCGAGATTTATTATTAATTGGTAATTTTTATTAAAGGCGAACTCCAGCCTTTCTGGGTTGCCTATATACCCAATATTTTTGGATCAAAGTCCGCGTAGTTTGGGGTGGGAAATTGGTTATCCATAGGCATCTTTTTTAAAAGGTCGATTCAAGCCTTTCACAACTGTGTACGTACCGAATACTTTGTGATCAAAGTCCACGTAGTTCGGGGTTGGGATTGATTATTCATAGGAAATTTTTAAAAAGGTGGACTCAAATTTTTCTCGGCTACCTATGTACCCAATAATTTGTAATCAAAGTCCGTGTAGTTGGGGATCGAGATTGATTACTAATAGGTATTTTTTATTAAAGGCAGACTCGAGCCCTTCTCGGTTGCCTATGTACCCAATATTTTGGGATCAAAGTCCGCGTAGTTCGGGGTTGGAGATTGGTTATCCATAGGTATCTTTTTTAAACGGTCAACTCGAGCCTTTTAAAACTGTGTACGTACCGAATACTTTGTGATCAAAGTCCGCGTAGTTCGTGTTAGGATTTATTATTCTAGGTAATTAAAAAAAAGTTGGAATAAAACCTTTCTCGGCTAGCTACGTATCCAATATTTTGTAATCAAACTTCGTGTAGTGCGGGTACAAGATTGAATATTAATAGGTATTTTTTATTAAAGGCAGACTCGAGCCTTTCTCGGCTGCCTATGTACCCAATATTTTGGGTTCAAAGTTCGCGTAGTTGGGTGTTGGAGAATGATTATCCATACGTATCTTTGTTATAAGCTGGATTGGAGCCTTTCATAGCTGTGTACGTACCTAATATTTTGTGTGGTCAAAGTCCACGTAGTTCGGGTTGGGATTGATTATTCATAGGAAATTTTAAAAAAGGTGGACTCAAATTTTTCTTGGCTACCTATGTACCCAATAATTTGTAATCAAAGTCCGTGTAGTTGGGGATCGAGATTGATTACTAATAGGTATTTGTTATTAAAGGCAGACTCGAACCTTTCTCGGTTGCCTATGTACCCAATATTTTGGGATCAAAGTCCGCGTAGTTTGGGGTGGGAGATTTGTTATCCATAGGTATCTTTTTTAAAGGTCGATTCAAGAATTTCAGAACTGTGTACGTACTGAATACTTTGTCATCAAAGTCCACGTAGTTCAAGTTGGGATTGATTATTCATAGAAAATTTTTAAAAAGGTGGACTCAAATATTTCTCGGCTACCTACGTACCCAATAATTTGTGATCAATGTCCGTGTAGTTGGGGTTCAAGATTGATTACTAATAGGTATTTTTTATTAAAGGCAGACTCGAGCCCTTCTCGGTTGCTTATGTACCCAATATTTTGGGATCAAAGTCCGCGTAGTTCGGGGTTGGAGATTGGTTATCCATAGGTATCTTTTTTAAACGGTCAACTCGAGCCTTTTAAAACTGTGTACGTACCGAATACTTTGTGATCAAAGTCCGCGTAGTTCGGGTTAGGATTGATTATTCTAGGTAATTAAAAAAAAGTTGGAATAAAACCTTTCTCGGCTAGCTACGTATCCAATATTTTTTAATCAAACTTCGTGTAGTGCGGGTACAAGATTGAGTATTAATAGGTATTTTTTTTATTATAGGCGTACTCGAGCCTTTCTCGGTCGCCTATGTACCCAATATTTTGGGATCAAAGTCCGCGTAGTTGGGTGTTGGAGAATGATTATCCATAGGTATCTTTATTATAAGCTGGATTGGAGCCTTTCATAGCTGTGTACGTACCTAATATTTTGTGATCAAAGTCCGCGTAGATCGGGTTGGGATTGATTATTCATAGGAAATTTTATAAAAGGTGGACTGAAATTTTTCTCGGCTACCTACGTACCCAATAATTTGTAATCAAAGTCCGTGTAATTGGGGTTCGAGATTGATTATTAATTGGTAATTTTTATTAAAGGCGAACTCCAGCCTTTCTCGGGTTGCCTATATACCCAATATTTTTGGATCAAAGTCCGCGTAGTTTGGGGTGGGAAATTGGTTATCCATAGGCATCTTTTTTAAAAGGTCGATTCAAGCCTTTCACAACTGTGTACTTACCGAATACTTTGTGATCAAAGTCCACGTAGTTCGGGGTTGGCATTGATTATTCATAGGAAATTTTTAAAAAGGTGGACTCAAATTTTTCTCGGCTACCTATGTACCCAATAATTTGTAATCAAAGTCAGTGTAGTTGGGGATCGAGATTGATTACTAATAGGTATTTTTTATTAAAGGCAGACTCGAGCCCTTCTCGGTTGCCTATGTACCCAATATTTTGGGATCAAAGTCCGCGTAGTTCGGGGTTGGAGATTGGTTATCCATAGGTATGTTTTTTAAACGGTCAACTCGAGCCTTTTAAAACTGTGTACATACCGAATACTTTGTGATCAAAGTCCGCGTAGTTCGGGTTAGGATTGATTATTCTAGGTAATTAAAAAAAAGTTGGAATAAAACCTTTCTCGGCTAGCTACGTATCCAATATTTTGTAATCAAACTTCGTGTAGTGCGGGTACAAGATTGAGTATTAATAGGTATTTTTTTATTAAAGGCAGACTCGAGCCTTTCTCGGCTGCCTATGTACCCAATATTTTGGGATCAAAGTCCGCGTAGTTGGGTGTTGGAGAATGATTATCCATAGGTATCTTTGTTATAAGCTGGATTGGAGCCTTTCATAGCTGTGTACGTACCTAATATTTTGTGTGGTCAAAGTCCACGTAGTTCGGGTTGGGATTGATTATTCATAGGAAATTTTAAAAAAGGTGGACTCAAATTTTTCTTGGCTACCTATGTACCCAATAATTTGTAATCAAAGTCCGTGTAGTTGGGGATCGAGATTGATTACTAATAGGTATTTGTTATTAAAGGCAGACTCGAGCCTTTCTCGGTTGCCTATGTACCCAATATTTTGGGATCAAAGTCCGCGTAGTTTGGGGTGGGAGATTGGTTATCCATAGGTATCTTTTTTAAAGGTCGATTCAAGAATTTCAGAACTGTGTACGTTCTGAATACTTTGTCATCAAAGTCCACGTAGTTCAAGTTGGGATTGATTATTCATAGAAAATTTTTAAAAAGATGGACTCAAATATTTCTCGGCTACCTACGTACCCAATAATTTGTGATCAAAGTCCGTGTAGTTGGGGTTCAAGATTGATTACTAATAGGTATTTGTTATTAAAGGCAGACTCGAGCCTTTCTCGGTTGCCTATGTACCCAATATTTTGGGATCAAAGTCCGCGTAGTTTGGGGTGGGAGATTGGTTAACCATAGGTATCTTTTTTAAAGGTCGATTCAAGAATTTCAAGCTGTGTACGTTCCGAATACTTTGTCATCAAAGTCCACGTAGTTCAAGTTGGGATTGATTATTCATAGAAAATTTTTAAAAAGATGGACTCAAATATTTCTCGGCTACCTACGTACCCAATAATTTGTGATCAAAGTCCGTGTAGTTGGGGTTCAAGATTGATTACTAATAGGTATTTTTTTATTAAAGGCAGACTCGAGCCTTTCTCGGCTGCCTATGTACCCGGTATTTTGGGATCAAAGTCAGCGTAGTTGGGTGTTGGAGAATGATTATCCATAGGTATCTTTATTATAAGCTGGATTGGAGCCTTTCATAGCTGTGTACGTACCTAATATTTTGTGATCAAAGTCCGCGTAGATCGGGTTGGGATTGATTATTCATAGGAAATTTTAAAAAAGGTGGACTGACATTTTTCTCGGCTACCTACGTACCCAATAATTTGTAATCAAAGTCCGTGTAATTGGGGTTCGAGATTGATTATTAATTGGTAATTTTTATTAAAGGCGAACTCCGGCCTTTTCTCGGGTTGCCTATATACCCAATATTTTTGGATCAAAGTCCGCGTAGTTTGGGGTGGGAGATTGGTTATCCATAGGCATCTTTTTTAAAAGGTCGATTCAAGCCTTTCACAACTGTATACGTACCGAATACTTTGTGATCAAAGTCCACGTAGTTCGGGGTTGGGATTGATTATTCATCGGAAATTTTAAAAAAGGTGGACTCAAATTTTTCTCGGCTACCTATGTACCCAATAATTTGTAATCAAAGTCCGTGTAGTTGGGGATCGAGATTGATTACTAATAGGTATTTGTTATTAAAGGCAGACTCGAGCCATTCTCGGTTGCCTATGTACCCAATATTTTGGGATCAAAGTCCGCGTAGTTTGGGGTTGGAGATTGGTTATCCATAGGTATCTTTTTTAAAAGGTCGATTCAAGAATTTCAGAACTGTGTACGTACCGAATTCTTTGTCATCAAAGTCCACGTAGTTCGGGTTGGGATTGATTATTCATAGAAATTTTAAAATACGTGGACCCAAATTTTTCTCGGCAACCTACGTACCCAATCATTTGTAATCAACGTCCGTGTAGTTGGGATTCAAGATTGATTATTAATTGGTATTTTTTATTAAACGCAGACTCGAGCCTTCCTCGGTTGCCTATGTACCAAATATTTTTGGATCAAAGTCTGCGTAGTTTGGGGTGGGAGATTGGTTATCCATAGGCATCTTTTTTAAAAGGTCGATTCAAGCCTTTCACAATCGTGTACGTACCGAATACTTTGTGATCAAAGTCCACGTAGTTCGGGGTTGGGATTGATTATTCATAGGAAATTTTAAAAAAGGTGGACTCAAATTTTTCTCGGCTACCTATGTACCCAATAATTTGTAATCAAGTACGTAGTTGGGGATTGAGATTGATTACTAATAGGTATTTGTTATTAAAGGCAGACTCGAGCCTTTCTCGGTTGCCTATGTACCCAATATTTTGTGATTAAAGTCCGCGTAGATCGGGTTGGGATTGATTATTCATAGGAAATTTTGAAAAAGGTGGACTCAAATTTTTCTTGGCTACCTACGTACCCAATAATTTGTAATCAAAGTCCGTGTAGTTGGGGTTCGAGATTGATTATTAATTGGTATTTTTTATTAAAGGCGAACTCCAGCCTTTCTGGGTTGCCTATATACCCAATATTTTTGGATCAAAGTCCGCGTAGTTTGGGGTGGGAGATTGGTTATCCATAGGCATCTTTTTTAAAAGGTCGATTCAAGCCTTTCACAACTGTATACGTACCGAATACTTTGTGATCAAAGTCCACGTAGTTCGGGGTTGGGATTGATTATTCATCGGAAATTTTAAAAAAGGTGGACTCAAATTTTTCTCGGCTACCTATGTACCCAATAATTTGTAATCAAAGTCCGTGTAGTTGGGGATCGAGATTGATTACTAATAGGTATTTGTTATTAAAGGCAGACTCGAGCCATTCTCGGTTGCCTATGTACCCAATATTTTGGGATCAAAGTCCGCGTAGTTTGGGGTTGGAGATTGGTTATCCATAGGTATCTTTTTTAAAAGGTCGATTCAAGAATTTCAGAACTGTGTACGTACCGAATTCTTTGTCATCAAAGTCCACGTAGTTCGGGTTGGGATTGATTATTCATAGAAATTTTAAAATACGTGGACCCAAATTTTTCTCGGCAACCTACGTACCCAATCATTTGTAATCAACGTCCGTGTAGTTGGGATTCAAGATTGATTATTAATTGGTATTTTTTATTAAGCGCAGACTCGAGCCTTTCTCGGTTGCCTATGTACCAAATATTTTTGGATCAAAGTCTGCGTAGTTTGGGGTGGGAGATTGGTTATCCATAGGCATCTTTTTTAAAAGGTCGATTCAAGCCTTTCACAACTGTGTACGTACCGAATACTTTGTGATCAAAGTCCACGTAGTTCGGGGTTGGGATTGATTATTCATAGGAAATTTTAAAAAAGGTGGACTCAAATTTTTCTCGGCTACCTATGTACCCAATAATTTGTAATCAAAGTCCGTGTAGTTGGGGATCGAGATTGATTACTAATAGGTATTTTTTATTAAAGGCAGACTCGAGCCCTTCTCGGTTTTCTATGTACCCAATATTTTGGGATCAAAGTCCGCGTAGTTCGGGGTTGGAGATTGGTTATCCATAGGTATCTTTTTTAAACCGTCAACTCGAGCCTTTTAAAACTGTGTACGTACCGAATACTTTGTGATCAAAGTCCGCGTAGTTCGGGTTAGGATTGATTATTCTAGGTAATTAAAAAAAAGTTGGAATTAAACCTTTCTCGGCTAGCTACGTATCCAATATTTTGTAATCAAACTTCGTGTAGTGCGGGTACAAGATTGAGTATTAATAGGTATTTTTTTTATTGAAGGCAGACTTGAGCCTTTCTCGGCTGCCTATGTACCCAATATTTTGGGATCAAAGTCCCCGTAGTTGGGTGTTGGAGAATGATTATCCATAGGTATCTTTGTTATAAGCTGGATTGGAGCCTTTCATAGCTGTGTACGTACCTAATATTTTGTGATCAAAGTCCATGTAGTTCGGGTTGGGATTGATTATTCATAGGAAATTTTAAAAAAGGTGGAGTCAAATTTTTCTCGGCTACCTATGTACCCAATAATTTGTAATCAAAGTTCGTGTAGTTGGGGATCGAGATTGATTACTAATAGGTATTTGTTATTAAAGGCGAACTCGAACCTTTCTCGGTTGCCTATGTACCCAATATTTTGGGATCAATGTCCGCGTAGTTTGGGGTGGGAGATTTGTTATCCATAGGTATCTTTTTTAAAGGTCGATTCAAGAATTTCAGAACTGTGTACGTACTGAATACTTTGTCATCAAAGTCCACGTAGTTCGAGTTGGGATTGATTATTAATAGAAAATTTTTAAAAAGGTGGACTCCAATATTTCTCGGCTACCTATGTACCCAATAATTTGTGATCAAAGTCCGTGTAGTTGGGGTTCAAGATTGATTACTAATAGGTATTTTTTATTAAAGGCAGACTCGACCCTTCTCGGTTGCCTATGTACCCAATATTTTGGGATCAAAGTCAGCGGAGTTCGGGGTTGGAGATTGGTTATCCATAGGTATCTTTTTTAAAAGGTCACCTCGAGCCTTTTAAAACTGTGTACGTACCGAATACTTTGTGATCAAAGTCCGCGTAGTTCGGGTTAGGATTGATTATTCTAGGTAATTAAAAAAAAGTTGGAATAAAACCTTTCTCGGCTAGCTACGTATCCAATATTTTGTAATCAAACTTCGTGTAGTGCGGGTACAAGATTGAGTATTAATAGGTATTTTTTTTATTCAAGGCAGACTTGAGCCTTTCTCGGCTGCCTATGTACCCAATATTTTGGGATCAAAGTCCCCGTAGTTGGGTGTTGGAGAATGATTATCCATAGGTATCTTTGTTATAAGGTTTGGATTGGAGCCTTTCATAGCTGTGTACGTACCTAATATTTTGTGATCAAAGTCCACGTAGTTCGGGTTGGGATTGATTATTCATAGGAAATTTTAAAAAAGGTGGAGTCAAATTTTTCTCGGCTACCTATGTACCCAATAATTTGTAATCAAAGTTCGTGTAGTTGGGGATCGAGATTGATTACTAATAGGTATTTGTTATTAAAGGCGGACTCGAACCTTTCTCGGTTGCCTATGTACCCAATATTTTGGGATCAAAGTCCGCGTAGTTTGGGGTGGGAGATTTGTTATCCATAGGTATCTTTTTTAAAGGTCGATTCAAGAATTTCAGAACTGTGTACGTACTGAATACTTTGTCATCAAAGTCCACGTAGTTCGAGTTGGGATTGATTATTAATAGAAATTTTTTAAAAAGGTGGACTCAAATATTTCTCGGCTACCTATGTACCCAATAATTTGTGATCAAAGTCCGTGTAGTTGGGGTTCAAGATTGATTACTAATAGGTATTTTTTATTAAAGGCAGACTCGACCCTTCTAGGTTGCCTATGTACCCAATATTTTGGGATCAATGTCCGCGTAGTTCGGGGTTGGAGATTGGTTATCCATAGGTATCTTTTTTAAAAGGTCAACTCGAGCCTTTTAAAACTGTGTATGTACCGAATACTTTGTGATCAAAGTCCGCGTAGTTCGGGTTAGGATTGATTATTCTAGGTAATTTAAAAAAAGTTGGAATAAAACCTTTCTCGGCTACCTACATATCCAATATTTTGTAATTAAACTTCGTGTAGTGCGGGTTCGAGATTGAGTATTAATAGTTATTTTTTTATTAAAGGCAGACTCGAGCCTTTCTCGGCTTCCTATGTACCCAATATTTTGGGATCAAAGTCCGCGTAGTTGGGGGTTGGAGAATGATTATCCATAGGTATCTTTCTTATAAGATGGATTGGAGCCTTTCATAGCTGTGTACGGACCTAATATTTTGTGATCAAAGTCCGCGTAGATCGGGTTGGGATTGTTTATTCATAGGAAGTTTTAAAAAAGGTGGACTCAAATTTTTCTCGGCTACCTACGTACCCAATAATTTGTAATCAAAGTCCGTGCAGTTGGGGTTCGAGATTGATTATTAATTGATATTTTTTATTAAAGGCTAACTCCAGCCTTTTTGGGTTGCCTATATACCCAATATTTTTGGATCAAAGTCCAGTAGTTTGGGGTGGGAGATTGGTTATCCATAGGCATCTTTTTTAAAAGGTCGATTCAAGCCTTTCACAACTGTGTACGTACCGAATACTTAGTGATCAAAGTCCACGTAGTTCGGGTTGGGATTGATTATTCATAGGAAATTTTAAAAAAGGTGGACTCAAATTTTTCGGCTACCTATATACCCAATAATTTGTAATCAAAGTCTGTGTAGTTGGGATCGAGATTGATTACTAATAGGTATTTGTTATTAAAGGCAGACTCGAGCCTTTCTCGGTTGCCTATGTACCCAATATTTTGTGATCAAAGTCCGCGTAGATCGGGTTGGGATTGATTATTCATAGGAAATTTTTAAAAAGGTGGACTCAAATTTTTCTCGGCTACCTACGTACCCAATAATTTGTAATCAATGTCCGTGTAGTTGGGGTTCGAGATTGATTATTAATTGGTATTTTTTATTAAAGGCGAACTCCAGCCTTTCTGGGTTGCCTATATACCCAATATTTTTGGATCAAAGTCCGCGTAGTTTGGGGTGGGAGATTGGTTATCCATAGGCATCTTTTTAAAAAGGTCGATTCAAGCCTTTCACAACTGTGTACGTACCGAATACTTTGTCATCAAAGTCCACATAGTTCGGGTTGGGATTGATTATTCATAGGAAATTTTAAAAAAGGTGGACTCAAATTTTTCTCGGTTACCTATGTACCCAATAATTTGTAATCAAAGTCTGTGTAGTTGGGGATCGAGATTGATTACTAATAGGTATTTGTTATTAAAGGCAGACACGAGCTTTTCTCGGTTGCCTATGTACCCAATATTTTGGGATCAAAGTTCACGTAGTTTGGGGTTGGAGATTGGTTATCCATAGGTATCTTTTTTAAAAGGTCGATTCAAGAATTTCAGAACTGTGTACGTACCGAATTCTTTGTCATCAAAGTCCACGTAGTTCGGGTTGGGATTGATTATTCATAGGAAATTTTAAAAAAGGTGGACTCAAATTTTTCTCGGCTACCAACGTACCCAATAATTTGCAATCAAAGTCCATGTAGTTGGGGTTCGAGATTGATTATTAATTGGTATTTTTTATTAAAGGCGAACTCCGGCCTTTCTCGGTTGCCTATATACCCAATATTTTTGGATCAAAGTCCGCGTAGTTTGGGGTGGGAGATTGGTTATCCATAGGCATCTTTTTTTAAAAGGTTGATTCAAGCCTTTCAAAACTGTGTACATACCGAATACTTTGTGATCAAAGTCCACGTAGTTCGGGTTGGGATTGATTATTCATAGGAAATTTTAAAAAAGGTGGACTCAAATTTTTCTCGGCTACCTACGTACCCAATAGTTTGCAATCAAAGTCCATGTAGTTGGGGTTCGAGATTGATTATTAATTGGTATTTTTTCTTAAAGGCGAACTCCAGCCTTTCTCGGTTGCCTATATACCCAATATTTTTTTATCAAAGTTCGCGTAGTTTGGGGTGGGAGATTGGTTATCCATAGGCATCTTTTTTTAAAAGGTTGATTCAAGCCTTTCAAAACTGTGTACGTATCGAATACTTTGTGATCAAAGTCCACGTAGTTCGGGTTGGGATTGATTATTCATAGGAAATTTTAAAAAAGGTGGACTCAAATTTTTCTCGGCTACCTACGTACCCAATAATTTGTAATCAAAGTCCGTGTAGTTGGGGATCGAGATTGATTACTAATAGGTATTTTTTATTAAGGGCAGACTCGAGCCTTTCTCGGTTGCCTATGTACCCAATATTTTGGGATCAAAGTCCGCGTAGTTCGGGGTTGGAGATTGGTTATCCATAGGTATCTTTTTAAAAAGGTCGATTCAAGAATTTCAGAACTGTGTACGTACCGAATTCTTTGTCATCAAAGTCTACGTAGTTCGGGTTGGGATTGATTATTCATAGGAAATTTTAAAATAGGTGGACTCAAATTTTTCCCGGCTACCTACGTACCCAATAATTTGCAATCAAAGTCCGTGTAGTTGGGGTTCGAGATTGATTATTAATTGGTATTTTTTATTAAAGGCGAACACCAGCCTTTCTAGGTTGCCTATATACCCAATATTTTTGGATCAAAGTCCACGTAGTTTGGGGTGGGAGATTGGTTATCCATAGGCATCTTTTTTAAAAGGTCGATTCAAGCCTTTCAAAGCGTGTACGTATCGAATACTTTGTGATCAAAGTCCTCGTAGTTCGGGTTGGGATTGATTATTCATAGGAAATTTTAAAATAGGTGGACTCAAATTTTTCTCGGCTACCTACGTACCCAATAATTTGTAATCATAGTCCGTGTAGTTGGGGATCGAGATTGATTACTAATAGGTATTTTTTATTAAGGGCAGACTCGAGCCTTTCTCGGTTGCCTATGTACCCAATATTTTGGGATCAAAGTCCGCGTAGTTCGGGGTTGGAGATTGGTTATCCATAGGTATCTTTTTAAAAAGGTCGATTCAAGAATTTCAGAACTGTGTACGTACCGAATTCTTTGTCATCAAAGTCTACGTAGTTCGGGTTGGGATTGATTATTCATAGGAAATTTTAAAATAGGTGGACTCAAATTTTCCTCGGCTACCTACGTACCCAATAATTTGTAATCAATATCCGTGTAGTTGGGGTTCGAGATAGATTATTAATTGGTATTTTTTATAAAAGGCGAACTCCAGCCTTTCTGGGTTGCCTATATACCCAATATTTTTGAATCAAAGTCCGCGTAGTTTGGGGTGGGAGATTGGTTATCCATAGGCATCTTTTTTAAAAGGTCGATTCAAGCCTTTCACAACTGTGTACGTACCGAATACTTAGTGATCAAAGTCCACGTAGTTCGGGTTGGGATTGATTATTCATAGGAAATTTTAAAAAAGGTGGACTCAAATTTTTCTCGGCTACCTACGTACCCAATAATTTGTAATCACAGTCCGTGTAGTTGGGGATCGAGATTGATTACTAATAGGTATTTTTTAATAAAGGCAGACTCGAGACTTTCTTGGTTGCCTATGTACCCAATATTTTGGGATCAAAGTCCACGTACTTTGGGGTGGGAGATTGGTTATCCATAGGCATCTTTTTTAAAAGGTCGATTCAAGCCTTTCAAAGCGTGTACGTATCGAATACTTTGTGATCAAAGTCCTCGTAGTTCGGGTTGGGATTGATTATTCATAGGAAATTTTAAAATAGGTGGACTCAAATTTTTCTCGGCTACCTACGTACCCAATAATTTGTAATCAAAGTCCGTGCAGTTGGGGTTCGAGATTGATTATTAATTGATATTTTTTATTAAAGGCGAACTCCAGCCTTTTTGGGTTGCCTATATACCCAATATTTTTGGATCAAAGTCCACGTAGTTTGGGGTGGGAGATTGGTTATCCATAGGCATCTTTTTTAAAAGGTCGATTCAAGCCTTTCAAAACTGTGTACGTATCGAATACTTTGTGATCAAAGTCCACGTAGTTCGGGTTGGGATTGATTATTCATAGGAAATTTTTAAAAAGGTGGACTCAAATTTTTCTCGGCTACCTACGTACCCAATAATTTGCAATCAAAGTCCGTGTAGTTGGGGTTCGAGATTGATTATTAATTGGTATTTTTTATTAAAGGCGAACACCAGCCTTTCTAGGTTGCCTATATACTCAATATTTTTGGATCAAAGTCCACGTAGTTTGGGGTGGGAGATTGGTTATCCATAGGCATCTTTTTTAAAAGGTCGATTCAAGCCTTTCAAAATCGTAATACGTATCGAATACTTTGTGATCAAAGTCCTCGTAGTTCGGGTTGGGATTGATTATTCATAGGAAATTTTAAAATAGGTGGACTCAAATTTTTCTCGGCTACCTACGTACCCAATAATTTGTAATCATAGTCCGTGTAGTTGGGGATCGAGATTGATTACTAATAGGTATTTTTTATTAAGGGCAGACTCGAGCCTTTCTCGGTTGCCTATGTACCCAATATTTTGGGATCAAAGTCCGCGTAGTTCGGGGTTGGAGATTGGTTATCCATAGGTATCTTTTTAAAAAGGTCGATTCAAGAATTTCAGAACTGTGTACGTACCGAATTCTTTGTCATCAAAGTCTACGTAGTTCGGGTTGGGATTGATTATTCATAGGAAATTTTTAAAAAGGTGGACTCAAATTTTTCTCGGCTACCAACGTACCCAATAATTTGCAATCAAAGTCCATGTAGTTGGGGTTCGAGATTGATTATTAATTGGTATTTTTTATTAATGGCGAACTCCAGCCTTTCTAGGTTGCCTATATACTCAATATTTTTGGATCAAAGTCCACGTAGTTTGGGGTGGGAGATTGGTTATCCATAGGCATCTTTTTTAAAAGGTCGATTCAAGCCTTTCAAAACTGTGTACGTATCGAATACTTTGTGATCAAAGTCCACGTAGTTCGGGTTGGGATTGATTATTCATAGGAAATTTTAAAATAGGTGGACTCAAATTTTTCTCGGCTACCTACGTACCCAATAATTTGTAATCAAAGTCCGTGCGATTGGGGTTCGAGATTGATTATTAATTGATATTTTTTATTAAAGGCGAACTCCAGCCTTTTTGGGTTGCCTATATACCCAATATTTTTGGATCAAAGTCCAGTAGTTTGGGGTGGGAGATTGGTGATCCATAGGCATCTTTTTTAAAAGGTCGATTCAAGCCTTTCACAACTGTGTACGTACCGAATACTTAGTGATCAAAGTCCACGTAGTTCGGGTTGGGATTGATTATTCATAGGAAATTTTAAAAAAGGTGGACTCAAATTTTTCTCGGCTACCTATATACCCAATAATTTGTAATCAAAGTCTGTAGTTGGGATCGAGATTGATTACTAATAGGTATTTGTTATTAAAGGCAGACTCGAGCCTTTCTCGGTTGCCTATGTACCCAATATTTTGTGATCAAAGTCCGCGTAGTTCGGGTTGGGATTGATTATTCATAGGAAATTTTAAAAAAGGTGGACTCAAATTTTTCTCGGCTACCTACGTACCCAATAATTTGTAATCACAGTCCGTGTAGTTGGGGATCGAGATTGATTACTAATAGGTATTTTTTAATAAAGGCAGACTCGAGACTTTCTTGGTTGCCTATGTACCCAATATTTTGGGATCAAAGTCCACGTACTTTGGGGTGGGAGATTGGTTATCCATAGGCATCTTTTTTAAAAGGTCGATTCAAGCCTTTCAAAACTGTGTACGTATCGAATACTTTGTGATCAAAGTCCTCGTAGTTCGGGTTGGGATTGATTATTCATAGGAAATTTTAAAATAGGTGGACTCAAATTTTTCTCGGCTACCTACGTACCCAATAATTTGTAATCAAAGTCCGTGCAGTTGGGGTTCGAGATTGATTATTCATTGATATTTTTTATTAAAGGCGAACTCCGGCCTTTTTGGGTTGCCTATATACCCAATATTTTTGGATCAAAGTCCGGTAGTTTGGGGTGGGAGATTGGTGATCCAGAGGCATCTTTTTTAAAGGTCGATTCAAGCCTTTCACAATCGTACGTACCGAATACTTAGTGATCAAAGTCCACGTAGTTCGGGTTGGGATTGATTATTCATAGGAAATTTTAAAAAAGGTGGACTCAAATTTTTCTCGGCTACCTATATACCCAATAATTTGTAATCAAAGTCCGTGTAGTTGGGATCGAGATTGATTACTAATAGGTATTTGTTATTAAAGGCAGACTCGAGCCTTTCTCGGTTGCCTATGTACCCAATATTTTGTGATCAAAGTCCGCGTAGATCGGGTTGGGATTGATTATTCATAGGAAATTTTAAAAAAGGTGGACTCAAATTTTTCTCGGCTACCTACGTACCCAATAATTTGTAATCAAAGTCCGTGTAGTTGGGGTTCGAGATTGATTATTAATTGGTATTTTTTATTAAAGGCGAACTCCAGCCTTTTTGGGTTGCCTATATACCCAATATTTTTGGATCAAAGTCCAGTAGTTTGGGGTGGGAGATTGGTGATCCATAGGCATCTTTTTTAAAAGGTCGATTCAAGCCTTTCACAATCGTGTACGTACCGAATACTTAGTGATCAAAGTCCACGTAGTTCGGGTTGGGATTGATTATTCATAGGAAATTTTAAAAAAGGTGGACTCAAATTTTTCTCGGCTACCTATATACCCAATAATTTGTAATCAAAGTCGTGTAGTTGGGATCGAGATTGATTACTAATAGGTATTTGTTATTAAAGGCAGACTCGAGCCTTTCTCGGTTGCCTATGTACCCAATATTTTGTGATCAAAGTCCGCGTAGTTCGGGTTGGGATTGATTATTCATAGGAAATTTTAAAAAAGGTGGACTCAAATTTTTCTCGGCTACCTACGTACCCAATAATTTGTAATCACGATCCGTGTAGTTGGGGATCGAGATTGATTACTAATAGGTATTTTTTAATAAAGGCAGACTCGAGACTTTCTTGGTTGCCTATGTACCCAATATTTTGGGATCAAAGTCCACGTACTTTGGGGTGGGAGATTGGTTATCCATAGGCATCTTTTTTAAAAGGTCGATTCAAGCCTTTCAAAACTGTGTACGTATCGAATACTTTGTGATCAAAGTCCTCGTAGTTCGGGTTGGGATTGATTATTCATAGGAAATTTTAAAATAGGTGGACTCAAATTTTTCTCGGCTACCTACGTACCCAATAATTTGTAATCAAAGTCCGTGCAGTTGGGGTTCGAGATTGATTATTCATTGATATTTTTTATTAAAGGCGAACTCCAGCCTTTTTGGGTTGCCTATATACCCAATATTTTTGGATCAAAGTCCAGTAGTTTGGGGTGGGAGATTGGTGATCCAGAGGCATCTTTTTTAAAAGGTCGATTCAAGCCTTTCACAATCGTGTACGTACCGAATACTTAGTGATCAAAGTCCACGTAGTTCGGGTTGGGATTGATTATTCATAGGAAATTTTAAAAAAGGTGGACTCAAATTTTTCTCGGCTACCTATATACCCAATAATTTGTAATCAAAGTCTGTGTAGTTGGGATCGAGATTGATTACTAATAGGTATTTGTTATTAAAGGCAGACTCGAGCCTTTCTCGGTTGCCTATGTACCCAATATTTTGTGATCAAAGTCCGCGTAGATCGGGTTGGGATTGATTATTCATAGGAAATTTTAAAAAAGGTGGACTCAAATTTTTCTCGGCTACCTACGTACCCAATAATTTGTAATCAAAGTCCGTGTAGTTGGGGTTCGAGATTGATTATTAATTGGTATTTTTTATTAAAGGCGAACTCCAGCCTTTCTGGGTTGCCTATATACCCAATATTTTTGGATCAAAGTCCGCGTAGTTTGGGGTGGGAGATTGGTTATCCATAGGCATCTTTTTAAAAAGGTCGATTCAAGCCTTTCACAACTGTGTACGTACCGAATACTTTGTCATCAAAGTCCACATAGTTTGGGTTGGGATTGATTATTCATAGGAAATTTTAAAAAAGGTGGACTCAAATTTTTCTCGGTTACCTATGTACCCAATAATTTGTAATCAAAGTCTGTGTAGTTGGGGATCGAGATTGATTACTAATAGGTATTTGTTATTAAAGGCAGACTCGAGCTTTTCTCGGTTGCCTATGTACCCAATATTTTGGGATCAAAGTTCGCGTAGTTTGGGGTTGGAGATTGGTTATCCATAGGTATCTTTTTTAAAAGGTCGATTCAAGATTTTCAGAACTGTGTACGTACCGAATTCTTTGTCATCAAAGTCCACGTAGTTCGGGTTGGGATTGATTATTCATAGGAAATTTTTAAAAAGGTGGACTCAAATTTTTCTCGGCTACCAACGTACCCAATAATTTGCAATCAAAGTCCATGTAGTTGGGGTTCGAGATTGATTATTAATTGGTATTTTTTATTAATGGCGAACTCCAGCCTTTCTCGGTTGCCTATATACCCAATATTTTTGGATCAAAGTCCGCGTAGTTTGGGATGGGAGATTGGTTATCCATAGGCATCTTTTTTTAAAAGGTTGATTCAAGCCTTTCAAAGCGTATACGTACCGAATACTGCGTGATCAAAGTCCACGTAGTTCGGGTTGGGATTGATTATTCATAGGAAATTTTAAAAAAGGTGGACTCAAATGTTTCTCGGCTACCTACGTACCCAATAGTTTGCAATCAAAGTCCATGTAGTTGGGGTTCGAGATTGATTATTAATTGGTATTTTTTCTTAAAGGCGAACTCCAGCCTTTCTCGGTTCCCTATGTACCCAATATTTTTGGATCAAAGTTCGCGTAGTTTGGGGTGGGAGATTGGTTATCCATAGGCATCTTTTTTAAAAGGTCGATTCAAGCCTTTCAAAACTGTGTACGTATCGAATACTTTGTGATCAAAGTCCTCGTAGTTCGGGTTGGGATTGATTATTCATAGGAAATTTTAAAATAGGTGGACTCAAATTTTCTCGGCTACCTACGTACCCAATAATTTGTAATCAAAGTCCGTGTAGTTGGGGATCGAGATTGATTACTAATAGGTATTTTTTATTAAGGGCAGACTCGAGCCTTTCTCGGTTGCCTATGTACCCAATATTTTGGGATCAAAGTCCGCGTAGTTCGGGGTTGGAGATTGGTTATCCATAGGTATCTTTTTAAAAAGGTTGATTCAAGAATTTCAGAACTGTGTACGTACCGAATTCTTTGTCATCAAAGTCTACGTAGTTCGGGTTGGGATTGATTATTCATAGGAAATTTTAAAATAGGTGGACTCAAATTTTCCTCGGCTACCTACGTACCCAATAATTTGTAATCAATATCCGTGTAGTTGGGGTTCGAGATAGATTATTAATTGGTATTTTTTATAAAAGGCGAACTCCAGCCTTTACGGGTTGCCTATATACCCAATATTTTTGAATCAAAGTCCGCGTAGTTTGGGGTGGGAGATTGGTTATCCATAGGCATCTTTTTTAAAAGGTCGATTCAACCCTTTCACAACTGTGTACGTACCGAATACTTAGTGATCAAAGTCCACGTAGTTCGGGTTGGGATTGATTATTCATAGGAAATTTTAAAAAAGGTGGACTCAAATTTTTCTCGGCTACCTATGTACCCAATAATTTGTAATCAAAGTCTGTGTAGTTGGGATCGAGATTGATTACTAATAGGTATTTGTTATTAAAGGCAGACTCGAGCCTTTCTCGGTTGCCTATGTACCCAATATTTTGTGATCAAAGTCCGCGTAGATCGGGTTGGGATTGATTATTCATAGGAAATTTTAAAAGAGGTGGACTCAAATTTTTCTCGGCTACCTACGTACCCAATAATTTTTAATCAAAGTCCGTGTAGTTGGGGTTCGAGATTGATTATTAATTGGTATTTTTTATTAAAGGCGAACTCCAGCCTTTCTGGGTTGCCTATATACCCAATATTTTTGGATCAAAGTCCGCGTAGTTTGGGGTGGGAGATTGGTTATCCATAGCCATCTTTTTGAAAAGGTCGATTCAAGCCTTTCACAACTGTGTACGTACCGTATACTTTGTCATCAAAGTCCACATAGTTCGGGTTGGGATTGATTATTCATAGGAAATTTTGAAAAAGGTAGACTCAAATTTTTCTCGGTTACCTATGTACCCAATAATTTGTAATCAAAGTCTGTGTAGTTGGGGATCGAGATTGATTACTAATAGGTATTTGTTATTAAAGGCAGACTCGAGCCTTTCTCGGTTGCCTATGTACCCAATATTTTGGGATCAAAGTCCGCGTAGTTTGGGGTTGGAGATTGGTTATCCATAGGTATCTTTTTTAAAAGGTCGATTCAAGAATTTCAGAACTGTGTACGTACCGAATTCTTTGTCATCAAAGTCCACGTAGTTCGGGTTGGGATTGATTATTCATAGGAAATTTTTAAAAAGGTGGACTCAAATTTTTCTCGGCTACCTACGTACCCAATAATTTGCAATCAAAGTCCATGTAGTTGGGGTTCGAGATTGATTATTAATTGGTATTTTTTATTAAAGGCAACTCCATCCTTTCTCGGTTGCCTATATACCCAATATTTTTGGATCAAAGTCCGCGTAGTTTGGGGTGGGAGATTGGTTATCCATAGGCATCTTTTTTTAAAAGGTTGATTCAAGCCTTTCAAAACTGTGTACGTACCGAATACTTTGTGATCAAAGTCCACGTAGTTCGGGTTGGGATTGATTATTCATAGGAAATTTTAAAAAAGGTGGACTCAAATTTTTTCGGCTACCTACGTACCCAATAATTTGTAATCACAGTCCGTGTAGTTGGGGATCGAGATTGATTACTAATAGGTATTTTTTATTAAAGGCAGACTCGAGACTTTCTTGGTTGCCTATGTACCCAATATTTTGGGATCAAAGTCCGCGTAGTTCGGGGTTGGAGATTGGTTATCCATCTGTTTCTTTTTTAAAAGGTCGATTCAAGAATTTCGGAACTGTGTATATACCGAATTCTTTGTCATCAAAGTCCACGTAGTTTGGGTTGGGATTGATTATTCATACGAAATTTTAAAATAGGTGGACTCAAATTTTTCTCGGCTACCTACGTACCCAATAATTTGCAATCAAAGTCCGTGTAGTTGGGGTTCGTGATTGATTATTAATTGGTATTTTTTATTAAAGGCGAACACCAGCCTTTCTAGGTTGCCTATATACCCAATATTTTTGGATCAAAGTCCACATAGTTTGGGGTGGGAGATTGGTTATCCATAGGCATCTTTTTTAAAAGGTCGATTCAAGCCTTTCAAAGCGTATGTACGTATCGAATACTTTGTGATCAAAGTCCTCGTAGTTCGGGTTGGGATTGATTATTCATAGGAAATTTTAAAATAGGTGGACTCAAATTTTTCTCGGCTACCTACGTACCCAATAATTTGCAATCAAAGTCCGTGTAGTTGGGGTTCGAGATTGATTATTAATTGGTATTTTTTATTAAAGGCGAACACCGGCCTTTCTAGGTTGCCTATATACCCAATATTTTTGGATCAAAGTCCACGTAGTTTGGGGTGGGAGATTGGTTATCCATAGGCATCTTTTTTAAAAGGTCGATTCAAGCCTTTCAAAAACTGTGTACGTATCGAATACTTTGTGATCAAAGTCCTCGTAGTTCGGGTTGGGATTGATTATTCATAGGAAATTTTAAAATAGGTGGACTCAAATTTTTCTCGGCTACCTACGTACCCAATAATTTGTAATCAAAGTCCGTGTAGTTGGGGATCGAGATTGATTACTAATAGGTATTTTTTATTAAGGGCAGACTCGAGCCTTTCTCGGTTGCCTATGTACCCAATATTTTGGGATCAAAGTCCGCGTAGTTCGGGGTTGGAGATTGGTTATCCATAGGTATCTTTTTAAAAAGGTCGATTCAAGAATTTCGAAGCGTGTACGTACCGAATTCTTTGTCATCAAAGTCTACGTAGTTCGGGTTGGGATTGATTATTCATAGGAAATTTTAAAATAGGTGGACACAAATTTTTCTCGGCTACCTACGTACCCAATAATTTGCAATCAAAGTCCGTGTAGTTGGGGTTCGAGATTGATTATTAATTGGTATTTTTTATTAAAGGCGAACACCAACCTTTCTAGGTTGCCTATATACCCAATATTTTTGGATCAAAGTCCACGTAGTTTGGGGTGGGAGATTGGTTATCCATAGGCATCTTTTTTAAAAGGTCGATTCAAGCCTTTCAAAACTGTGTACGTATCGAATACTTTGTGATCAAAGTCCTTGTAGTTCGGGTTGGGATTGATTATTCATAGGAAATTTTAAAATAGGTGGACTCAAATTTTTCTCGGCTACCTACGTACCCAATAATTTGTAATCAAAGTCCGTGTAGTTGGGGATCGAGATTGATTACTAATAGGTATTTTTTATTAAGGGCATACTCGAGCCTTTCTCGGTTGCCTATGTACCCAATATTTTTGGATCAAAGTCCGCGTAGTTCGAGGTTGGAGATTGGTTATCCATAGGTATCTTTTTAAAAAGGTCGATTCAAGAATTTCGGAAGCGTGTACGTACCGAATTCTTTGTCATCAAAGTCTACGTAGTTCGGGTTGGGATTGATTATTCATAGGAAATTTTAAAATAGGTGGACTCAAATTTTTCTCGGCTATCTACGTACCCAATAATTTGTAATCAATATCCGTGTAGTTGGGGTTCGAGATAGATTATTAATTCGTATTTTTTATAGAAGGCGAACTCCAGCCTTTCTGGGTTGCCTATATACCCAATATTTTTGAATCAAAGTCCGCGTAGTTTGGGGTGGGAGATTGGTTATCCATAGGCATCTTTTTTAAAAGGTCGATTCAAGCCTTTCACAAGCGTGTACGTACCGAATACTTTGTGATCAAAGTCAACGTAGTTACGGTTGGGATTGATTATTCATAGGAAATTTTAAAAAAGGTGGACTCAAATTTTTCTCGGCTACCTACGTACCCAATAATTTGCAATCAAAGTCCATGTAGTTGGGGTTCGAGATTGATTATTAATTGGTATTTTTATTAAAGACGAACTCCGGCCTTTCTCGGTTGCCTATATACCCAATATTTTTGGATCAAAGTCCGCATAGTTTGGGGTGGGAGATTGGTTATCCATAGGCATCTTTTTTTAAAGGTTGATTCAAGCCTTTCAAAGCGTGTGTACGTACCGAATACTTTGTGATCAAAGTCCACGTAGTTCGGGTTGGGATTGATTATTCATAGGAAATTTTAAAAAAGGTGGACTCAAATTTTTCTCGGCTACCTACGTACCCAATAATTTGTAATCACAGTCCGTGTAGTTGGGGATCGAGATTGATTACTAATAGGTATTTTTATCAAAGGCAGACTCAAAACTTTCTTGGTTGCCTATGTACCCAATATTTTAGGATCAAAGTCCGCGTAGTTCGGGGTTGGAGATTGGTTATCCATCTGTTTCTTTTTTAAAAGGTCGATTCAAGAATTTCAGAACTGTGTACATACCGAATTCTTTGTCATCAAAGTCCACGTAGTTTGGGTTGGGATTGATTATTCGTAGGAAATTTTAAAATAGGTGGACTCAAATTTTTCTCGGCTACCTACGTACCCAATAATTTGTAATCAATATCCGTGTAGTTGGGGTTCGAGATAGATTATTAATTGGTATTTTTTATAAAAGGCGAACTCCAGCCTTTCTGGGTTGCCTATATACCCAATATTTTTGAATCAAAGTCCGCGTAGTTTGGGGTGGGAGATTGGTTATCCATAGGCATCTTTTTTAAAAGGTCGATTCAAGCCTTTCACAGCTGTGTACGTAAAGAATACTTTGTGATCAAAGTCAACGTAGTTAGGGTTGGGATTGATTATTCATAGGAAATTTTAAAAAAGGTGGACTCAAATTTTTCTCGGCTACCTACGTACCCAATAATTTGCAATCAAAGTCCATGTAGTTGGGGTTCGAGATTGATTATTAATTGGTATTTTTTATTAAAGGCGAACTCCGGCCTTTCTCGGTTGCCTATATACCCAATATTTTTGGATCAAAGTCCGCGTAGTTTGGGGTGGGAGATTGGTTATCCATAGGCATCTTTTTTTAAAAGGTTGATTCAAGCCTTTCAAAAGCGTGTACGTACCGAATACTTTGTGATCAAAGTCCACGTAGTTCGGGTTGGGATTGATTATTCATAGGAAATTTTAAAAAGGTGGACTCAAATTTTTCTCGGCTACCTACGTACCCAATAATTTGTAATCACAGTCCGTGTAGTTGGGGATCGAGATTGATTACTAATAGGTATTTTTATTAAAGGCAGACTCGAAACTTTCTTGGTTGCCTATGTACCCAATATTTTAGGATAAAAGTCTGCGTAGTTCGGGGTTGGAGATTGGTTATCCATCTGTTTCTTTTTTAAAAGGTCGATTCAAGAATTTCAGAACTGTGTACATACCGAATTCTTTGTCATCAAAGTCCACGTAGTTTGGGTTGGGATTGATTATTCATAGGAAATTTTAAAATAGGTGGACTCAAATTTTTCTCGGCTACCTACGTACCCAATAATTTGCAATCAAAGTCCGTGTAGTTGGGGTTCGAGATAGATTATTAATTGGTATTTTTTATAAAAGGCTAACTCCGGCCTTTGCGGGTTGCCTATATACCCAATATTTTTGAATCAAAGTCCGCGTAGTTTGGGGTGGGAGATTGGTTATCCATAGGCATCTTTTTTAAAAGGTCGATTCAAGCCTTTCACAACGTGTACGTACCGAATACTTTGTGATCAAAGTCAACGTAGTTAGGGTTGGGATTGATTATTCATAGGAAATTTTAAAAAAGGTGGACTCAAATTTTTCTCGGCTACCTACGTACCCAATAATTTGCAATCAAAGTCCATGTAGTTGGGGTTCGAGATTGATTATTAATTGGTATTTTTTATTAAAGACGAACTCCAGCCTTTCTCGGTTGCCTATATACCCAATATTTTTGGATCAAAGTCCGCGTAGTTTGGGGTGGGAGATTGGTTATCCATAGGCATCTTTTTTTAAAAGGTTGATTCAAGCCTTTCAAAGCGTGTACGTACCGAATACTTTGTGATCAAAGTCCACGTAGTTCGGGTTTGGATTGATTATTCATAGGAAATTTTAAAAAAGGTGGACTCAAATTTTTCTCGGCTACCTACGTACCCAATAATTTGTAATCACGGTCCGTGTAGTTGGGGATCGAGATTGATTACTAATAGGTATTTTTATTAAAGGCGGACTCGAAACTTTCTTGGTTGCCTATGTACCCAATATTTTAGGATAAAAGTCCGCGTAGTTCGGGGTTGGAGATTGGTTATCCATCTGTTTCTTTTTTAAAAGGTCGATTCAAGAATTTCGAAGCGTGTACATACCGAATTCTTTGTCATCAAAGTCCACGTAGTTTGGGTTGGGATTGATTATTCATAGGAAATTTTAAAATAGGTGGACTCAAATTTTTCTCGGCTACCTACGTACCCAATAATTTGCAATCAAAGTCCGTGTAGTTGGGGTTCGAGATAGATTATTAATTGGTATTTTTTATAAAAGGCTAACTCCGGCCTTTCGGGTTGCCTATATACCCAATATTTTTGAATCAAAGTCCGCGTAGTTTGGGGTGGGAGATTGGTTATCCATAGGCATCTTTTTTAAAAGGTCGATTCAAGCCTTTCACAACGTGTACGTACCGAATACTTTGTGATCAAAGTCAACGTAGTTAGGGTTGGGATTGATTATTCATAGGAAATTTTAAAAAGGTGGACTCAAATTTTTCTCGGCTACCTACGTACCCAATAATTTGCAATCAAAGTCCATGTAGTTGGGGTTCGAGATTGATTATTAATTGGTATTTTTTATTAAAGACGAACTCCGGCCTTTCTCGGTTGCCTATATACCCAATATTTTTGGATCAAAGTCCGCGTAGTTTGGGGTGGGAGATTGGTTATCCATAGGCATCTTTTTTTAAAAGGTTGATTCAAGCCTTTCAAAACTGTGTACGTACCGAATACTTTGTGATCAAAGTCCACGTAGTTCGGGTTTGGATTGATTATTCATAGGAAATTTTTAAAAAGGTGGACTCAAATTTTTCTCGGCTACCTACGTACCCAATAATTTGTAATCACAGTCCGTGTAGTTGGGGATCGAGATTGATTACTAATAGGTATTTTTATTAAAGGCAGACTCGAAACTTTCTTGGTTGCCTATGTACCCAATATTTTGGGATCAAAGTCCGCGTAGTTCGGGGTTGGAGATTGGTTATCCATCTGTTTCTTTTTTTAAAAGGTCGATTCAAGAATTTCGGAAGCGTGTACATACCGAATTCTTTGTCATCAAAGTCCACGTAGTTTGGGTTGGGATTGATTATTCATAGGAAATTTTAAAATAGGTGGACTCAAATTTTTCTCGGCTACTGCGTACCCAATAATTTGCAATCAAAGTCCGTGTAGTTGGGGTTCGAGATAGATTATTAATTGGTATTTTTTTATAAAAGGCGAACTCCAGCCTTTCTAGGTTGCCTATATACCCAATATTTTTGAATCAAAGTCCGCGTAGTTTGGGGTGGGAGATTGGTTATCCATAGGCATCTTTTTTAAAAGGTCGATTCAAGCCTTTCACAACTGTGTACGTACCGAATACTTTGTGATCAAAGTCAACGTAGTTAGGGTTGGGATTGATTATTCATAGGAAATTTTAAAAAAGGTGGACTCAAATTTTTCTCGGCTACCTACGTACCCAATAATTTGCAATCAAAGTCCATGTAGTTGGGGTTCGAGATTGATTATTAATTGGTATTTTTTATTAAAGACGAACTCCAGCCTTTCTCGGTTGCCTATATACCCAATATTTTTGGATCAAAGTCCGCGTAGTTTGGGGTGGGAGATTGGTTATCCATAGGCATCTTTTTTTAAAAGGTTGATTCAAGCCTTTCAAAGCGTATGTACGTACCGAATACTTTGTGATCAAAGTCCACGTAGTTCGGGTTTGGATTGATTATTCATAGGAAATTTTAAAAAAGGTGGACTCAAATTTTTCTCGGCTACCTACGTACCCAATAATTTGTAATCACAGTCCGTGTAGTTGGGGATCGAGATTGATTACTAATAGGTATTTTTATTAAAGGCAGACTCGAAACTTTCTTGGTTGCCTATGTACCCAATATTTTGGGATCAAAGTCCGCGTAGTTCGGGTTTGGAGATTGGTTATCCATCTTGTTTCTTTTTTAAAAGGTCGATTCAAGAATTTCGGAAGCGTGTACATACCGAATTCTTTGTCATCAAAGTCCACGTAGTTTGGGTTGGGATTGATTATTCATAGGAAATTTTAAAATAGGTGGACTCAAATTTTTTTCGGCTACCTACGTACCCAATAATTTGCAATCAAAGTCCGTGTAGTTGGGGTTCGAGATTGATTATTAATTGGTATTTTTTATTAAAGGCGAACACCAACCTTTCTAGGTTGCCTATATACCCAATATTTTTGGATCAAAGTCCACGTAGTTTGGGGTGGGAGATTGGTTATCCATAGGCATCTTTTTTAAAAGGTCGATTCAAGCATTTCAAAGCGTGTACGTATCGAATACTTTGTGATCAAAGTCCTCGTAGTTCGGGTTGGGATTGATTATTCATAGGAAATTTTAAAATAGGTGGACTCAAATTTTTCTCGGCTACCTACGTACCCAATAATTTGCAATCAAAGTCCGTGTAGTTGGGGTTCGAGATTGATTATTAATTGGTATTTTTTATTAAAGGCGAACACCGGCCTTTCTAGGTTGCCTATATACCCAATATTTTTGGATCAAAGTCCACGTAGTTTGGGGTGGGAGATTGGTTATCCATAGGCATCTTTTTTAAAAGGTCGATTCAAGCCTTTCAAAGCGTGTACGTACCGAATACTTTGTGATCAAAGTCCACGTAGTTCGGGTTTGGATTGATTATTCATAGGAAATTTTAAAAAAGGTGGACTCAAATTTTTCTCGGCTACCTACGTACCCAATAATTTGTAATCACGGTCCGTGTAGTTGGGGATCGAGATTGATTACTAATAGGTATTTTTATTAAAGGCGAGACTCGAAACTTTCTTTGTTGCCTATGTACCCAATATTTTGGGATCAAAGTCCGCGTAGTTCGGGGTTGGAGATTGGTTATCCATCTGTTCTTTTTTTAAAAGGTCGATTCAAGAATTTCGGAATCGTGTACATACCGAATTCTTTGTCATCAAAGTCCACGTAGTTTGGGTTGGGATTGATTATTCATAGGAAATTTTAAAATAGGTGGACTCAAATTTTTCTCGGCTACCTACGTACCCAATAATTTGCAATCAAAGTCCGTGTAGTTGGGGTTCGAGATTGATTATTAATTGGTATTTTTTATTAAAGGCGAACACCAACCTTTCTAGGTTGCCTATATACCCAATATTTTTGGATCAAAGTCCATGTAGTTTGGGGTGGGAGATTGGTTATCCATAGGCATCTTTTTTTAAAAGGTCGATTCAAGCATTTCAAAGCTGTGTACGTATTGAATACTTTGTGATCAAAGTCCTCGTAGTTCGGGTTGGGATTGATTATTCATAGGAAATTTTAAAATAGGTGGACTCAAATTTTTCTCGGCTACCTACGTACCCAATAATTTGCAATCAAAGTCCGTGTAGTTGGGGTTCGAGATTGATTATTAATTGGTATTTTTTATTAAAGGCGAACACCAGCCTTTCTAGGTTGCCTATATACCCAATATTTTTGGATCAAAGTCCACGTAGTTTGGGGTGGGAGATTGGTTATCCATAGGCAGCTTTTTTAAAAGGTCGATTCAAGCCTTTCAAAACTGTGTACGTATCGAATACTTTGTGATCAAAGTCCTTGTAGTTCGGGTTGGGATTGATTATTCATAGGAAATTTTAAAATAGGTGGACTCAAATTTTTCTCGGCTACCTACGTACCCAATAATTTGTAATCAAAGTCCGTGTAGTTGGGGATCGAGATTGATTACTAATAGGTATTTTTTTATTAAGGGCAGACTCGAGCCTTTCTCGGTTGCCTATGTACCCAATATTTTGGGATCAAAGTCCGCGTAGTTCGGGGTTGGAGATTGGTTATCCATAGGTATCTTTTTAAAAAGGTCGATTCAAGAATTTCAGAACTGTGTACGTACCGAATTCTTTGTCATCAAAGTCTACGTAGTTCGGGTTGGGATTGATTATTCATAGGAAATTTTAAAATAGGTGGACTCAAATTTTTCTCGGCTACCTACGTACCCAATAATTTGCAATCAAAGTCCGTGTAGTTGGGGTTCGAGATTGATTATTAATTGGTATTTTTTATTAAAGGCGAACACCGATCTTTCTAGGTTGCCTATATACCCAATATTTTTGGATCAAAGTCCACGTAGTTTGGGGTGGGAGATTGGTTATCCATAGGCATCTTTTTTAAAAGGTCGATTCAAGCCTTTCAAAAGCGTGTACGTATCGAATACTTTGTGATCAAAGTCCTCGTAGTTCGGGTTGGGATTGATTATTCATAGGAAATTTTAAAATAGGTGGACTCAAATTTTTCTCGGCTACCTACGTACCCAATAATTTGTAATCAAAGTCCGTGTAGTTGGGGATCGAGATTGATTACTAATAGGTATTTTTTATTAAGGGCAGACTCGAGCCTTTCTCGGTTGCCTATGTACCCAATATTTTGGGATTAAAGTCCGCGTAGTTCGAGGTTGGAGATTGGTTATCCATAGGTATCTTTTTAAAAAGGTCGATTCAAGAATTTCAGAACTGTGTACGTACCGAATTCTTTGTCATCAAAGTCTACGTAGTTCGGGTTGGGATTGATTATTCATAGGAAATTTTAAAATAGGTGGACTCAAATTTTTCTCGGCTACCTACGTACCCAATAATTTGTAATCAATATCCGTGTAGTTGGGGTTCGAGATTGATTATTAATTGGTATTTTTTATTAAAGGCGAACACCAACCTTTCTAGGTTGCCTATATACCCAATATTTTTGGATCAAAGTCCACGTAGTTTAGGGTGGGAGATTGGTTATCCATAGGCATCTTTTTTAAAAGGTCGATTCAAGCCTTTCAAAATCGTGTACGTATCGAATACTTTGTGATCAAAGTCCTCGTAGTTCGGGTTGGGATTGATTATTCATAGGAAATTTTAAAATAGGTGGACTCAAATTTTTCTCGGCTACCTACGTACCCAATAATTTGCAATCAAAGTCCGTGTAGTTAGGGTTCGAGATAGATTATTAATTGGTATTTTTTATAAAAGGCGAACTCCAGCCTTTCTGGGTTGCCTATATACCCAATATTTTTGAATCAAAGTCCGCGTAGTTTGGGGTGGGAGATTGGTTATCCATAGGCATCTTTTTTAAAAGGTCGATTCAAGCCTTTCACAACTGTGTACGTACCGAATACTTTGTGATCAAAGTCAACGTAGTTACGGTTGGGATTGATTATTCATAGGAAATTTTAAAAAAGGTGGACTCAAATTTTTCTCGGCTACCTACGTACCCAATAATTTGCAATCAAAGTCCATGTAGTTGGGGTTCGAGATTGATTATTAATTGGTATTTTTATTAAAGACGAACTCCAGCCTTTCTCGGTTGCCTATATACCCAATATTTTTGGATCAAAGTCCGCATAGTTTGGGGTGGGAGATTGGTTATCCATAGGCATCTTTTTTTAAAAGGTTGATTCAAGCCTTTCAAAACTGTGTACGTACCGAATACTTTGTGATCAAAGTCCACGTAGTTTGGGTTGGGATTGATTATTCATAGGAAATTTTAAAAAAGGTGGACTCAAATTTTTCTCGGCTACCTACGTACCCAATAATTTGTAATCACGATCCGTGTAGTTGGGGATCGAGATTGATTACTAATAGGTATTTTTATCAAAGGCAGACTCAAAACTTTCTTGGTTGCCTATGTACCCAATATTTTAGGATCAAAGTCCGCGTAGTTCGGGGTTGGAGATTGGTTATCCATCTGTTTCTTTTTTAAAAGGTCGATTCAAGAATTTCGAACTGTGTACATACCGAATTCTTTGTCATCAAAGTCCACGTAGTTTGGGTTGGGATTGATTATTCATAGGAAATTTTAAAATAGGTGGACTCAAATTTTTCTCGGCTACCTACGTACCCAATAATTTGTAATCAATATCCGTGTAGTTGGCGTTCGAGATAGATTATTAATTGGTATTTTTTATAAAAGGCGAACTCCAGCCTTTCTGGGTTGCCTATATACCCAATATTTTTGAATCAAAGTCCGCGTAGTTTGGGGTGGGAGATTGGTTATCCATAGGCATCTTTTTTAAAAGGTCGATTCAAGCCTTTCACAACCGTGTACGTAAAGAATACTTTGTGATCAAAGTCAACGTAGTTAGGGTTGGGATTGATTATTCATAGGAAATTTTAAAAAAGGTGGACTCAAATTTTTCTCGGCTACCTACGTACCCAATAATTTGCAATCAAAGTCCATGTAGTTGGGGTTCGAGATTGATTATTAATTGGTATTTTTTATTAAAGGCGAACTCCAGCCTTTCTCGGTTGCCTATATACCCAATATTTTTGGATCAAAGTCCGCGTAGTTTGGGGTGGGAGATTGGTTATCCATAGGCATCTTTTTTTAAAAGGTTGATTCAAGCCTTTCAAAACTGTGTACGTACCGAATACTTTGTGATCAAAGTCCACGTAGTTCGGGTTGGGATTGATTATTCATAGGAAATTTTAAAAAAGGTGGACTCAAATTTTTCTCGGCTACCTACGTACCCAATAATTTGTAATCACAGTTCGTGTAGTTGGGGATCGAGATTGATTACTAATAGGTATTTTTATTAAAGGCAGACTCGAAACTTTCTTGGTTGCCTATGTACCCAATATTTTAGGATAAAAGTCTGCGTAGTTCGGGGTTGGAGATTGGTTATCCATCCGTTTCTTTTTTTTCAAAGGTCGATTCAAGAATTTCGGAACCGTGTACATACCGAATTCTTTGTCATCAAAGTCCACGTAGTTTGGGTTGGGATTGATTATTCATAGGAAATTTTAAAATAGGTGGACTCAAATTTTTCTCGGCTACCTACGTACCCAATAATTTGCAATCAAAGTCCGTGTAGTTGGGGTTCGAGATAGATTATTAATTGGTATTTTTTATAAAAGGCTAACTCCAGCCTTTCTGGGTTGCCTATATACCCAATATTTTTGAATCAAAGTCCGCGTAGTTTGGGGTGGGAGATTGGTTATCCATAGGCATCTTTTTTAAAAGGTCGATTCAAGCCTTTCACAACTGTGTACGTACCGAATACTTTGTGATCAAAGTCAACGTAGTTAGGGTTGGGATTGATTATTCATAGGAAATTTTAAAAAAGGTGGACTCAAATTTTTCTCGGCTACCTACGTACCCAATAATTTGCAATCAAAGTCCATGTAGTTGGGGTTCGAGATTGATTATTAATTGGTATTTTTTATTAAAGACGAACTCCAGCCTTTCTCGGTTGCCTATATACCCAATATTTTTGGATCAAAGTCCGCGTAGTTTGGGGTGGGACATTGGTTATCCATAGGCATCTTTTTTTAAAAGGTTGATTCAAGCCTTTCAAAACTGTGTACGTACCGAATACTTTGTGATCAAAGTCCACGTAGTTCGGGTTTGGATTGATTATTCATAGGAAATTTTAAAAAAGGTGGACTCAAATTTTTCTCGGCTACCTACGTACCCAATAATTTGTAATCACAGTCCGTGTAGTTGGGGATCGAGATTGATTACTAATAGGTATTTTTATTAAAGGCAGACTCGAAACTTTCTTTGTTGCCTATGTACCCAATATTTTAGGATAAAAGTCTGCGTAGTTCGGGGTTGGAGATTGGTTATCCATCTGTTTCTTTTTTAAAAGGTCGATTCAAGAATTTCAGAACTGTGTACATACCGAATTCTTTGTCATCAAAGTCCACGTAGTTTGGGTTGGGATTGATTATTCATAGGAAATTTTAAAATAGGTGGACTCAAATTTTCTCGGCTACCTACGTACCCAATAATTTGCAATCAAAGTCCGTGTAGTTGGGGTTCGAGATAGATTATTAATTGGTATTTTTTATAAAAGGCTAACTCCGGCCTTTCGGGTTGCCTATATACCCAATATTTTTGAATCAAAGTCCGCGTAGTTTGGGGTGGGAGATTGGTTATCCATAGGCATCTTTTTTAAAAGGTCGATTCAAGCCTTTCACAACGTATGTGTACGTACCGAATACTTTGTGATCAAAGTCAACGTAGTTAGGGTTGGGATTGATTATTCATAGGAAATTTTAAAAAGGTGGACTCAAATTTTTCTCGGCTACCTACGTACCCAATAATTTGCAATCAAAGTCCATGTAGTTGGGGTTCGAGATTGATTATTAATTGGTATTTTTTATTAAAGACGAACTCCAGCCTTTCTCGGTTGCCTATATACCCAATATTTTTGGATCAAAGTCCGCGTAGTTTGGGGTGGGAGATTGGTTATCCATAGGCATCTTTTTTTAAAAGGTTGATTCAAGCCTTTCAAAACTGTGTACGTACCGAATACTTTGTGATCAAAGTCCACGTAGTTCGGGTTTGGATTGATTATTCATAGGAAATTTTAAAAAAGGTGGACTCAAATTTTTCTCGGCTACCTACGTACCCAATAATTTGTAATCACAATCCGTGTAGTTGGGGATCGAGATTGATTACTAATAGGTATTTTTATTAAAGGCGTACTCGAAACTTTCTTGGTTGCCTATGTACCCAATATTTTGGGATCAAAGTCCGCGTAGTTCGGGGTTGGAGATTGGTTATCCATCTGTTTTTTTTAAAAGGTCGATTCAAGAATTTCGAACCGTGTACATACCGAATTCTTTGTCATCAAAGTCCACGTAGTTTGGGTTGGGATTGATTATTCATAGGAAATTTTAAAATAGGTGGACTCAAATTTTCTCGGCTACTCGCGTACCCAATAATTTGCAATCAAAGTCCGTGTAGTTGGGGTTCGAGATAGATTATTAATTGGTATTTTTTATAAAAGGCGAACTCCACTTTCTAGGTTGCCTATATACCCAATATTTTTGAATCAAAGTCCGCGTAGTTTGGGGTGGGAGATTGGTTATCCATAGGCATCTTTTTTAAAAGGTCGATTCAAGCCTTTCACAACCGTGTACGTACCGAATACTTTGTGATCAAAGTCAACGTAGTTAGGGTTGGGATTGATTATTCATAGGAAATTTTAAAAAGGTGGACTCAAATTTTTCTCGGCTACCTACGTACCCAATAATTTGCAATCAAAGTCCATGTAGTTGGGGTTCGAGATTGATTATTAATTGGTATTTTTTATTAAAGACGAACTCCGGCCTTTCTCGGTTGCCTATATACCCAATATTTTTGGATCAAAGTCCGCGTAGTTTGGGGTGGGAGATTGGTTATCCATAGGCATCTTTTTTTAAAAGGTTGATTCAAGCCTTTCAAAACTGTGTACGTACCGAATACTTTGTGATCAAAGTCCACGTAGTTCGGGTTTGGATTGATTATTCATAGGAAATTTTAAAAAAGGTGGACTCAAATTTTTCTCGGCTACCTACGTACCCAATAATTTGTAATCACAATCCGTGTAGTTGGGGATCGAGATTGATTACTAATAGGTATTTTTATTAAAGGCGTACTCGAAACTTTCTTGGTTGCCTATGTACCCAATATTTTGGGATCAAAGTCCGCGTAGTTCGGGGTTGGAGATTGGTTATCCATCTGTTTCTTTTTTAAAAGGTCGATTCAAGAATTTCAGAACTGTGTACATACCGAATTCTTTGTCATCAAAGTCCACGTAGTTTGGGTTGGGATTGATTATTCATAGGAAATTTTAAAATAGGTGGACTCAAATTTTTTTCGGCTACCTACGTACCCAATAATTTGCAATCAAAGTCCGTGTAGTTGGGGTTCGAGATTGATTATTAATTGGTATTTTTTATTAAAGGCGAACACCAACCTTTCTAGGTTGCCTATATACCCAATATTTTTGGATCAAAGTCCACGTAGTTTGGGGTGGGAGATTGGTTATCCATAGGCATCTTTTTTAAAAGGTCGATTCAAGCATTTCAAAACTGTGTACGTATCGAATACTTTGTGATCAAAGTCCTCGTAGTTCGGGTTGGGATTGATTATTCATAGGAAATTTTAAAATAGGTGGACTCAAATTTTTCTCGGCTACCTACGTACCCAATAATTTGCAATCAAAGTCCGTGTAGTTGGGGTTCGAGATTGATTATTAATTGGTATTTTTTATTAAAGGCGAACACCGGCCTTTCTAGGTTGCCTATATACCCAATATTTTTGGATCAAAGTCCACGTAGTTTGGGGTGGGAGATTGGTTATCCATAGGCATCTTTTTTAAAAGGTCGATTCAAGCCTTTCAAAACTGTGTACGTACCGAATACTTTGTGATCAAAGTCCACGTAGTTCGGGTTTGGATTGATTATTCATAGGAAATTTTAAAAAAGGTGGACTCAAATTTTTCTCGGCTACCTACGTACCCAATAATTTGTAATCACAGTCCGTGTAGTTGGGGATCGAGATTGATTACTAATAGGTATTTTTATTAAAGGCAGACTCGAAACTTTCTTTGTTGCCTATGTACCCAATATTTTGGGATCAAAGTCCGCGTAGTTCGGGGTTGGAGATTGGTTATCCATCTGTTTCTTTTTTAAAAGGTCGATTCAAGAATTTCAGAACTGTGTACATACCGAATTCTTTGTCATCAAAGTCCACGTAGTTTGGGTTGGGATTGATTATTCATAGGAAATTTTAAAATAGGTGGACTCAAATTTTTCTCGGCTACCTACGTACCCAATAATTTGCAATCAAAGTCCGTGTAGTTGGGGTTCGAGATTGATTATTAATTGGTATTTTTTATTAAAGGCGAACACCAACCTTTCTAGGTTGCCTATATACCCAATATTTTTGGATCAAAGTCCATGTAGTTTGGGGTGGGAGATTGGTTATCCATAGGCATCTTTTTTAAAAGGTCGATTCAAGCATTTCAAAACTGTGTACGTATTGAATACTTTGTGATCAAAGTCCTCGTAGTTCGGGTTGGGATTGATTATTCATAGGAAATTTTAAAATAGGTGGACTCAAATTTTTCTCGGCTACCTACGTACCCAATAATTTGCAATCAAAGTCCGTGTAGTTGGGGTTCGAGATTGATTATTAATTGGTATTTTTTATTAAAGGCGAACACCGGCCTTTCTAGGTTGCCTATATACCCAATATTTTTGGATCAAAGTCCACGTAGTTTGGGGTGGGAGATTGGTTATCCATAGGCGGCTTTTTTAAAAGGTCGATTCAAGCCTTTCAAAACCGTGTACGTATCGAATACTTTGTGATCAAAGTCCTTGTAGTTCGGGTTGGGATTGATTATTCATAGGAAATTTTAAAATAGGTGGACTCAAATTTTTCTCGGCTACCTACGTACCCAATAATTTGTAATCAAAGTCCGTGTAGTTGGGGATCGAGATTGATTACTAATAGGTATTTTTTATTAAGGGCGTACTCGAGCCTTTCTCGGTTGCCTATGTACCCAATATTTTGGGATCAAAGTCCGCGTAGTTCGGGGTTGGAGATTGGTTATCCATAGGTATCTTTTTAAAAAGGTCGATTCAAGAATTTCGGAAGCGTGTACGTACCGAATTCTTTGTCATCAAAGTCTACGTAGTTCGGGTTGGGATTGATTATTCATAGGAAATTTTAAAATAGGTGGACTCAAATTTTTCTCGGCTACCTACGTACCCAATAATTTGCAATCAAAGTCCGTGTAGTTGGGGTTCGAGATTGATTATTAATTGGTATTTTTTATTAAAGGCGAACACCAGTCTTTCTAGGTTGCCTATATACCCAATATTTTTGGATCAAAGTCCACGTAGTTTGGGGTGGGAGATTGGTTATCCATAGGCATCTTTTTTAAAAGGTCGATTCAAGCCTTTCAAAACTGTGTACGTATCGAATACTTTGTGATCAAAGTCCTCGTAGTTCGGGTTGGGATTGATTATTCATAGGAAATTTTAAAATAGGTGGACTCAAATTTTTCTCGGCTACCTACGTACCCAATAATTTGTAATCAAAGTCCATGTAGTTGGGGATCGAGATTGATTACTAATAGGTATTTTTTATTAAGGGCAGACTCTCGAGCCTTTCTCGGTTGCCTATGTACCCAATATTTTGGGATTAAAGTCCGCGTAGTTCGAGGTTGGAGATTGGTTATCCATAGGTATCTTTTTAAAAAGGTCGATTCAAGAATTTCAGAACTGTGTACGTACCGAATTCTTTGTCATCAAAGTCTACGTAGTTCGGGTTGGGATTGATTATTCATAGGAAATTTTAAAATAGGTGGACTCAAATTTTTCTCGGCTACCTACGTACCCAATAATTTGTAATCAATATCCGTGTAGTTGGGGTTCGAGATTGATTATTAATTGGTATTTTTTATTAAAGGCGAACACCAACCTTTCTAGGTTGCCTATATACCCAATATTTTTGGATCAAAGTCCACGTAGTTTAGGGTGGGAGATTGGTTATCCATAGGCATCTTTTTTAAAAGGTCGATTCAAGCCTTTCAAAACTGTGTACGTATCGAATACTTTGTGATCAAAGTCCTCGTAGTTCGGGTTGGGATTGATTATTCATAGGAAATTTTAAAATAGGTGGACTCAAATTTTTCTCGGCTACCTACGTACCCAATAATTTGCAATCAAAGTCCGTGTAGTTAGGGTTCGAGATAGATTATTAATTGGTATTTTTTATAAAAGGCGAACTCCGGCCTTTTTCGGGTTGCCTATATACCCAATATTTTTGAATCAAAGTCCGCGTAGTTTGGGGTGGGAGATTGGTTATCCATAGGCATCTTTTATAAAAGGTCGATTCAAGCCTTTCACAACTGTGTACGTACCGAATACTTTGTGATCAAAGTCAACGTAGTTAGGGTTGGGATTGATTATTCATAGGAAATTTTAAAAAAGGTGGACTCAAATTTTTCTCGGCTACCTACGTACCCAATAATTTGCAATCAAAGTCCATGTAGTTGGGGTTCGAGATTGATTATTAATTGGTATTTTTTATTAAAGGCAAACTCCAGCCTTTCTCGGTTGCCTATATACCCAATATTTTTGGATCAAAGTCCGCGTAGTTTGGGGTGGGAGATTGGTTATCCATAGGCATCTTTATTTAAAAGGTTGATTCAAGCCTTTCAAAACTGTGTACGTACCGAATACTTTGTGATCAAAGTCCACGTTGTTCGGGTTGGGATTGATTATTCATAGGAAATTTTAAAAAAGGTGGACTCAAATTTTTCTCGGCTACCTACGTACCCAATAATTTGTAATCACAGTCCGTGTAGTTGGGGATCGAGATTGATTACTAATAGGTATTTTTATTAAAGGCAGACTCGAGACTTTCTTGGTTGCCTATGTACCCAATATTTTGGGATCAAAGTCTGCATAGTTCGGGGTTGGAGATTGGTTATCCATCTGTTTCTTTTTTAAAAGGTCGATTCAAGAATTTCGTAACCGTGTACATACCGAATTCTTTGTCATCAAAGTCCACGTAGTTCGGGTTGGGATTGATTATTCATAGGAAATTTTAAAATAGGTGGACTCAAATTTTTCTCGGCTACCTACGTACCCAATAATTTGCAATCAAAGTCCGTGTAGTTTGGGTTCGAGATTGATTATTCATTGGTATTTTTTATTAAAGGCGAACTCCAGCCTTTCTGGGTTGCCTATATACCCAATATTTTTGGATCAAAGTCCACGTAGTTTGGGGTGGGAGATTGGTTATCCATAGGCATCTTTTTTAAAAGGTCGATTCAAGCCTTTCAAAACTGTGTACGTACCGAATACTTTGTGATCAAAGTCCCCGTAGTTCGGGTTGGGATTGATTATTCATAGGAAATTTTAAAATAGGTGGACTCAAATTTTTCTCGGCTACCTACGTACCCTATAATTTGTAATCAAAGTCCGTGTAGTTGGGGATCGAGATTGATTACTAATAGGTATTTTTTATTAAGGGCAGACTCGAGCCTTTCTCGGTTGCCTATGTACCCAATATTTTGGGATCAAAGTCCGCGTAGTTCGGGGTTGGAGATTGGTTATCCATCTGTTTCTTTTAAAAGGTCGATTCAAGAATTTCGGAACGTGTACATACCGAATTCTTTGTCATCAAAGTCCACGTAGTTTGGGTTGGGATTGATTATTCATAGGAAATTTTAAAATCGGTGGACTCAAATTTTTCTCGGCTACCTACGTACCCAATAATTTGCAATCAAAGTCCGTGTAGTTGGGGTTCGAGATTGATTATTAATTGGTATTTTTTATTAAAGGCGAACACCAACCTTTCTAGGTTGCCTATATACCCAATATTTTTGGATCAAAGTCCACGTAGTTTGGGGTGGGAGATTGGTTATCCATAGGCATCTTTTTTAAAAGGTCGATTCAAGCCTTTCAAAATCCGTGTACGTATCGAATACTTTGTGATCAAAGTCCTCGTAGTTCGGGTTGGGATTGATGATTCATAGGAAATTTTAAAATAGGTGGACTCAAATTTTTCTCGGCTACCTACGTACCCAATAATTTGCAATCAAAGTCCGTGTAGTTGGGGTTCGAGATTGATTATTAATTGGTATTTTTTATTAAAGGCGAACACTAGCCTTTCTAGGTTGCCTATATACCCAATATTTTTGGATCAAAGTCCACGTAGTTTGGGGTGGGAGATTGGTTATCCATAGGCATCTTTTTTAAAAGGTCGATTCAAGCCTTTCAAAACGTGTACGTATCTAATACTTTGTGATCAAAGTCCTCGTAGTTCGGGTTGGGATTGATTATTCATAGGAAATTTTAAAAAGGTGGACTCAAATTTTTCTCGGCTACCTACGTACCCAATAATTTGTAATCACAGTCCGTGTAGTTGGGGATCGAGATTGATTACTAATAGGTATTTTTATTAAAGGCAGACTCGAAACTTTCTTGGTTGCCTATGTACCCAATATTTTGGGATCAAAGTCCGCGTAGTTCGGGGTTGGAGATTGGTTATCCATCTGTTTCTTTTTTAAAAGGTCGATTCAAGAATTTCAGAACTGTGTACATACCGAATTCTTTGTCATCAAAGTCCACGTAGTTTGGGTTGGGATTGATTATTCATAGGAAATTTTAAAATAGGTGGACTCAAATTTTTCTCGGCTACCTACGTACCCAATAATTTGCAATCAAAGTCCGTGTAGTTGGGGTTCGAGATTGATTATTAATTGGTATTTTTTATTAAAGGCGAACACCAACCTTTCTAGGTTGCCTATATACCCAATATTTTTGGATCAAAGTCCACGTAGTTTGGGGTGGGAGATTTGTTATCCATGGGCATCTTTTTTAAAAGGTCGATTCAAGCCTTTCAAACCGTGTACGTATCGAATACTTTGTGATCAAAGTCCTCGTAGTTCGGGTTGGGATTGATTATTCATAGGAAATTTTAAAATAGGTGGACTCAAATTTTTTTTCTCGGCTACCTACGTACCCAATAATTTGCAATCAAAGTCCGTGTAGTTGGGGTTCGAGATTGATTATTAATTGGTATTTTTTATTAAAGGCGAACACCAGCCTTTCTAGGTTGCCTATATACCCAATATTTTTGGATCAAAGTCCACGTAGATTGGGGTGGGAGATTGGTTATCCATAGGCATCTTTTTTAAAAGGTCGATTCAAGCCTTTCAAAACTGTGTACGTATCGAATACTTTGTGATCAAAGTCCTTGTAGTTCGGGTTGGGATTGATTATTCATAGGAAATTTTAAAATAGGTGGACTCAAATTTTTCTCGGCTACCTACGTACCCAATAATTTGCAATCAAAGTCCGTGTAGTTGGGGTTCGAGATTGATTATTAATTGGTATTTTTTATTAAAGGCGAACACCAGCCTTTCTAGGTTGCCTATATACCCAATATTTTTGGATCAAAGTCCACGTAGTTTGGGGTGGGAGATTGGTTATCCATAGGCATCTTTTTTAAAAGGTCGATTCAAGCCTTTCAAAACTGTGTACGTATCGAATACTTTGTGATCAAAGTCCTCGTAGTTCGGGTTGGGATTGATTATTCATAGGAAATTTTAAAATAGGTGGACTCAAATTTTTCTCGGCTACCTACGTACCCAATAATTTGTAATCAAAGTCCGTGTAGTTGGGGATCGAGATTGATTACTAATAGGTATTTTTTATTAAGGGCAGACTCGAGCCTTTCTCGGTTGCCTATGTACCCAATATTTTGGGATCAAAGTCCGCGTAGTTCGGGGTTGGAGATTGGTTATCCATAGGTATCTTTTTAAAAAGGCCGATTCAAGAATTTCAGAGCGTGTACGTACCGAATTCTTTGTCATCAAAGTCTACGTAGTTCGGGTTGGGATTGATTATTCATAGGAAATTTTAAAATAGGTGGACTCAAATTTTTCTCGGCTACCTACGTACCCAATAATTTGCAATCAAAGTCCGTGTAGTTGGGGTTCGAGATTGATTATTAATTGGTATTTTTTATTAAAGGCGAACACCAGTCTTTCTAGGTTGCCTATATACCCAATATTTTTGGATCAAAGTCCACGTAGTTTGGGGTGGGAGATTGGTTATCCATAGGCATCTTTTTTAAAGGTCGATTCAAGCCTTTCAAAAGCGTATACGTATCGAATACTTTGTGATCAAAGTCCTCGTAGTTCGGGTTGGGATTGATTATTCATAGGAAATTTTAAAATAGGTGGACTCAAATTTTTCTCGGCTACCTACGTACCCAATAATTTGTAATCAAAGTCCGTGTAGTTGGGGATCGAGATTGATTACTAATAGGTATTTTTTATTAAGGGCAGACTCGAGCCTTTCTCGGTTGCCTATGTACCCAATATTTTGGGATCAAAGTCCGCGTAGTTCGAGGTTGGAGATTGGTTATCCATAGGTATCTTTTTAAAAGGTCGATTCAAGAATTTCGAAGCTGTGTATGTACCGAATTCTTTATCATCAAAGTCTACGTAGTTCGGGTTGGGATTGATTATTCATAGGAAATTTTAAAATAGGTGGACTCAAATTTTTCTCGGCTACCTACGTACCCAATAATTTGTAATCAATATCCGTGTAGTTGGGGTTCGAGATTGATTATTAGTTGGTATTTTTTATTAAAGGCGAACACCAACCTTTCTAGGTTGCCTATATACCCAATATTTTTGGATCAAAGTCCACGTAGTTTGGGGTGGGAGATTGGTTATCCATAGGCATCTTTTTTTTAAAAAGGTCGATTCAAGCCTTTCAAAGCGTATACGTATCGAATACTTTGTGATCAAAGTCCTCGTAGTTCGGGTTGGGATTGATTATTCATAGGAAATTTTAAAATAGGTGGACTCAAATTTTTCTCGGCTACCTACGTACCCAATAATTTGCAATCAAAGTCGGGTAGTTAGGGTTCGAGATAGATTATTAATTGGTATTTTTTATAAAAGGCGAACTCCAGCCTTTCTGGGTTGCCTATATACCCAATATTTTTGAATCAAAGTCCGCGTAGTTTGGGGTGGGAGATTGGTTATCCATAGGCATCTTTTTAAAAAGGTCGATTCAAGAATTTCAGAACTGTGTATGTACCGAATTCTTTATCATCAAAGTCTACGTAGTTCGGGTTGGGATTGATTATTCATAGGAAATTTTAAAATAGGTGGACTCAAATTTTTCTCGGCTACCTACGTACCCAATAATTTGTAATCAATATCCAGGTAGTTGGGGTTCGAGATTGATTATTAATTGGTATTTTTTATTAAAGGCGAACACCAACCTTTCTAGGTTGCCTTATATACCCAATATTTTTGGATCAAAGTCCACGTAGTTTGGGGTGGGAGATTGGTTATCCATAGGCATCTTTTTTTTTAAAAGGTCGATTCAAGCCTTTCAAAGCGTATACGTATCGAATACTTTGTGATCAAAGTCCTCGTAGTTCGGGTTGGGATTGATTATTCATAGGAAATTTTAAAATAGGTGGACTCAAATTTTTCTCGGCTACCTACGTACCCAATAATTTGCAATCAAAGTCGGGTAGTTAGGGTTCGAGATAGATTATTAATTGGTATTTTTTATAAAAGGCGAACTCCCGACCTTTACCGGGTTGCCTATATACCCAATATTTTTGAATCAAAGTCCGCGTAGTTTGGGGTGGGAGATTGGTTATCCATAGGCATCTTTTTATAAAAGGTCGATTCAAGCCTTTCACAGCTGTGTACGTACCGAATACTTTGTGATCAAAGTCAACGTAGTTAGGGTTGGGATTGATTATTCATAGGAAATTTTAAAAAGGTGGACTCAAATTTTTCTCGGCTACCTACGTACCCAATAATTTGCAATCAAAGTCCATGTAGTTGGGGTTCGAGATTGATTATTAATTGGTATTTTTTATTAAAGGCGAACTCCGGCCTTTCTCGGTTGCTTATATACCCAATATTTTTGGATCAAAGTCCGCGTAGTTTGGGGTGGGAGATTGGTTATCCATAGGCATCTTTTTTTTTAAAAGGTTGATTCAAGCCTTTCAAAGCGTAGTACGTACCGAATACTTTGTGATCAAAGTCCACGTAGTTCGGGTTGGGATTGATTATTCATAGGAAATTTTAAAAAAGGTGGACTCAAATTTTTCTCGGCTACCTACGTACCCAATAATTTGTAATCACGGTCCGTGTAGTTGGGGATCGAGATTGATTACTAATAGGTATTTTTATTAAAAGGCGGACTCGAGACTTTCTTGGTTGCCTATGTACCCAATATTTTGGGATCAATGTACGCGTAGTTCGGGGTTGGAGATTGGTTATCCATCTTTGTTTCTTTTTTAAAAGGTCGATTCAAGAATTTCGGAAGCGTGTACATACTGAATTCTTTGTCATCAAAGTCCACGTAGTTCGGGTTGGGATTGATTATTCATAGGAAATTTTAAAATAGGTGGACTCAAATTTTTCTCGGCTACCTACGTACCCAATAATTTGCAATCAAAGTCGGTGTAGTTTGGGTTCGAGATTGATTATTCATTGGTAGTTTTTATTAAAGGCGAACTCCAGCATTTGGCAGTTGCCTATATACCCAATATTTTTGGATCAAAGTCCACGTAGTTTGGGGTGGGAGATTGGTTATCCATAGGAATCTTTTTTTAAAAGGTCGATTCAAGCCTTTCAAAAGCGTATGCGTACCGAATACTTTGTGATCAAAGTCCACGTAGTTCGGGTTGGGATTGATTATTCATAGGAAATTTTAAAATAGGTGGACTCAAATTTTTCTCGGCTACCTACGTACCCTATAATTTGTAATCAAAGTCCGTGTAGTTGGGGATCGAGATTGATTACTAATAGGTATTTTATTAAAAGAGGACTCGAGCCTTTCTCGGTTGCATATGTACCCAATATTTTTGGGATCAAAGTCCGCGTAGTTCGGGGTTGGAGATTGGTTATCCATGTTGTTTCTTTTTTAAAAGGTCGATTCAAGAATTTCGGAAGCGTGTACATACTGAATTCTTTGTCATCAAATCCACGTAGTTTGGGTTGGGATTGATTATTCATAGGAAATTTTAAAATAGGTGGACTCAAATTTTTTTCTCGGCTACCTACGTACCCAATAATTTGTAATCAAAGTCCGTGTAGTTGGGGATCGAGATTGATTACTAATAGGTATTTTTTATTAAGGGCGGACTCGAGCCTTTCTCGGTTGCCTATGTACCCGATATTTTGGGATCAAAGTCCGCGTAGTTCGGGGTTGGAGATTGGTTATCCATAGGTATCTTTTTAAAAAGGTCGATTCAAGAATTTCGGAAGCGTATGTACGTACCGAATTCTTTGTCATCAAAGTCTACGTAGTTCGGGTTGGGATTGATTATTCATAGGAAATTTTAAAATAGGTGGACTCAAATTTTTCTCGGCTACCTACGTACCCAATAATTTGCAATCAAAGTCCATGTAGTTGGGGTTCGAGATTGATTATTAATTGGTAATTTTTATTAAAGGCGAACTCTGACCTTTCTCGGTTGCATTATATACCCAATATTTTTGGATCAAAGTCCGCGTAGTTTGGGGTGAGATTGGTTATCCATAGGCATCTTTTTTTAAAAGGTCGATTCAAGCCTTTCAAAGCGTATGCGTATCGAATACTTTTGTGATCAAAGTCCTTGTAGTTCGGGTTGGGATTGGTTATTCATAGGAAATTTTAAAATAGGTGGACTCAAATTTTTCTCGGCTACCTACGTACCCAATAATTTGCAATCAAAGTCCGTGTAGTTGGGGTTCGAGATTGATTATTAATTGGTATTTTTTATTAAAGGCGAACACCGGCCTTTCTAGGTTTGCCTATATACCCAATATTTTTGGATCGAAGTCCCGTAGTTTGGGGTGGGAGATTGGTTATCCATAGGCATCTTTTTTAAAAGGTCGATTCAAGCCTTTCAGCTGTGTACGTATCTAATACTTTGTGATCAAAGTCCTCGTAGTTCGGGTTGGGATTGATTATTCATAGGAAATTTTAAAAAGGGTGGACTCAAATTTTCTCGACTACCTACGTACCCAATAATTTGTAATCACGGTCATTGTAGTTGGGGATCGAGATTGATTACTAATAGGTATTTTTATTAAAGGCGAGACTCGAAACTTTCTTGGTTGCCTATGTACCCAATATTTTGGGATCAAAGTCCACGTAGTTCGGGGGTTGGAGATTGGTTATCCATGTTTGTTCTTTTTTAAAGGTCGATTCAAGAATTTCGGAAATCGTTGTACATGCCGAATTCTTTGTCATCAAAGTCCACGTAGTTTGGGTTGGGATTGATTATTCATAGGAAATTTTAAAATAGGTGGACTCAAATTTTTCTCGGCTACCTACGTACCCAATAATTTGCAATCAAAGTCCCAGTGTAGTTGGGGTTCGAGATTGATTATTAATTGGTATTTTTTATTAAAGGCGAACACTGACCTTTCTAGGTTGCCTATATACCCAATGTTTTGGATCAAAGTCCACGTAGTTTGGGGTGGGAGATTGGTTATCCATAGGCATCTTTTTTAAAAGGTCGATTCAAGCCTTTCAAAGCTGTGTACGTATCGAATACTTTGTGATCAAAGTCCTCGTAGTTCGGGTTGGGATTGATTATTCATAGGAAATTTTAAAATAGGTGGACTCAAATTTTTCTCGGCAAATTGCACTGCGTACCCAATAATTTGCAATCAAAGTCCGTGTAGTTGGGGTTCGAGATTGATTATTAATTGGTATTTTTTTATTAAAGGCGAACACCGGCCTTTCTAGGTTGCCTATATACCCAATATTTTTGGATCAAAGTCCACGTAGATTGGGGTGGGAGATTGGTTATCCATAGGCATCTTTTTAAAAGGTCGATTCGAGCCTTTCAAAGCGGTGTACGTATCGAATACTTTGTGATCAAAGTCCTTGTAGTTCGGGTTGGGATTGATTATTCATAGGAAATTTTAAAATAGGTGGACTCAAATTTTTCTCGGCTACCTACGTACCCAATAATTTGCAATCAAAGTCCGTGTAGTTGGGGTTCGAGATTGATTATTAATTGGTATTTTTTTTATAGGCGAACACCGACCTTTCTAGGTTATTTATGTGCCCAATATTTTTGGATCAAAGTCCACGTAGTTTGGGGTGGGAGATTGGTTATCCATAGGCATCTTTTTTAAAAAGGTCGATTCGAAACCCTTCACCAGCGTTGTGTATGTATCGAATACTTTGTGATCGAAGTCCTCGTAGTTCGGGTTGGGATTGATTATTCATAGGAAATTTTAAAATAAGTGGACTCAAATTTTTCTCGGCTACCTACGTACCAAATTATGTTGTAATCAAAGTCCGTGTAGTTGGGGATGGAGATTGATTACTTGTGGGTATTTTTTATTAAGGGCAGACTCGAGCCTGTCTCGGTTGCGTATGTACCCAATATTTTGGGATCAAAGTCCGCGTAGTTCGGGGTTGGAGATTGATTTATCCATGGGTATCTTTTTAAAAAGGGCGATTAAGAATTTCGGGATGCGTGTGCATCTTACCGAATTCTTTGTCATGAAAGTCTACGTAGTTCGGGTTGGGATTGATTATTCATAGGAAATTTTAAAATAGGTGGACTCAAATTTTTCTCGGCTACCTACGTACCCAATAATTTGCAATCATAGTCCAGTGTAGTTGGGGTTCGAGATTGATTATTAGTTGGTATTTTTATTAAAAGGCGAACACCGGTCTACTCCAGGTTGCCTATATGCCCAATGTTTTTGGATCGAAGTCCGCGTAGTTTGGGGTGGGAGGTTGGTTAACCATAGGCATCTTTTTTAAAAGGTCGATTCAAGCCTTTCAAAAGAAAGCGTATGTACGTATCGAATACTGTGTGATCAAAGTCCTCGTAGTTCGGGTTGGGATTGATTATTCATAGGAAATTTTAAAATAGGTGTTCTCAAATTTTTCTCGGTTACCTACGTACTCAATAATTTGTAATCCAAAGTCGGTGTAGTTGGGGATCGAGATTGTTTACTAATGGGTATTTTTATTAAGGGCGGACTCGAGCCTTTCTCGGTTGCACTATGTACCCAATATTTTGGGATCAAAGTCGCGTAGTTCGAGGTTGGAGTGGTTATCCATAGGTATCTTTTTAAAAAGGTCGATTCAAGAATTTCAAGCGTGTGTGCGTACAGAATTCTTTGTCATCAAAGTCTACGTAGTTCGGGTTGGGATTGATTATTCATAGGAAATTTTAAAATAGGTGGACTCAAATTTTCCTCGGCTACCTACGTACCAAGCCTAATTTGTAATCAGTGTCCGTATATTTGGTGTTTGAGATTGATTATTAATTGGTATTTTTTATTAAAGGCGAACATTTACCTTTCTAGGTTGCCTATATACCCAATATTTTTGGATCGAAGTCCACGTAGTTTGGGGTGGGGAGATTGGTTATCCATAGGCATCTTTTTTAAAAGGTCGGTCCGAAACCCCTTTCAAAGCGTGTACGTATCGAATACTTTGTGATCAAAGTCCTCGTAGTTCGAGTTGGGATTGATTATTCATAGGAAATTTTAAAATAGGTGGACTCAAATTTTCTCGGCTACCTCGTACCCAATAATTTGCAATCAAAGTCCGTGTAGTTAGGGTTCGAGATAGATTATTAATTGGTATTTTTATTATAAGGCGAACTACGGCCTTTACCGGGTTGCCTATATACCCGATATTTTTGAATCGAAGTCAGCGTAGTTTGGGGTGGGAGATTGGTTATCCATAGGGATCTTTTATAAAGGTCGATTCAAGCCTTTCACAGCGTGTGCGTACCGAATACTTTGTGATCAAAGTCAACGTAGTTAGGGTTGGGATTCGGTATTCATAGGAAATTTTTTAAAAAAGGTGGACTCAAATTTTTCTCGGCTACCTACGTACTCAATAATTTACACATCAAAGTCCGTATAGTTGGGGTTCGAGATTGATTATTAATTGGTATTTTTTATTAAAGGCGAACTCTCGGCCTTTCTCGGTTGCCTATATACCCAATATTTTGGATCGAAGTCCGCGTAGTTTGGGGTGGGAGATTGGTTATCCATAGGCATCTTTTTTTAAAAGGTTGATTGAGAAACCTTTCAAAGCGTATAAAAAAACCGAATACTTTGTGATCAAAGTCCACGTAGTTCGGGTTGGGATTGATTATTCATAGGAAATTTTAAAAAAGGTGGACTCAAATTTTTCTCGGCTACCTACGTCCCTGATAATTTGTAATCTCTGTCCGGTGTAGTTGGGGATCGAGATTGATTACTAATAGGTATTTTTTATTAAGAAAGTGGAGTTCGAGACTTTCTTGGTTGCATATGTACCCAGTATTTTGGGATCAAAGTATGCGTAGTTCGGGGTTGGAGATTGGTTATCGATCCTTTTCCTTTTTAAAAGGTCGATTCAAGAATTTCGGAAACTGTGTACATACTGGAGTACTTTGTCATCAAAGTCCCGTAGTTCGGGTTGGGATTGATTATTCATAGGAAATTTTAAAATAGGTGGACTCAAATTTTTCTCTGCTACCTACGTACCCAATAATTTGCAATCAAAGTCCGGTGTAGTTTGGGTTCGAGATTGATTATTCATTGGTATTTTTTATTAAAAAGGCGAACTCCGGCCTTTATGCGGGTTGCCTATATACCCAATATTTTTGGATCGAAGTCCCGTAGTTTGGGGTGGGAGATTGGTTATCCATAGGCATCTTTTTTTAAAGGTCGATTCAAGCCTTTCAAAGCGTATTCACGTCACAGGATACTTTGTGATCAAAGTCCCGTAGTTCGGGTTGGGATTGATTATTCATAGGAAATTTTTAAAATAGGTGGACTCAAATTTTTCTCGGCTACCTGACGTGCCATATAATTTGTAATCAAAGTCGTTGTAGTTGGGGATCGAGATTGATTACTAATAGGTATTTTTTATTAGGGGCGGACTCGAGCCTTTCTCGGTTGCCTATGTGCCAAATATTTTGGGATCAAAGTCCGCGTAGTTCGGGGTTGGAGATTGGTTATCCATGTTTTTCTTTTTAAAAAGGTCGATTCAAGAATTTCGGAGCGGAGCTACATACCGAATTCCTTGTCATCGATGTCCACGTAGTTTGGGTTGGGATTGATTATTCATAGGAAATTTTACAAATAGGTGGACTCAAATTTTTCGGCTACCTACGTACCAAATAATTTGCAATCAAAGTCCGTGTAGTTGGGGTTCGAGATTGATTGTTAATTGGTCATTTTTTATTAAAGGCGGGGAACACCTGACCTTTTCTGGGTTGCCTATATACTAATATTTTTGGATCAAAGTCCACGTAGTTTGGGGTGGGAGATTGGTTATCCATAGGCATCTTTTTTAAAAGGTCGATTCAAGCCTTTCAAAGCTTGTAGTATGTATCGAATACTTTGTGATCAAAGTCCTCGTAGTTCGGGTTGGGATTGATTAGTCATAGGAAATTTTAAAATGGGTGGACTCAAATTTTCTCGGCTACCTACGTACCCAATTTTGTAATCAAAGTCCGTGTAGTTGGGGATCGAGATTGATTACTAATAGGTATTTTTTATTGAGGGGCGGACTCGAGCCTTTCTCGGTTGCACATGTACACGATATTTTGGGATCGAAATTAGCGTAGTTCGGGGTTGGAGATTGGTTATCCATAGGTATCTTTTTCAAAAAGGTCGATTGAGAATTTCGGGCGTATGTAGTACCGAATTCTTTGTCATCAAAGTATACGTAGTTCGGGTTGGGATTGATTATTCATAGGAAATTTTAAATAGGTGGACTCAAATTTTCTCGGCTACTACGTACTGACTAATTGTAATCAAT